>LR751074.1:80046-223193 GCA_902729485.2 Mus minutoides | reverse complement strand
TTGCACAGCAGTTGGTGAACTGTTTTCTACAGTGTCCTGTGAGTGACAGCTGGTGAGTTGATTCCTGTTGTTAGCTCAAGGATTATTATCTATCTTTTTTATGACCAGATTTACATCAACTTCCTATAGTTGTTGTTTTTGTTACTTCCACGCTGGAGAACACAACCAGAGTCTCGCATGAAGGATATGGTCATTTTATATCTGAGCTACACACTCTGCCCTTGATTTACTTTATTTTACTGCTACTCAAAATCAGTACTCAGTAAACATCATATTCACCATCAGATACAGAAAGGTTTCTCCTTTGCTTGGGAATAAGAGTAGAATACCTACTTTGCTCACTTCTGTTTAGTACTATGTTAGAAAGTTTGTCCAGGGGAAGTAAGTGAGAAATGAAATTAATGGTGTAGAGATTAGAAATGGGGAAATAAAACTGCTTAGAGATAATAAGATCTTGTGTGTATTTTTATTACATGTAAAATTCTAAAAATTCTAAAACAAACAATCAAACAAATGACCCACTGTTCTCCAACTAAATGAGCTGAGATTTCAGGCCGTAAGATCAATAAGAAAAATTCAGTTCTTTCTCTATACAAAGAAGTAAATATTCTGAAAGGAAATCTAGAAAGTAATTCTACTTATAAAGTAGAAAATGTTACTGTTTAATTCAGTTAAAAGAAGAACAACACCATGTGGAAACTAAAACAGTTAAACATTATTGGAAGAAATGAAAGAGCAGCCGAGCGGTGGTGGCGCACGCCTTTAATCCCAGCACTTGGGAGGCAGAGGCAGGCGGATTTCTGAGCTCGAGGCCAGCCTGGTCTACAGGCTGAGTTCCAGGACAGCCAGGGCTACACAGAGAAACCCTGTCTCAAAAAATCAAAAGAAGAAGAAGAAGGAGAAGGAGGAGAAGGAGGAGGAGGAGGAGGAGGAGGAGAAGGAGAAGGAGAAGGAGAAGAAGAAGAAGAAGAAGAAGAAGAAGAAGAAGAAGAAGAAGAAGAAGAAGAAGAAGAAGAAGAAGAAGAAATGAAAGAGCAAGCATGTCCATCTCTCTCAGACTCCGGGTCAGAAGCTCCGGTTCTAATGACTTCATTCCCAAAGATATTCCTGTGCATTCCCTGCAACTCCTGCAGAAAACCGCAGTCCGTTTTTCCATTTGGGGAGGACTTATAGTGCGCACCTTACCATGAGGGAACAGTGACAACTGCAGCAAGGTGCTTCCTTAAAGAAAACCACCAAGGTCCCCAGAATAAAGCAGAGACCTAGTTCAAAGCCCTCCTCCGTGGCCTAGTGATTCTCCAGAAGGCTTTTTTCAGCATGAATTCCTGAAGCACCTAGTCTCCTGCAGGCAAAACTTAAGTTCAGATTCCAGCCTCACCACATACAAAAGAATGTAAAACATATCAGGAATGGAAATGTAAGCACTCACACCACAAGTTTTCAAAGAAAACACAGGGAAAGGGTTCTTGACTTAAATTAGGCATCATAAGAAGCCAAAGAAAATACAAACACATTTCTTCAAGACTATGTACTTTTCTCACTCAAAGACACTTAAGTTTGAAACTATAACTCATGAGATGGGGTAGAATATTTTTAACCAATGTTTCTGGTAAGCATCTAGAAAACAGAACATATATGTTTAAAACTTCTTAAAATCCAACCTTAAAAGATGAGTCACACCATTAAATTTTAAATAACAAAATTTAAAGTTGGACACAATGTTAACATGTTGAAACTCTTATTCATATATGTTGACACGCACAGTGACACAGTTACTGTGGAAAATGTTGAGAAGACCCAGAATTTGAACACAGAATTACTGTCTGACCCAGAAAATTTACTCCTGGGCAAGAGTATTTAAAACAGATGTTTATGCAAAACTCACACTAGAACGTTCATGGAAACACCTTTATAGTAGACGAAGAGTAGAGCAGTCTATCCCAGGAGTTGATAAAGAAGTAAACAGAAAACAGTATGTCTATGCAATAGAACACCATTCAGACACGAAAAGCAATGGTGTATTACTAATATATGTTATGACATGGATAAAATGAAAACCTGCTGAACAAAGAATCAGATACAAAGATCCCATACTGTAGAATCTTGTTTATATCTAATGTCAAGGTTCAGGCATCCAGATAGACAGAGAGAAGACAGGTTTTCACCAAGGACTGGAAAAGGAGAGCCACAAAGTGCCTGCCAATGACAAGAATTTAACATTGGGAGTTAGAATATTCTAGAACTAAATGGAGATAGTGATTTTCAAGGTTTTGAAAGATACAGAAAAATTCACTACATTGTATACAGGAAAGGAGTAAATTTCATTGTCTATTTTAAATGGTGGTATGTCACCCAAAGAAGATCAAGTATGGACACATGGCAGGCCAGCTGTCAATTATATAGTGCACATCTACAAACCCAGTTTTACCTCTCTTTCCCTACCATTTTCCCAGTTTCTGCCTAAGCACCTGTAGCATCTTGACAACAAATTCCTTGGGCATTGCCTAAACTGAGATTCCTAAGCATAAAGCAGGAGCAAATACCAGGAAGTATTGCCAGTGTCTAAACACTCATCCAAACAAACCCCAGGTTTCTTCCATCAAATCTGAAACGGTGGAGAACAGACTGGAAAATTTCCAGATCAAAGACAGACAGTAGCAAATACAGATCCTTATGACACAGAACACCTGGTTATAATCTCAGGACTGCTAATTTACTAAGTTCCCCATGACTATTTCTCCTATAATTTATTTTACAGATATATCTGAAGCATTGTGGAAACAAGTTTGTAAGTAAATTAAATGTAGCCACACAAGTATTTCTATGACAAATTAATACATAGCAACAGTTACCTTAATTGTTAACATGTGAAGTTTTGCAAACATTTCATCTTAATCATGGGAGATTATCAGGAATTATTAATGGAAAAAAATAATCAGAAATAGTCAATGTCACATATGTCAATTTTATTTTTGAGTGTTTTATTGATGCAATGCAATCAGAATACATTAGTATGGTCTTTTGCCACTGGATAAAAATGTTGGTTTAGTTGAGGGCAGGAGATAAATGGTACTTAATTATTTAAAAATAGGTCAAATAATATTGAAGGAATAGCCAATCACATACGAGAACCAAGTGAGTCTTGAGCCTGACTTGCTCACTGTACTGCAGTGAGTTATGGACAATGAGCCACATGAAGTCACTGCACTGAGCTCAAAGCAACTCCATCATCTCAGGTCTGCTCAGTGAACAACAGTTCCCTCCAACAGTTCATGCTTCTCATCCTTCAACTATTATTTCTAGGAAGCCATTTGATCAGTATTATGAAACCTGCCTTGTGGAGATTACAGACACTGACTATTTCTCTGTTCTAAGAAGACTCTCAGAAGCCGCCACGCATTTCTTTGTAGAAGAAAACCTCCTGATGGTTTTACCAAGGTCAGACCACTGATTAAGCTGATCAAAAAGCACCAGGTATTCATCCACGGATGCTACAGCCAATCACCTCAGCAACAGAGAACTTCAGTTAGCACTGTTCTTTCCATTGCAGAAAAGTAGGTTCTTATGAAGACAACCCACAATCTACATGTTTCTAATACCCCTTAGACATGAACCCTGTTCTTTAAGCACAAGACAGCATGGCCAAGGTCATTCCTGGAGAAACTGTCAGGGAGATAATGTTTGAATTCCACAAATAAACATTGTAAAGCATTTAGTTTGGAGATTAGATAAAAATCGCCTAGTTAAATCAAAGTATTAAGTCTCTCAAGGAGCTACCACACTCAGCTCAAATTGTAGTCTCAGCATCACATGGCTACATGTGTCCCTGGGGCGAGATAGTCGCTGTAAAGCAACTTCTGTACTGTCCCACTGAGAGACTGAGCTGAAGCAAGTACATGAAGCCAATTCTACTTTGAAGCATGAATAGCTGTTTGAAGTAAACAAGTCCTCCACTGGAATCATAGTAAATACTTTAAACTCAAGTAAATATAACTATGAATTTTCAACTTTTTAGTATAGAGGGAGAAATAGACAGCTGACTATGAGTAGGCTGTTAACTAACATTTACTATAGCTAACCCATAGGCTAGATCTGAGGGATGTCTAGGTGACTGGCCATGGGAAGAAGCACCTAGCACTAGGCCTAATGTCATGATGAGTAACACCTGGATATTCTTCATTGGTTCTTCATGAGACAAGTCTATAAGGCTGATATTATTTCAATTTGCCTGTCATTGCAGAAGAAGGTAAGATATAAGAAATTCACTTTTAAGATTGTACGCAGGGAGAAGAGCTTTTTTCCCTACAATAAAGGTCTATTGCAAAGACTGCATTCTCTCTATTTCTGAGCACATGCCATTGATGAGTAGCTACCATACTGAGCTATAGGAAGAATGGCTTTGCTTTTAGAATGGTAAAGCTGAACCTAAAACGTAGCATGGATTGGAGAGGACACATCTTAGAACAAACAAGGTAATTGCAGGGCCAAAATGGCCTCAAGGCCAGAGGAGAAAAGCCATTAACTCTGGAATCTGCAATGGCTAACCAAGAATGCTGATTAAAATGAGTGTTCAGATTTCTAAATAATGACTAAGGGGTGAGACATACTCTTGATAATCTCTAAGGCATATTAGATTTCCTGATATAAAATGATAGCCGATGATGAGGCATTGTGTGTGTGTGTGGTGTTGTGTTATTCCTGACCATAGGAGTCTTCATCATTCTTTCTTTTTCCTTTTTATTGTTTTATTCTTGATGCTAATGTAAAATTGTCATCTCCATAACGCATGAATGCATGACTGATGTTGCTGTTAATGTGGCCCAGCTTCAAGCAGAGCTGTGCTACATGTCTCACAGCCTATTTAGAGAGTTGCCCAGAAGTATAGCTGCATATCCTATGCTTGGTGAGGTTATTTTCACCTTTCAGAGTAGGATAGTTTATTTGATAGGAGACCTTATTATATGTCAAAGGCAAGAAAGAATAAGCTCAGCTTAATGTTCACTTGTATTGTGAAACAAATATAACTAAACTGCACCATTAGTAGACCACACATCTTCAAAACATTCAAAGGAGCCTCATGATACTGACAATGGGACATTCTCAAATGGGTCATTGAGTAGACAAAATTTACTATCCTGATTCTTGTATCTTAATGCTTCAAAGAATGATGCCTGACTGAACAAAAATATGCTTTACTCTACTTCCTCTTTACTCTACATCCCTAAGAGGTGTGAGCAGGCCACCTAGGCAGCAGAGGAAGTTGCCCTTTGAGAGATTCTGTTTCAGATCTATGCGTGTGGCTAAGTTGTCCATGGTTCCAGGGAGTTTGAGCAGAATTCCTTGAAAGAAGTTCTGTTAAGATGGCACGGACATCTGGCATCAGGAAGTACTGACTTTGCGACTATTGCTCTTGCCTCTCAAATGTCACCTCACATCTGCGTCTCATGCCAGCTCACTGTGCCCTCTTCAGCTGTGCACCCCAACAATGTCCATTTTTCACCTCTCTTCATGAAGATTATTATCCGGGTGCATGTCAGGACCAAAAATGGCCCAGCCTAGGAAAAATGCGAAACACTGCCGGGAGGAGACTCGCAGTCTCATCACCCAGACACTCAACTTTAAGGCCCAATTCTCTGGGGTCAATTCACTGACATTTATTGGGAAGAGAATCCCCTTGGTCTAGCAAACTTTATCTGCCCCAGTACAGGGGAATGCCAGGGTCAAGAAGTGGGAGTGAGTGGGTAGGGAAGCAGGGTGGGGGAAGGTATAGGGAACTTTTGGGATAGCATTTGAAATGTAAATGAAGAAAATATCTAATAAAAAATTTTTTAAATGAGGCTGAAATTGAAAGTTATTTATGTGAGAGAGACATTAGAACATCGAGAATACTGTATTATCTTCCTTCGCCCAGCCAACAGATTTGCTGGATTTGAATCAACCGCAATTTCTTCCCATCTCTGTTTCAGTGAGCTGATTTGAATTGGGTTTCTGCCACTGCCTCTGGATGAATCTTGTGGACAAATTCAAAGACAGCAAAATGTTCATTCATTTGAAACCCAAAATAATGCAATGTTGGTTTTTAAAAGGTTTATTATGTAGTAAAACAATTTTATATTTTTCTAGTCAATAAATTAACTTCAGTCATTGTTACTCATAATTCCTCTGGCATAGGACAACCAACTATTAGAGAATCTAGACATTCGGAATCATACAGGTATATTCTAGAAGAAATATTTATAGAGAAATCAAATAACAAAACAAACAAACAAAAGTATTTTCTCTAATGTATAAGGCCACTAGGAAGGTGAACATTTCATCATCTCTAGCAAAGTGGAGAGCATTCAGCAAGGCACATCTCAATTACGGATGATGAAACACAAGAGTGAATCCATTTCATGAATTATACATTGTATCAGAATCTCATCTACTAAGCATTCTGACCTCTGGAGCTATTTCTGTGCTGGTGTCTGCTTCACTCACAATTAATCAGAAGAGAAATTAGCATGGTCGATAATAGATAACCCTGGATTTAAAGCTGAAAACTCTTATAGTAAATTAACATTTAAGAGCATGAAATTAGTTTTGAAATTAAAATGAAGTCAAAGAGCAGGAAGCAACCTCTTCTGGGCTCACACTGCAGTTTTGGGGGAGGACATGAAATTATTCACTACATTTTGATTTTCCACAACATTGTTCATTTGCTTTTGAACTGCCTCATAGAGAATAATGATAAAGAAAGCAGTGAGCTGAGAAATGCAGACTCTTCATTCAGACAGAATGCGCCTCTATAAAATGCAACCCAGAGGTTAAACAGAGACAATTTTTCGATGTTGTATTTCTTTACTGACATCATAAGCAGGAAGTTCATCCTAGATGAAAACTAATTATGTAAGTGTATTATGTATGGCTTTTCTTAAAATTTGAACTACTCAAATTACATTTCTCATAAAGCATTAATATACATTATTCACATTTTTATGTAGTAAAAATTTCACAAAATATGTGTAATTTTTAATATAGAAAGTTCTTGGCATAGAAATTAATAAAAGGTGATGCTACAGTTCTACAGAGCCTTCATGGTGCCTCTCTGCACCTCCCTCCTTTCCCCCTTGTCTCTTTTTAACACCACCTTCCTTTTCTCCCTCTGCTCCATCCACATCCCAGTAACATTCCTCCATATTCCCAGAAAGCCCTGCAGCCTCAAATCACTTGCACAGACCATCCTCTCTGTCTAAAATGGTCTTTCCTCAGTCACATGACTCACTCCCTTGTCCCCTCCAGGTTGTATCCAATGCCATTTCCTTAGGAGTCCACCCTATCACTACCATATTTAAGGTCACCTCACACTGGTTCTCAGTTCCTCCCAGCAAGTTCACTTACTTTCAGAACCTGGTAGCAAACTGCATACTTTAATGTTTTGATGTTGCTATAAAATTTCTCCATGTCCTATCATTAGTTTCTTTTTATTTTTGTTTACACAGTATTTCTGTTTTACAAAGTAAGTAGAAATTCCTATCATGAGTATTCACTTTTTATATTCCAGGTACTTAGAGAAATCAATGTCAAGACATCTAATAGCATTTGCCAGATGGATAATGGAAAACTGAGTGTGACCGCACTGAATGAAAGCTAATGTCATACAGATCCCTAGTTTATAACTCTATCTGCAGTCATCAAAGGAGCTGTCTACATGGCAAAACTTCCCACTGTATATGAGTGAAAACTTTCTCAGGTAATGTAATTTGGGCATAGTGTATCTATGCCAATAAAGAACAGGCAAAAACAGTAGGGTTCTTTAGTCTGAAGCAATAAGAAGAAGGGAAAAAAGAAAGAGACAAATGTAGAAGAAAAGGAGGAGGGAGCAGAAGAGGAAGAAGAGGAGGAACAGAAAGGGGAAGAGGAGGAATTGGGAGGAGAAGAGGAAGAAGCAGAAGGGGAAGAGAGGAGAAGGAGGAGGCACCCTAATGTACCAAGTAGTCAAGACTTTCAAGTCCTTCCTGCGGCACAAAAACCTGACAATAGTTTATGATTTGCTAATTAAAAACTAAAAGAAATAAAAACTAAAGTTTATATAATCAATGAAGAGTCATATAAATAAAAAAGCCTGCAAAGAAAAGCCCCATCTCAACACAGTTAACACAGATCCCAGAACAACAGCACACACATGCTGTCAGACAGGATGTAGAGGTTTCCATGGCTCTTCTGAAGAAGAGGAAGATGAACGAGAAGAGAAAAGGTGAACCGTTTCTGGCTTAGGCAAACCAAAGTCTGCTAACAACAGGAAGGATCCAGCAGTTATTCTTTCTCTATCTGTAACAGACAGAGAAATAGCCACGATGGCTTTTCAAGGTAGAATATACATTAGAAAATGAGGTCTGTTTTGTTCAACATTTCCTTCCGGCCTTTTCTTATCTTATCAAAATGATAAGTCAAGCAATGCTAGTATCCAGGTCAAGTGAGAAAACCATTTCTTAGCCAGGGCACCACGACACCCTTCAGAGCTGTTGCCCTCCACTCTGAAACCTAACAGGAATCCTTTATAATTAATATAGAGCATGCACCTTGGATGAGTGAAAGATTAAGGGATACATATTAAGAAAATGAACTTTGACATGTGTCAGAGACTATACCACATCCCCACCAACATTATATTACCAGCTATCTGTCAAAAATATTCATTCAAGCTTATTATAATTATTTATTATAATAATTATAATAATTCCTTATTATAATTCTGAAGATGTCAATCCAAGATGCATTCACAGTGTCTGAGTCTGAACAAATGATTAATACTGGTAGTTCTAAGTACACCCATTATCAACTATAATAAGCCAGAAAAGGAATGGGACATAGACAGTATCATCCAAATTTATTCCTTTACAAATTCTCATATACAATGTTTTCATTTTTAAAGGAAGTTTTATCTCCTAGAAAAACTGAATTAAAATGTAGTATTCATTTTTGAAAAGGAGATGAATCCAAGATAATTCATATATTTGCATAGAAGTATAAATGCAAAATATAGAAGTATGAATGTAAAACACAGTCTACAGTTTTCTCTTTAACATCTTACTAGCACACTCGGATACAAATAGGATATTTTGACTGAGTAAAATAAATGTGACTGACATATTCCAGGCTGATCTGAGACTGAGCAGGCACGATGATACCCAATGTGCTGTGAGATCTCTCATGCATTCATCAGTATGTCCTTTGCAACAACCCTATGCCACAGACAAAACTATTGTTTGCGTGAAGAAACAAGACAAAGATGTTTTTCTATAATGATGCACATCAGATTTGGTGCACAGCCAAGAAGTTTATTGCAGTCTTTAGTTCATACTGTATCTCCAATGTAGTCAAGAAGACCCTCTATAAAACAGATACCAATAAATAAAAGGGAGCATATACAGATTGTATATAAAGACAAATTCCATAGACTTGGGTAGTAGTATCAAAATAAAAGGTTTTTTACGTTGTTTACTGTGTGCTTGTGTGTGCCTGTATAGTTGTGTGTGTGTGTGTGTGTGTGTGTGTGTGTGTAAAATGTACCTGTCTACAAAAGCCACAAGAGGGTGGCACATCCCTTGGAGCTGGAGTTACAAGATGTTGTGCGATACCAAATGTGGGTGATGGGAACTGAGCTTGGGTCTTCTGCAAACTAGAGGCAATAATTCTTGCTCTGAACCTCTCAGCCATGTCTAAAGTCACAAAGTCCAAGTCACTTTGCAGTATCAGCAGAGAATGGCACTTGAAAATACACTGAGAGCTAAGCAAATGGGGCTGGAACTGCCTGTGGCTCAGTGTTAAGATGTTTGCCTAGCATAAATGACTTGGTTTCTGTCCTCAGTACTGAATCTTTCCAACATGTTCTTCCTCTCCTGTTTTTCTTACACTTAATATAATGTGTTGGTTGGTGAGCTCTCAGCAGATGTGTGGCTGATGTCTGCAGAGGGCACTTACCAAGGCAAGGGTGAGGTAGGGGCAGGTTCTACCACTGCCTGCATGCAATGACAGGGATTTGTAAAGCCCAACTTTCCTATCTAACAAAACGTACACTGAAGCACAAATGTCAAACAAAGAAAAGGAAGGCTTTCATTCCTGGCAATATAGATATTAACTATTTTCTTTCTTTGGATCGTTCAGTATTTTTCATATCATAGGTTGCTACTGCGCAGTATTTATACAGCCGACTTAATAGACTTATACAAACAGGTAACGAGGCCTTGTATCAAATCTGCCTTCAAAGTAAGAAAGTCGCACCTTCTTAGGGGAGTCAACCCACCGTGAACAATAAATATCGGTAGTTTCCGGTTAAAGAGGGCAATGCTTTACAGCGTTTGCATAAAGCACCATTCCAGAAAAGAAGCCCTTGAGAGAAGGAAAATGTGTTTCTACTGTGAGTTAAGGCAACTCTTATTTCTCAAGAGGAGAATCTGGACCCGTGCCTTTAGCTGGCAGGGTGCCATGTTTTCTCCTCTCTCTCTCTTCACCCTTAGTGGCTTTTCACTCCTTTCACACTCCCAGAGGCTTTCCAAAACACCTTTAAAAAGAGGTTTATCCTTTGTACCAAGTGAAACCCAGAGCTGTTCAGATGTGCTGTGCCTCCCAACATAGCCACCCTCCATCAGGAGTTCTACTTGAAAACTTCTGCTTCTCCCCCTGCTTCGGGGCACCTTAGGTCACCTGTGCTGTTAGTCTCCGGTCCACTTCACCAGCGTCTGCTTTGTAAAGTAAACTGCAGAAGGAAAACAAATGTATACCCCAAGTCAAGCTATAGCATACATTATTTTGGTTGAAACGTGACATGTGAGATTAATACACTACCAAGAAAGAGCACTTAATGTCATTTGTTGCATCTTGAAATGTTCAAGAAGCTCTTCTTTGTAAGTTGTGATTTCAAACCCATTTTATATATCAATCAATTGCTTTAAACATATAATTTACAGAGTTAAGATAGATGCTAGAGTTTTTTTTTAAATGCTGTTGCCACATAAATTTCTATAGACTTGCATTATTACATCTTTTGCATGTTAATATTTTCAGCTGTCAAGTGCTGAGAGCAATCAATAATGGAAGAATTCATCAAGCATGAAATAAAAAAAAATTCAAGGAAAGGAGAAAGGTACTTTCAGCAGTGAGAAAGAATGATCATTGTGAAGAAAGTGTTTTTTTTTTTCTTTTCCTTAAGAATTTGCTGGTAGAGAGGAAGGATACTGAGGAGACTCTTAGTTTATAATGTACGGTGTCCTCTGAGTTCTAGGTTAACACTCGATTAGTGCTATCACAAGCAGAAAGAGGTAACTGAAGTTTCCCAGGCCAGCTG
This sequence comes from Mus minutoides, assembly GCA_902729485.2. Lineage (NCBI taxonomy): Eukaryota > Metazoa > Chordata > Mammalia > Rodentia > Muridae > Mus > Mus minutoides. Next base: position 211,867 of record LR751074.1, on the reverse strand, counting down.
CTAAAATAGTAAACCATAGATAATCCCACCCCCTCCCCCATTATAGGATCATTCTCATCCTGTCTTTGATATACCCAGAACACATGGATAAAAACAACTACTTAGGGAAGTATACAATCATCATGATGAGATACCTAGGCAGGAGCAGGAAGTGATAGAGAAGAAAATATCTGTGAAGCTTGGAAAAGAAGACAGTGAAGTCCACTAAAACAGTTTAGAACAATTCACATGGTGATATGAACACCCTCCTAGGCACATCCACAATGTGGATTGTCTTAGTTAGGTTTTTATTGCTGTGAACTAACACCATGACCAAGGCAATTTTTATAAAAGACAACATTTAATTGGGGCTGGTTTACAGGTTTAGAGGTTCAGTCTATTATCATCAAGGTGGGAGTATGGCAGCATCAACGCATACATGGGGTTGGAAGAGTTGAGAGTTTCACATCTTGTCCCTAACACAGCTAGGAGAAGGCTGGCTTCCAGGCAGCTGGGATGAGGGTTTTAAAACCTGAGCCCACAGTGGCACATCTACTCCAACAAAGCCACTACACCTCCAAATGGTGCCACTCTCTGGGCTAGGTATACACAAACAGGGACTTAGGCGGTCTCACCAGGTGATATTCAATGTGACTGCCATCATTGAATGGCTATAGTCACTACTTCAGCTCTAACACCCACAAGCACAAGGTCTAAATGAAGATGCACACTCCAGAAAAACCAACAAATTTAGTTTCTCAGACTCCCACCAGACTACAAAAGGGTCATGTCTCAAAATTTATTTAATGTAGAGGGAGGGAAGCAGGGAGGAACGGAGGGACGGAGGGAGGGAGGGAGGGAGAGAGAGAGAGAGAGAGAGAGAGAGAGAGAGAGAGAGAGAGAGCGAGAGAGAGAGAGAGACTATAATCACTCACTCATGATCCCGTTGCTAACTTAAATTGAGGTGGGGAGCAAATCCGAAGGTCTTTTCATCATTTAGCAAACAGTTCAGCCGAGTCTTCACTTGGGCTAACTGGCCTATTCACAGAAATGTCTACAGTGTAACAAATAAAGGAACACCTTTCTTCCTTCCACTGGAGGCTACCACGGGAAACCATTTATCTTCAGGGAGTTATCCTCTCAAATATTCCTCTACAACATAGCCTGAGGGGATACGGCTATAGCTGCTGTTAATACAATTTTTGTCAGGAAGATAAGTTTCCTCATTGAAAGGGTAAATGGAAGCAGAAAAGTTTTCTGCAAACTGTCATATTTCACCAAAAAAGGCCTCTTTAAAATTCCCTTGGAGTTGGCGTTTGACTTTCCTCTTTTTGAAAGAACGAGCTTTAATTGCTCTCCTTCGGGTAGGGAAGATGTGCTTGGAGTCTTTGATCCCAACCAAGACAAAAACTTTAATTCTCTGAAAGGACTGTCCTTTTTCATGAAATTGCTTTCCTTCTGCACACAAAATAGGCCAGTCACCATTCTGAACGTGAGCTGCTTTAGTGGGCTGTGATTTTCCATAGACAAAGCAAGTCTCTGTACAGCTTGCCCTCCTGGCCCCTTGAGGAGGGAGGTCGATGTCTTGCCATCTTTTACTCTGGGCACCATTCCATTGCAACATCGCTGGCTCCATTTCAACACCATCGCTCCACAGAAGGCTTCTGGACCGACACCAACCCTAAATTACTTCTGCTGAAAAATCTCAAGGAAAGAAGAGACTGCAAAGCAATTGGTTTCAAGAAAATGGCATGATGCAGCTAAGTTAGCTTAATAGATTGTATAAAGAATCATTACAAAGCCCCTGGGTTATGATAAAGACTGTGGGTCGCACATGTGATTGTGAATGACCTTGGGAATATAGAAGCTCCTAGAAATATGAACACCTACCTAGGCAGTAAGATAAATATACTCATTCAAAAGAAGGAGTAACTTGAATCCTTCCTCCCTCATTTGATAATTGAAGGAGGCTTCCTCAATTGTTAGATGACAGCTACAGAGAGGAGATTTGCTATTTGACTTGGCTCTAGGATGAAAACTATATTTAAAAAAGTGTCCTTGCTCTCCAACCACTTAGAAACATATATATATATATATATATATATATATATATATATATATATATATATATATATAGAGAGAGAGAGAGAGAGAGAGAGAGAGAGAGATGAATAAAAGAGTGTGGTAAGGAAGAGGAGGAGGGAAATAAAGCAGCTTAATTCAGAAAAAAAAGGAAGATACTAGAAGCTTTGCCAGTAAGACAAACAGGGCTGGGGGGGGGGAATACCACCCAATGAAATTCAAATCTTTCTCTGAAGCTGCAAGAGGCTGCCAAAGAGATCTCAGCAAGGAAGACTGCCACTTAGAGAGATGGCATGACTCTGCCAACCGGTTAAATTGAAGCAAATAATACTAACAGTAAATATCACAAAACAGTTTTTAAAGCTAGAAATAAAAGTCAGTGGTAGAAGACTTCCTTGGTATTTCCAAGGACCTGGGTCCAGAATTTTACGTGCATATTTTAAAGGCTATAGTAATTTTTTTAATTAATAGAGTTGATTTCATTACATTTAAGGCAGAATTCTCTGTAGTTATATAAGCCGTATAGATACTCAGGATACATAAATTATGCAAAAGGGACTACTGTGGATTAATACAGCCATGTTTATCTGCTGTGGCCTTTTGGTATCTATTAACCTTATTTTTCCTCATCTAATTTGATTATTTATATAACCAGTTCATTTTCTTTGTTTTTTTTTTTTCCTAGTATCTGCATTTACAAGTGAAAGGCAGGATTTTTGATATACTTTATAGAGATGAATGCAAACCTATTTTCTTAGGTTTAGTATGTTAGCTAACAACAACACAAAATCTTGAGCTATTAAAAGGTGTTTGTTAGAATAGATGAAAAATGGTCAATGGAGAGAGAGAAATGGCAGGTCTCTTACAGAAGGGTACAATGGATGTGTCCTGCTATAGCAGCTGAGGTCCATAGCTGCTCCAAATAGGAATTCTCATGAAGGACTGTGATGTGTACAGGAGGATCTTTCCATTCTTCCTCTCCCCCTTCTCCTCCTGTGTGTCTCTGTGGGCTCTGACAGCATCCTAGCTAGAAAATCATTTAGGTCAAGAACCAATGAGAACTCCACAGTAAGCTTGATTAGCCTTTACGTAAAATTCAGCAATAAACTGATCGATATTTAAAATCAGATCTTAAATGCAGAATGTCCACTTGAACCAAAATGAAGTAGTATTGAATCTGTATTCTTAATCATGTTCAGATTAAATTTCATTTTAAAAAACGGTTTACAATAATGTTTAAAAATTGAAGTTACTTATTTTAATCTTTTGAAAGAGAAAACAAATACACTGCGCCAGCCACTTCCCTAGACTTGCTTGTAGCAGAGCAGCTTAACTCTGAATCTTTACTGGGATGCACATAAATGAAGAAACAGTAATATGATTTAATACTGTGAGTTTAATTACCTACCTTCATTAGGATCATTACAGTAAGTAAATGGTTACAATCTCCAGCAACCAAGAGAGGAAAGATAGCAGATATATATAAAACATAATGTGGCAGGATTTTCCAAACAGACCTGTATGTCTGCAGTGCATGTTCTTTTTAATGGAGATTGACTGTAGTATTCAAAGTATAATGTATGTCATTATTTTGTAGATATTCCATCCTGGAAAACTAAGGTCTCCAGATATTTTTATTAGTCCATGTTTGACTATATCTAATGAATAAAACAAAAAGCTTTGGGCTTTTTTCTGTTTGCTTGTTTGAGTCGATGTTGAAGGTAAAACAGGATGCCCTCAGTCTGCTATAATCAAACTCCTGATGCTCTTGCCTCTGTCTTCCAGCTACTCAGATTATAGGTATAGAGCATCATGCCTACTTGTGTTGGGAATAAGATCTTGAATTTTTGATCCTACTGCTTCAATCTTCAGATTATCTGAGATTACCAATCCATGCCACAATGCACAGCATAATACCTTCAAATTTCATGTCAAAGTCTCAGTTACACACATTATAGTCTTTTACCATCTACTCTTTCTGGATTCTGTTTCCAGTTACTCTCACCTAGATTTACTCTTTGTGAAAGCATTCAATATAGGTGAGGACGATGTTTTCTGATTTCATTTATTGCCTCACAAGAGATGGGGTTAGAAGCCAGGGTGCAATGCACAGACTTGCTTACTGAATTCTAACTGTAGGTCCAACGCCATTATTCTCTGATTCTGCCATATTGCTTTGACTCTAAAGGAACTATTAATTATGTCTTGGTTGTGAAGTAATGATAGTGTTTACAAATATTTCTAAACTATTAGATGGGTAGAACTTCAAATCTGATATTAAAAAAATAATGTGATGCAAAATGTTAACTGAGGCTTTAAAGATCTTCAATAAATTTAGGATTAAACTTCAATTAACATTATGCAATTCAAAAAGTCCTCAGCCATTTTATCTTAATATTTAAAATATGCTATGCCAATTTAATTTTAGTAACAAACGGAAATTTAACATAGTACTAAAACTGCAAAAGAGGGGAAATAAAAATTGATATTATTTGTCCAATAATATATGCTTTCTATATGCCCTTTATACTGAAATACCTCTCTATTAAGTGACAACTGGAGAGTTTACAAAGAGAAACAATCACAAAAAGAACCCACAACTCTGACAAAATACTGTCTGCCCAGGAAAGCTGGAGAGTTGGCTCAGTGGGTAGGATACCTGGGGGCTCTTACAGAAGACCTGGGTTCGATTCCCAGCATCCACAAAGTGGATCACAACCATCTGTAACTTCACTAACAGTCAGTCCACTTCTGACATTCACAGACACCATGGACTTCTGCGGTGCACGAGCATACATGTTGCCAAGACACACATACACATACAAAACGAAATCAATTTTAATTGCCCAGATATATACCTTCGCTGTCCTTCATTTCAGTCCTTCAAATACGATCACCAACACCAAAACTGTCACAGAGTTAAAACTGAGAGTCTACATATTATTCTGTTCTATATTTTCAAAATCCAGGCAAGATTCCAGGATTTTCATCTAAATCATCACAGGTTGTTGGCATCCTATATCTGTCTCTATTTACCAGGAGTGAGAGCTTATGTGAAGTCATCCCTGGGCAGGCTCTGGGCTCCTCCCTCATTGTGTCACTTGCTGACTGTGGAACCTTAGATCACTTACATAAGCCTCTTTATGCCCCACTGTTAGCAGTTATAGGGTCTTGACTAAAAAGCTCTTCACCTACTTCTTGACAGAGAGGAAACTCAAATGACTCATTCTATACATGTTTTGAACATCATTTAAGTTCACACCATAGAAAAGCCAAAGAATTCAAATTCTCTATGCATATAACTTCAGTTCAGGCAATGGGCACACTGGGCTCAGTCTCTTGAACATAGCAGGAATTAAACCTAAATTTAGACTGGAACATATTATATTCAGTTCCCTCACCAATTAACATATCAGATATTGCCTTTCCTTTAGAATTAGCTATGTACAAGTGAGATTGCCTGTAGTTTACAACATCCATTTTGAGAGTCCATTCTTTATCAGGAAGAGTAACCAACAATGTGTACAATGTGTACTTCATAGATACTGGTCTTGGCACCCCTTCCTAAGTAAACAAAAATGGCTCTCTGAAATAATGGATTTTTTTTTAAAATAATAACCCATTTGGTGACACCTGATCTTCATATGTTATTTGATGAGCTAATAAATTACATTTGTTTACATACTCAAAATTTCCCAAAAGTCAATGACAGTAAAATTCTTTTTTCTTTTCTTTTCTTTCATTCTTTTTTTTTTTTTTTTAATTCTTAAGATTAAACCATTTCTAAGCACACAGTGAGAGTCAACAGTCCTCTTGGGAGTCTATACTAAAAAGTTGACCAAAACAAAAACAACAACCATCTAAGCATTTTACTTTTAATCACTAGTAGAAAGCAATATTACTGTTGTCTTCAGTGTTCAAAAATATCCTCTGACAGGGGTATGAAGGTGTCTGCTGAAATGAAATTTCAGCCACTTGAGCGCTGCGGGGAGCTGGATGAGAACAGCATATGGCACGGAGTCTTACACTTCCTACCTACATTCACTATTTTAGTTCCACAAAAATATTCATCACATTTTTTTGGCCATGGATTCCTGCCATGGAAATAATATATTTCTGTGCTATGATATAGTTGGAAGAACTCAATTTGTTTTAACAGTGGTTAAAAAAAAATCTATTGGATTAGGGTGGCTCCTTCTCATCACAAAATAACATTGTATACCCAGCAATTGATAACTGAGATTGCTGTTAAATCCTTCCACAGGAAAATGCAGCATCAACCCCTGGCCACCAAATTAGGATAATCTCATTAAATTCCAAACAACTAAATGAAAATCAAATGACCATGGAAAACAGTGTGCCTCATTTACATGTTTCTAAAATTTACTGCAGGACAGAATATGCTGTACCCTAATTATATCAGTTTCTAGTGAACTTAAAACTGAAATGACAATGTTCTCCCAAAAAATATATGTCTGCACTTTGGATATTTTACAAGATGGAATCTTGACTCCATACCATGAAGGAAGGCAACTATTTCTCAACAAGAGGAGGCCAATATTCAACCATCATAAAATCATCTCACCTAGTACTGTGACTATTTCAATACTTAATAAAAATTTAGAAATATATACTGAAACTAAAAGAATAAAAACCCCTCCCATCTTCCCTAAACTTGTCAATTCCAGGAGCTCTCTGATGGTCTCCTGCCCATGTGTCACTGTTGCCAGTGACCAAATTTTTAATGAGGAAATTACTCCAACATACTCTCTGTGTAGGATAGAGGATTGGCCCTTCAGGCAGAACCTCTATGTGGATGTCATATGTTACCCATTTGAACGACATGTATAATGTGAGGCCCTGTAATTAACAACAGAAAAGCTAACTTTACATTGGACCCCTATAAGTTATCTGCCAAGTGAACTCATAATACATCCGAGACATATAGGCTGATGGGTTGATCTAATTTTATGAATATCTTTCAAAAAACTAATATTTTGATTTTATTTTTTTGCTGAATAACACTTCAAGATTGAATTCACCTGAAAGTGCCAACACCAGTCAGACAAGCTGGGATAAGAGAGCAAGCTAATGGATGAGGGAGCTTGGATAAATTCCAAAGTGGCAGTAATTTACAGAAAGTTCTTCAGTGACTTATGTGCCTGATGTTCATGTTACTGTGTTTCCTTTCCCAAAATGAATAGCTAACTATTCTCTAAGGAAATAGAGGATGTGACATCACAAGCCAGGTTATAGCTGGCACTGAGATATGTTGTCTTTTATTGAATTGATCACACTTGTGAGAGCCAGGCTGACACATGGAGATCTCCAGTGGGGAAAGAACCAAAAAGTCTCTAGCCAACCCCCAGCATCATGGAAAGCAGTGGCATAGAAGACACCTCACCTCACCGCCATCTTGGTAAAACTGCAGACTTGACTGGCAAATGAACTCTATCTTGTGAGGAACTTTGAGTTAAAGGCATCCAAATCAAGCTGCCTCTAGTACTCTGGTACACAGACCGATGTGACGTGTCTTCTTCATCTATGTGGCCTCCTCCTATAACAAATCAACATAAACTAGGTAGTTTATGAATCAGAAATTTATTTCTCCTGGCCTTGAGATAAGATAAGGTACTAGCAGGTTTGATATCTAATGAAGGTCCACATGCTGGCTTGTAAGAAAGCACTGTCTTCTGCCTCACAGGAGGGAAGGACAAGTCTTCTCAGACTACTGTCATCAGGGTATTAACCCTATTCCTAAAAGCACAGTCCTTGTGGCCTAATAACTTCAACAAGTCCCATCACCCAGTTTCATCTCTGTGGGATTTTCAACAGACACACTTGGAGAAGACACAAACATACTAGATGGTAGCATATGAGATACAGGTACCATGTCTTTAATGTATTCAACTGTCTAAATGCATTGCAGAGCAATGCACAACTAATACATCTCCAACCTATAATGCTTTGGAGGTGTTTATTTCTCAAAATGAGTAAGAAATATGCTATAGTGATAGGCAAAAATGAAAGCATATTTTCAAAAAATTGTCACTTCTCTTAAATGTGAAGATTTCACTGCACAAAGAACTACAGATAACTACTGGTGGCTGAGCGAAGTAGTCTATGCCAGGATAAGGAGCTACTGATGGCTGAGCGAAGTAGTATATGCCGGGATACGCCCTACTGATCATCCAATAAGAAATGGTCAGCCTGAAATCAGATATACACAAACAATAAAAATGGGCCTAACAGTTTTTCTTACATATTTTTGCATGCATATATCTATATATATGTATATGTATATGACATACATATACATACACACATGTGTATTTGTGTCATATATATGTACATACATATATATGCAAAAACAGATAAATGTGTGTGTGTTTGTGTGTGTGTGTGTGTGTGTGTGTGTGTGTACCAAAGAGAGGCCACCAACCTGAGAGGGGTTATGGGAAGAAATAGAAAAGGTGGGAGAAAAGAGAAAAGAGAAAGTGATATAATTATATTTTAATTAAAATAAAAACCAGGTAACTGTACAATGTTAAAGTAATATTAGCAATATTAGTCCCATGAGAGCAGTAATATTTTGGAGGGTGTTTCTATGATAAGATAAAATCATGTGCTTAAAATAACTAAATGAATGAATGACATGTAATTAGGAGGGAATTTCCTTGTGACATTCACTGCACAAAAATGTGCTTTCATTTTGAATAATGTGCTATAGGAAGTCATTGTGATAGGAAAGAAATACTCCTTGGCTGGGCCTGCCTGGAAGATATTCCCTGTACTAGAGCAACTGCTCTCCCATGCCCACTTTCCCATGCAGGTAATCCTTACTGAAAGTGAAGCCGGTTCCAGGCTAAGCTAACACTGAGTTCAGCTGTTTACCCTGATTTAATCAGGATGGTGTTTGACAATCATCATGAACTACTTCTCATGAAGTAAGAAAAACAACATAATAAAACCTGGTTGTCCATCTAGATTAGTTTGAAAACATGCTAAAGTTACATGAAATCCACTCTTTAAAGCATCAGTGAGTCTAAGACTCCCAAGAAAAGCAGGACACCCTCTGTTCCCTCTGACAAGGTCACACTGGTGACCTTTAAACAAATGGGTTAGCCGTTACTTCTGCTGGAGGTACTGAGAATAAATCACTCCTGAGTGTTCTGCCATAAATAAACAAGACACATCACTCACTCTGAGGCTCAGGAGACATCAGTGAAGAGGCTGCAGGAAGAATGTAAGATCCAGAAGGTGGTGGAGGGGTGGCGCAAACCTGGGAATGACAGTCTTTGCAACCAGGAATCACAGAAGCTTCAGTTGCCTGTCACTGCCCTGCAGGAGACAGCATCTCTCAGCAGCCAGGGATAGTAGGACTCATAAGACCCTCTGTCACCCTGCAGAACTCATGGCTACATATATACCATTGGAGATGGGGAGTGATTGTGTTCCATTCTGTACCTACTAGTGAGCCCAGAAGGGCCCAGTGGATAGCTTCAAACCTGCAGTCACATAGACAGCCCTAGCTAAACTCACAGGGTCACAAATCTAAAAGATATGAACGTGGGAAAGAACTTGGAAGAAAAAGGAGTTGGTAAGATCTGGAAGGAGAATAGGAAGAGTGGAAAACATGGATATATTTGCTAAGGCAGTGAGGAGGGAGTGGGTGGGTGGGGGAGCACCCTCATAGAAGACGGGGTAGTGGTGTGATAGGGGGGTTTACAGAGGGGAAACCTGGAAAGGGAATAACATTTGAAATATAAATAAATAAAATAACCAATAAAAGTTTTTTAAAAATTAAATTTTGCTCACAGATGTGAAGAGTGGATGGTTCATTTTGTGAATACTATTCTAAATGAGGTCCATAGCTAATGTATTTTCATTAGAGCTATTCTTCCTTAAAGGAAAAACTTGCTCTAAGCTTTAAAAATTTGGTTCCAGTCATTACTCCTCACTTATTTTTCATTTAAGTGGATTGAATTGCTTGATGACAGAGACAGTGGATTCAAGAAGCAATCTACTACAGGAAACCCTTGGATCACATGTGTGCATTTGCATGCATCTAATGAACAAAATAAATTTATGTATAAAAAATAGTAACTTTATGGGAAAAAACAAATTGCATCTGTTAGAAAGTGATCAGAGCAATTCTTTCTTGTTAAGAGACCATGTCAACATTTACATGTACTTCCTAGAGTCAACATATTTTCATGGTAGCTCAATGTATGACATATCACATATCACACTAAGTTTTTACTGCCAAAACACAATGTATTATTATTTATAAATAAGAGAAGTAATTAAGTATTGCGTATTTAATTTTGCTATACAAAAATATACATTTAAGTTACTTTCAATTTCCTTTTATAGATTTTTTTAGCACTGAGTAGTTTTTGCAAGATACTTTTTGTAAGGGAGTTATGCTCTTACAATAAAAACCATGAGCTTTGAGGCATTAATCAATAGATACACACAAAAAGCTTTTTTATTCAATAGAAAGTCGTGTGCAGGTTCCTTCTTAGAGTATTCATCTAAATAGAAAGCAGCCAACAAGAAGGAATCTCCCAAATCAAGAAAGAGGGAGTGATTCTTAGCCCTACGTTTCTTAGATCTGCCAAATTAGTACTTGATTAGAGTGGGAGCTGGAGTCATGGTTACTGTATGTGTTACAGGATGGTTGAAAAGCCCTTGGTTTTAGTGCATATTTAAGAGTGCTTCTGGAAATAATTAGAATGTGGATTGGTGGTCTGAGTAAAGAAGATTGCCCATACCAAAGTCTCATCTAATCATATGAAGGTCTAGATACAACAACAACCAAAACAAAACAAAAACGAACCCAAAACCCAGCAACAACAGGAATGGATTTACTCTCTCAGCTGTGACATCCATCATCTCAGACCCTCGGACACTCGTGTTTTGGGTTCTTGGGCCTCTGCACTCAGCACAAGCCTAATACCATAAAGCCCTGTGCCCAGAGGAAATTCTGATCTTGGCCTCTGGTCCTCATCTTGTAGACGGCACAAAGTGCAATTTTTCTGCCTTCATAATGATGTGAGCTTCTCGTTAAACCTGTTCTACACATTTGTATGAATTCTGTTGCTTCCATTTCTTTGGGAAACTCTAACACCACTATCATTCTTTTTCAGACAATGAATGTGTTGTATATCACTTTTATTCTCAGATGTATCATTCTGAGAATCTGTATCCATGACTGGAATCATGAGAGCTGTGCCTTTATACACAGATGACTATTTACAAGTCAACAGTTAGGTCATTTATTAACCTCATGACAATACTTTCAGAATTCAAACCATTCCTTTAAAATATTCCTGGGTATCAACTAACCATAGACTTACTCTTTACCCAGTAGAGCTGTAGCCTATAATCGTGTTTTCATTTGTGCCTCTATGAAATCTGCATTCTATAGGAAGATGCACATAGATTAGAACAGAGAATAAAAGTGGGACCAAAATGTCATGGATCAGTGACATGAGACCAGAGAAATGCATGTGACAAAGGACATGGTGTGTCTGAACCTTAAGCTAGAGGACATGTGAACACATACAGAGCCAAATACATTCTGTAAACTAGACGCTGCTACTGACTGCATCTAGGGAAGGAAGGAGCTGGCAAAGGGTGAGGTAGACAGCTAAAAGACAGTGGGCTTTGTTATTTTATTTTATTAGTGTGTGCATGTTATGATACCTTAAAAGTTAAGAGAAAATTATTTTTTAATTATTTTCATCAAAAGATTATGTGTCCCTTACAACATACTCATCAGTGGGCCAGCAGAAATGCAGTGACTGAGCGTGATCATAACTGGCTTCAAACAACTCTCATTGTTTCTCATGCAATAGCATGGAAGGTTCTCAAACCTGGAAAAAAAAACTGCTAAGTTTTATGTAATGCTGGAAGTTTTAGATAGAGCAAGTAAGAGAAAGAAATGAAAAGTATAAAAACAAGAAAGGAGAAAGCTAAATTATCCAAATTTGTAGATGACATAATATTATAGTCAGAAAAATACTAAAGATTTAATTCGAAGACTATTAAAATTAATAAAAATGAGTTACATGCAGGTTATGAAATTAGCATACAAAATTAGTAGTATTTTCATACATAAATAATTAGAATACATGTAAAACAGTTATAAAAGGTCCTCTTCACAAATTAGTTCTAAAGTTAAATTTAACCAAAAGAGTGAGACTTCTACAAAGAAAATTACACATGACCAATGAAAACACTGAAGTCATAGAAGCTGAAAACCCTGAAGATCATTGTATTGTGTATAGTTCTCAAGAATTGATATTGAAATATATGCATAACTCAAAGCAATTTATAGATTCAATATAACATCAGATAAGACTACAACAACACTGTAAAAAGCCCAGGGAGTCCCGAGGAAAGGGAGCAGAACTAAAAGCATACATTATACAGAGCTAAAATAACTAAAGTTCATGGATGCTTTTTAAATACACAAAGCACCCCAACCACCAGGGAACATGGGAACACATCTGTAAATGGATGGTTCTCGGCAGTAACACCACAAATACATGTTTAAAAGGGGGGAAGAGGGGGGTGGACAGCCTCTTTAAAATTGGTGCTATGAAAACTGAATATTCGTCTACAATACTGAAACTTGACCACTATTATTGACCTTAAATGCATCAATTCAAATAAATCAAATACACAAAGATCTGAAACTCTGGCCATAAAAGAAAAGATAGATAGGGAAGCACTTTAAGATTCTGGCATAGAATCAAAGGTTAAAAATAGACAAGTCAATGATATAAAACTGCAAACCTGCACAGCAAAGAAATCATTCAACATAGTGAAGAGATGGCTATTCAGAATGGGAGAGAATACTTCCTGAATAATGTTCTGAATAAAAGGGGTATGCATAATGTAGAAAAGATTCAATAGTTAACATTAAAAGCAATCTAATCTTTTTCCAGATTTAATTAATGTACTCATATTATTTATTATATTATTAATATATAGGTATTTGTATGCTTGTATGAATGCACACAGCATGAATGCATGCAATGCCCACAGCCATCAGAGGATGCTGTTGCATCCCCAGGAATTGTAGATGGTTTTGAATCACCATGTGGGTGCTAGGAACCAAACCTGGGCCCTCTGCAAGGACAAAATCTTTTCTTGACCACCAAGCAATTTCTCTATCCCCAAGCAAAACAAAACCAAAATTCTTAAAAGAAGAAATGCAAACAGACAACATGAAAAATCCCCATATCTGCCGTAAGACAGTAAATACAATTATAATTAGTACCAACATACCCCACATAGATAATAGGTAATGGTTCATTTTTCCAGGATATGGAGGGGAAAGAACTGGTATGCATCCTTAATTAGAATATGCATTAATACAAGCAAAATGAGTTACAGTGTAGTATTCCTCTACCCACTGTAGATCAAAGGCCTGAACCACATATCCTTATTCTTATATAAGAATTAAAATGAAGTATGCATACAAGAGTTATACCTGAATGATCATACCCATAAGACATGATTCACAATAGTAAAGATATGGAACCAATCCAGTCACCTGAGAATGAATAAAGGAGATATGGTGTATATAGTTATACTCAATTAGGTATTATCTATAAGTATACAATAAAATCTTGTCATTGATGGCAAGATGGATGGAACCAGGGGATGTTGTGAAATAAGGCAGGTGAAAAATGCATGTTCTTTCTCATATATGGAAGATAAAATATAGCTCTGCCATAGGGTTCCATACCCAAATAGTGCCCGGAGGGAGCAAGCCTCCCAGGAATGCTGACAGGTCTGTGAATGCAGGTAAGACCATCGCTGCTGCTCAGAGGAACCTGCCCCAAACCCTCAGGACACAAGAACTTCAAGTCTCCAAAGAAAGAAATCAAAGAAGACCTCAGAAAATGAAAAGTTCTCCCATGCTCCTGGATTGGCAGGAATAATATAGTAAAAATGGCCATCTTGCCAAAAGCAATCTACAGAGTCAATGCAATACCCATCAAAATTCCAACTTAATTCTTCACAGAGTTAGAAAGGGCAATTTGCAAATTCATCTGGAATAACAAAAAAACTTAGGATAGCAAAAACTATTCTCAATAAAAAAAGAACTTCTGGTGGAATCACCATCCCTGACCTCAAGCTGTGTGATAAAAATTGCATGACATTGGTATAATGGCAGGTAGGTAGATCAAGGGAATAAAATTGAAGACCCAGAAATGAATCCACACACACATAGTCACTTGACCTTTGACAAAGGAGCTAAAATCATCCACTGAAAAAAAAGACAGTATTTTCAACAAATATTGCTAGTTCACCTGGTGGTTAGCATGTGGAAGAATGCAAATTGATCCATTCCTATCTCCTTCTACAAAGCTCAAGTCCAAGTTTATCAAGGACCACCACATAAAACAAGATACACTGAAACTAATAGAAAAGAAAGTTGGGAAGAGCCTTGAGGATATGGGCACAGGGGAAAAGTTCCTGAAGAGAACACCAATAGCTTATTCTCTAAGATCGAGAATTGACAAATGGGACCTCATAAAATTGAAAAGCTTCTATAAGGCAAAGGACACTGTCAATAGGACAAAACGGCAACCAACAGATTGGAAAAAGATCTTTACCAATCCTATATCCAACAGAGGGCTACTATCAGATAGATAGATAGATAGATAGATAGATAGATAGATAGATAGATAGATAGATAGATAGATAGATCGAGAAGTTAGACTCCAGAGAATCAAATACTTATATTAAAAATGGGGTACAGAGCTAAACAAAGAATTTTCAACTGAGGAATAACGAATGGGTGAGAAACACCTGAAAAAAATGTTCAACATCCTTAATCATCAGGGAAAAGCAAATCAAAACAACCCTAAGATTACACGTCACACCAGTCAGAATGGCTAAGATCGAAAATTCAGGTGACAGGAGATGCTGGTGAGGATGTGGAAAAAGACAAACACTCCTCCATTGCTGCTGGGATTGCAAGCTGGTACAAAAACTCTGGAAATCAGTTTGGTGGTTCCTCAAAAAATTGGACATAGTACTACCTGAGGACCCAATTATACCACTCCTGGACATATACCCAGAAGATGCTCCAACTTGAAATAAGGACACTTATTTCATAGCAGCCTTATTTAAAACAGCCAGAAGCTGGAAAGAACCCAGATGTCCCTCAACAGAGGAATGGATACAGAAAATGTGGTACATTTACACAATGGAGTACTACTCAGCAATAAAAAACAATGAATTCATGAAACTAGAAAATATCATCCTGAGTTAGGTAATCCAATCACAAAAGCACACACATGGTATTTACTCACTGATAAGTGGATATTAGCCCAGAAGCTCGGAATACCCAAGATACAATTCACAGACCACTTGAAGCTCAAGAAGAAGACCAAAGTGTGGAGCAGAGACTGAAGGAAAGGCCATCCAGAGACTGCCCCACCTGAGGATCCATCCCATATACAGTCACCAAAACCAGACACTACTATGGATGCCAACAAGTGCTTGCTGACAGGAGCCTGATAAAGCTGTCTCCTGAGGAGCTCTCTCAGTGCCTGACAAATACAGAGGTGGATGCTCTCAGCCAACCATTGAATTGAGCACTCCTTCCCAGTGGAGGAACTAGAGAAGGTACCCAAGGAGCTGAAGGGGTTTGCAGCCCCATAGGAGGAACAACAATATGAACCAACCAGTACCCCCAGAGCTCCCAGGAACTAAACCACCAACCAAAGAGTACACATGGAGGGACCCATGGCTCCCATTGCATATGTGGCAGAGGATGGTCTAATTAGTCAGCAATGGGAGGAGAGGTCCTTCTTCCTCTGAAGGCTCTAGCCCCAGTGTAGGGTAATGTCAGGGTCAGGAAGCCAGTGTGGGTGGGTTGGGGAGCAGGCTAAGGGGTTAGGGGATAGGGGATTTTTGGAGGAGAAACTAGGAAAGAGGATAACATTTGAAATGTAAATAGATTATCTAATAAAAAAGTAGATAAAATATAAACAAGGCTCAGCAAGGAGAAGACAGTGATCAGGAGAGACCTAAATGGATGGCTGGAGGGTAGATATGGGAGCTTGGATTTGATCAGTGCGCACTTCTTGAATATACTAAAAATTTGAACTGAAAACCATTAATTAATGCATGTTAATCAAAAAATTTAAAACTAAATGCAGATTCATCAGGAAGCATTTCTTCTTCCTATTCCCAGTCGTCACTATCACAGAGACACTGTCAGTATCCCTTCACCTTTCTGCATGAGATAAAGCTACTTAATATTATTTACCTTCTTAGCATTGTTTCTTTATCTCTGACTAATTGTTATACCAATCTTGCAAATATCCGCACTGTATTCTATTTTATTTTGAAAATACATGTAAAATGAATATCTACATTGCATTCTGAAGATAAATAGAATTAACTGAAAATACAAAGTGAAGACTTGAATTATGCTTAGTTAATTGTATAAACTCATAACCAATACTCCTATTAATGTACAGAACAAGTTTATTATTCCAGAAAGACACCCCCACTTCTCTTATAGAAAATGTCTAAGCTTCATAGGAAACCCCTATTCTTATGTCTATCATGTATACTATTTATTACTACACCTAGAAATTCTTAAAATGGAACTCGTCAGTATTATGTATTTCCCCAAAATAAAGTCATAAATACCCATGTTTTGCATCAACATCTCATTTTCTCTATATTATAAAGTAATGTCCTGTTGCATTGGTATATAAATCTGATTATCTCCTCTTATAGGTGAAAGCTTGTTTCTTTTCTCAATTTACAGATATTATAAATAATAACTATTCTCGGTATGTACCTGGCTGAATATGATTAATTCAGTTTATTGAACCTTAGTTTCTCTACTTAAAATGGAATTTTAATGGTTTTTAAATCCTAATTCTCAGTTAATTTGTAGCTCTAACATTTATGCTATTAAAAATCTATACACAGGTGCTATGTAAGTAAAACTTTCCATGTGACTTGAATAAGGACACTAACTTATCTTACTGCATAATGCAACCAAGTTATATTTCTCTAGCCTTAAATGGCTTTATTATGAACACTAATAGAATAAAACTATTAATTTTAAGAATTTAGATACCAGTGCTTGTGAACAAAATTATTATTATTTCACTGTAATAAAAAATTATATTTGATATATTTTAGACTACCCTGAGAAACATTAGATTGAAATACTATTTAATCTTTTGTTGATTTATGGAGGTTGAGAATTCCCTACATTCATTTTTGTTAACCTTCAGGCATTCCTTGAACATGTATGCACTTTTCTCTCCTATTATTATCTCTTATGGATACTAAATCTACCTTTATGTCCAAAATTACGTTAGAAGCCACAAGAAAAAACATTTTTTTAATGTTCCCAATAGCAAGTTATATAGGTGCAGGAAAGTTTCAAACATTAATCTGTATAATAGTATCAAAGGATCTTCAAAATGCAAAAAATGTAATTCATGCTGAGTTATAGTAAATACGTCCGCAGAGAGGGAAAATCCTGAAGAACCAGTCTATCAGCAGGAAAGAGGAGAAGGTGAGTAGTCTTCGCACCAGATCATCCACTGTGACTTGAGGCTAGAACCAGCCAATAAAACTCTCGGTACCAGTTGCAATTTATGAAGCAGAATGAAGGGCCCCAGATGCTGGTTTACAATAGCAATGAAGCAAAAACACAGAACACAAACTGAGCCTTTGACAGACACTGATCACAAAAGACACTTGGGCCTAGAGGACTCAAAAGCTGTGGTGAAAACTTAAAAACCGCCAAGCATGAAGAGAAAATAGGAGAGGATAAGGCGGGCATCATGTCTGGGGAATACCTAAATGCTTAAAAAAATGAATTTAGGAAATTATCGTTCTTCCACAGCTAAACAAAGCATTAAATAATGTTTTAATGTAATGTTTCTCAAGTTAGTGTAAAACACATCCAATATGATTTTCATTGTAATGCAAGAACTAAGCAGTCTCAGAGTAATTCCTAAATCTGCCGCTAGGCGTCTTTACAATCATCTAATTGGAAACCTTGACTCTTCTAAGCTATTAACATGTTCAAGTACTTTACTAAATCTCCTTCACGAAAAAGTAAAACTCCATAATGTGTGGGGACTGTGGAGCTAGCCCAGTGGGAAAAGCTTGCAGTATAAGCAGGAGATCCAGAGTTTGGATTTTAATCACCCATTAAAACAAAAACAAAAGATAATCACCAGCCTCAGCACCACAAGGCTGGGTTCCTGTAAGCAGAGGTGGGATCCAGCAAGGTTACTGGCCAGCCAGTGCTGTCAATCAGTGAGCTCAGTGAATGTCAGTTTCAGTGAACTACCCGTCTCAAAACAGAAGGTAGACAGAAACAGAAGACGCTGGATGTCTGCCTGTTCCAGCATCAACTTGGTGTGCTCCCACACCTATGTGTGCACAAATATACATAAACTACACCCCCACACACACACACAATGTGACATCCACGTCCACCCATGTTACTATTTAAGCTACGGATACGTAATTTTATGGATATAGTTTTAATATTAGGGGAAAGAATTGAGGTATCACAGGTTTTGCAAATAAAATAGTGAATACGGCATAGGCCTAAATTATTAAAGCGTAATTAACAGAGGAAGCACTTGGGAAGATAAAGTGCCATAACACATTCAACATCAGTGAATATAACTTTTTTATATAATAATTTTAGCTGGGCCTAACTAGTAATTTCTGCTCACTCAGAAGACAGAAGCATGGAATTTCTGAGTTTAGCTTTCATTGTTATCTTTTTTTAAAACATTATACCACCTAAAATAAAATGTAGCAAATGAAAGGTAATTCTGGCTATAGTTTTTTTTTTAATCTCAAACAAAAGAACGAATATAAACTGAGTGTGGGGCTTTTCTCTGTGTATTAATTGAAGTAGGATAAATAGTCATATTATTATGACTTCCAACCACTGACTCCAACAGCAGAAAGGGAATTCTCTCTACTCAAAGGTGAAAGGTGTAACAGCGTTTCCCTTAAATACACACTATTTAGAACTTGGCGGCCCAATATGGCAGCCAGAAGTACCTACTGAGTTCTTTCAAAGGGCCAGCTCAATGGAGTTTAACTTTTAAATTTAACGGAGATGGGTTCTGAAATGAAATGTATGAATTGAGTTTTGAATTTTGAAGATATTACAAAAGTGGTAAATATTACAAAAATCCTTTTCAATATTGCTTATAAATTAAAATGATGTTTATTATTACATTGAGCTAAAAGGGTATTATTAGAAATAATTTTGCCCACTTGGATTTGTGTTTGATTTTTCTAATATTTTATTACATTCATTCATTTCTGGGAAGAGGTGGCTTGTGTGTGACAGCATGCATGTGGACCTCAGAGGACAAGCTGTGGCCATGGGCAATGATTCTCTCCTTTTATCTCATGGGGTCTGGAAATGGACTCAGGTTATCAGGTATAAGTCTTTACTCTCTGAGCCATCAATGCTGGCCCTAATGCCTTGAAAAAATTAAACAACACATAGCTCCCTCCATATTAATATTACCTAGCCTTGAGTTTAGATACTTTAAACAAAGTGGAGAATCTGGTTGGATAGATCTTTTCAAGCTAGTACTTCTCACTTTAAAATAAATTGGACAATTATGCCATTTTGTTTTTACATTTTATTTTTAAGAGTCTAATATAATCACATTTCTCCCATCCTTCCCTCCCTCCAAGCCTTCCCACATGTCCACCCTTGCTCTCTCTTTAAATCCATGGCCTCTTTCTTTATTAATTATTGCGTTTTTATTAGTCGTGGGACTTTATTTATTTGGAATAACTACTGGCTTAGACTCTACAACAGCAGAAAAGACAAAATTCAAAGCATTCATCCAAGTAAAAGATGTCTTTAAGCACAATATATAGAATGTTAACTTGGGTAAAGAAGATAGTTGATTATATTTTACTACTTAAATGTAAATGTTGTTATTATTAATTCAGGGGGTGTTGCTAGATATTGAAATAAGAGCCTCACCTATACTCGTCAAATAATGTACCTCTAAGCTCATCTGCAGCCTGCTGCCTTTTAAAGTGAATCTAGGGCCTATCTGGCAATGTGGGGTAAGAAAGTCAAGATGACTGTTCGGTACAGAAGATCAGTTACTATTTAGAGACTAAAAACAGATTAAATCTTGATAAAGTAATGGGCTAAATTAGAGGGGATTTAATTTAAAACTCTCCAAATTTAATCGGGATTCCAGGATGTAGTCAGAAAGACTTGATTGAATCGATTTCCCTGCAAAAGTATCTAAAAGGAATACATATGCAGTAAAATAATTGTAGTTAATGAAATATGGAAGCAGTTTAAAGTAGTGATTTTACTACGCATACAATCATTCTTAAATAATTTATACAGTTTAAGAACATGTTACTTTACTGTGTTCCGTTTTTCTAACCAAAGACAACTGAAATATAAACCCTCATCGAATCCCTGGATGCATTTCACGTTTAGAAAACAAATTACATCTTCAAATGTACTCATCTAAAGGACATTGGAAAGAAGGCATTATCAATTTTAAAACATTCACTTAAACTTTTCAATAAAATAAGTCTACAGGCGGCTGTGGTGTGGTGGCACTCACAGTTAATCTCAGCATTCAGCAGGTGGATCGCTGTGACTTTGAGGCCAGCTCGATCTGTGGAGTGAATTCCAGAAGACCCAGGCTATATAAAGACACCCTGTCTAAAATTTTTTTAAAGTTCATTTCTGGTATGTATTTTCTTCCAAATCATATGAACTGCTTCATTAAATAAAACTCTGTGTTTCTAACCACTCTAAAATGAGAATGTTCTACCAGCGACTCAGAATCCTGGTTTTAATCTAATAGATTTACTTATATGAATAAACAAGGCCTGGTATGAAAACTTCCAAGTCCCTGGCAGAGAAAACCTTCAATGTTTATTCTTTTTCTGTAGGTGTAAAATATGTAGATTTTTAAATCTGTAGAAAAATGCATCCATATTCATGTGAAAATTAAAATATTAGGCTAAACTTATCAAGGCATCCACTTTCATACTTATAATTCAGAAGCAACAAATATACTTTAAACCATATCCTTTGTTTTTCTTAAATACTCTTTATAGCTTTTTTTTTCTTACTAAGCCACATTAACATACTGAGGTGATAGTTTCTAAATGATTCTCAAATTTCAAATATTTAATCCCTTAAGATGCGACTGTGAAATTCACTAAACCAAAAGTTATAAAAACAAACAGCTAAATTCAAATACAGCAGGAAGTTCTTTCAATGATGGAATGACTTCAGAAAGTTCTTTAATGAAAGAGTGACTCCAGAACTTCACTCAGAAAGAGTGGTTGGAACTAATCATGAACTCTTACAGAATCACCATACCAACATGCCCGTGGGCCTTGGTCTTCCTACTGCTTAGCTTAGCTCTCTTTGGCTACTCACTACGTATCCTTACAATCAGTCATTTTACAAAAGTGATTGTCATGTTTATCTCTTCTGCTTTTGAAAAAGTTTTGTTGTCCTTTAGGAAGAAAGAATGATCAAGACTACACTTCTATTTCTCATTCCAGAAAATAAGTATTTCCATATGAATTACAAAGATGCTATCTAAAGAAAATAAGGCAGTTTTAAATGTTTCAAACAAGGCTCAGCATTTCTCCATGTTCTGTCACACAACCTCAGGACAGCCCTGAAAATCTTTAAAACTTTGAAACTGTCACTCATTTATCTTTTAATAATAACAACATTGAGATCAATGGGTTTAATATCCCGAAGCAAACAGACCCTATCTATTTTTCAGTTTCCCAAGAGGACGAGCTTCACTGCATTGCATCCCGGAACTCTGTCATTGGTGTCCCCTATTTGAATCTCCTGACAGTACCACTGCATCATGGGTGCTGCATGAAGTTTGCTGGATAAAATTACCCATGCACAGGACTGGAGAGATAGCTCAGAGGTTGAGAGCACTGGTTGTTCTTCCAGAGGTCCTGAGTTCAATTCCCAGCAACCACATTGTAGCTCATAACCGTATATAACATGATCTGATGCCCTCTTCTGGCATGCAGGTGTACATGCAGATAGAGCACCCATATAAATAAATAAATCTTAAACAAACAAACAAACAAAAACCTTACTCCTACATGTAATACTATTACAACGGATAGAAAGGGCTAAATTGTGGTCAAATATGACTGCTTTCCCCAGAACCTGTAGTTCACAGCCTGATACACAATTTAATTTTTTTTTAATTGATAGGGTGCTGAAATCAACCAGCTAAACTATAAAAATGGACTAATTGAATATATTTTACATAAGCATTAGAATTCCATATGCCTACCCTGGAAGAAGATACAAACACAAATAAATTCAAAAATAAAAATTCTGGGATCTGGCCTTCAGTTCAGTGGTAGGGCACTCTCTTAGCATTCCTAGAGTCTAAGTTCCCAATCTCTAGCATTAACATGAAAGGACAAATGAAACAACCCGTAAATAGTTAGGCCAATATATTAAGCTTAATTGAAATTATAAATTAAGTCAGTTTATGAATCAATGACTCAAATATTTTGTCTCCGGGAAATGGGTCCATACATGGGGGGGGGGGCAATTTTATAGTTTACAAACCACATACAGCATCGAAAGTCAATAATACAAGCTAAAAACCTCATTTTTGGCATTACAGATTTATATACAAAATCACTGCATTTTAAACCTATGGATTTGAGTCTCTATGAAATAGTATAGTTATAAACTCTTTGTAGTTATGTTATAAAATCTTTTCATCAGCAGGAGTAAGGAAAGAATAAAAGAATGATATTTTCCTCACAAAACTCCACAGAAATCCCCAAAAGGAAGAGCATGGAGAGATTACTCCCTTGTGGGAAGTGAAATATTGACGCCCGCCCAGTTTTCTCGAGCTTAATTAAACTGAATCTCTTAAAATCAAAAATCTTGGGGAGCCTCCTTCTATATCTGGACCACTGGTTTGTAAGAAAGGGTAACAGAAGCAGGAGTGCTTTTTTGGTCGTTATCTTTTGATCTTTCGGGCTGTCTGAAATGTCTCCCCATACAGCCCTAATGTCACAGGAGAGTCACTGATCCCTCTGGACAAGCAGTTGCAGGACGTCATACAAACAGTACTTTGTAATGCATTTCATGTTGCCAGTAACTCAATGTGGTGAATTAAAACACCTCTCTAAAGACATGAACTTCAGGTCCTATGTCAACGTGGAACATTGTGCACACTGAATAGAAATACAGGGAAACATATTAAAGTGATTTTGAAGAGGAAAGTGTTTTAGATCACCCTCTGGTGCTAGAGTACTCTATTCAGAAAGAAAGGGCTGTCAGAGAAAATGGTTTACTTATAGACTTGGATAGGTACGGAAAAAGTAAATTAGGACTCCAGAGAACCAGAGGCAGTAGATTCAAAGAAAGTCTGAAGCCTAGTCCAAAACCATGTTCAAGAAGACAGGATAGATAAAATGGAAGATATCAGAGATCACAGCTGGGGGGTTCAACAGGACCCTCAAAAGTTTAGGAAGGCTGACAGTATAGTATCTGTTTTATGAGTTTATTTCTTAATTTATTTAAATCAATCTAAACAGTCTTATTTTCAACTATTCTTTATTTGAGTTCTAAGTATAAACTACAATTATAAATAGTTAAACTGCTCCAACTTGATCTCTTTTTTTAATATTGTCTATCTTAGCCCATGTTATTTCTTTATCTAGAAAGATTTCTGTCCCTATTCCTTGTCTTTGTTGACATGCATTTTCTAAAGCATAACAATTGTCTTCTCATAACGTCATAGGACCTCGTGCAAAGAATTGCATCACAACTTTCTTTATATAACTGTCTCCTACAGAATCATGATTTATCTTTTGTCCTCCTATTCTGCTTTTAAATATTCTTCTTTCTCCTATGAAATTAACTCTATGTCCCAGTCCTCAAATCATTAAACAAAAAATGTTTCTTTATGAGTTCAATCCCAGTCTAAGAAGCACAGGGTATGGTGTCTCAAAGTAGGCTTTCAACAGGTACTTGTTGGTTGAAAAGGTTTTTTGAATGAATCTTATAGTCTTTAAATAATGCTTGATATCATTAATATGAGAAGGAAACAAAAAGGCAGTTACACAAAACCATCAAATAGTATCTATGCTTATTTATGTATACCATCCACAACAATCAGAAAAGTCTCCTAGAATATAGAGCAACACTTCTACAATGAGGTATTATTGTTGTTGTTGTTGGTTTTGTTTTGTTTTGAGGCAGGCTTTCTCTGTGTAGTCCTGGCTGTCCTGGAACTCACTCTGTAGACCAGGCTGGCCTCAAACGCAGAAATCCGCCTGCCTCTGCCTCTGCCTCTGCCTCTGCCTCTGCCTCTGCCTCTGCCTCTGCCTCTGCCTCTGCCTCTGCCTCTGCCTCTGCCTCTGCCTCTGCCTTTGCTTCTGCCTCTGCCTCTGCCTCTGCCTCTGCCTCTGCCTCTGCCTCTGCCTCTGCCTCTGCCTCTGCCTCTGCCTCTGCCTCTGCCTCTGCCTCTGCCTCTGCCTCTGCCTCTGCCTCTGCCTCTGCCTCTGCCAAGTGCTGGGATTAAAGGTGTGCGCCACCACTGCCCGGCTACAATGTTTTTAATGTTTTAAATTTTTAACATATATTATTTTATAAACTTTCTAAAATAATGTTTCCTTATATTTTTACACATGTATTTTGATCCTGTTTGACCACCGGTGATTTTTTTAAATATATATCTCACATATAAGATAAAACATGGTATTTTTCTTTTTTTAAATCTTGTTTATTTTACTCGGTCATCTACACTTTTATCCATTTCTTGATGATGATGATGATGATGATGATGATGATGATGATGATGATGACATAGTTTCTTCTCTTTTGCTGAAAATATTACAGTTGGTAACCTTTCTCTTACCCACTTCTCTGCTGATGAGCACACAGGCTGCTTCCCTAAGAGGCTAATGAGAATCAATCTGTTGTGAACATGATTCATAAGTGTCTGCATTGGATTTTGGCTTTTATTCCTTTGATGCAGGAATTGGAATAGCTGGAGCCTATGTTGCTTCTCCGTTTTATTTTGTGAGCACTCTCCATTTCAATGTCCACACTAGCGGAGCTCCTTTGCATACCTACCTACAGTAACAGGGTTCTGCTCTGCCCTAATCCCACCCCTACGCCACCACTGGGTTTTCTTGGTGTGAACTGAGAGGACTGGGGTGAGATGAAATCTCAGGGCACAAATAATTTGCATTTCTTTTATGACCAAGAATGCTAGGGCTTTTTATTTTCACCTATTTATTGGACTTTTGAACTTCTTTGGAGACCTCTCTTTTCAATTCATTCACACATCTATTGGATAGATTATTTATTATTCTTATGTTTAATTATTTGTGTTCTTTATGTACCCTGAATATTAACTCCTTGTCAATGACTAGCAGGGAAATATTTATCTGGTTTTGTCGTCTGTTTCTTTACCACGGTAATCACTCACCTGCAGGGCAGAAGCTTATTAAAATTGACTCAACCCCATTTATCAGTTCTTGTTATTATGCCCTGATCTATCCAGGAAGTAACTGCTGATATCTGTATCAGGTAGGGATGCCCCATGTTTGCTTCAACTGCATTTCACACTCTCGATCTTACACTGAGATCACTAATGCATTCTGAGACAGTTTTTGTCACGGGTGAGAAGTTGCTTCCTTTTTCTTCATGTTATTATGGAGTTATCCCACCACCCGTTGTTAAGTATCGTTTCTCTGACCTATGTTTTGGCACACACTACTATTCAGAGAACTGTAGAACCACGGCTGCACTTCTAGGTCTGCCTGTTTGGGAACCAGTGTCATGGTGTTTAGTAAAGTTTGG
Organism: Mus minutoides; assembly: GCA_902729485.2. Classification (NCBI taxonomy): domain Eukaryota; kingdom Metazoa; phylum Chordata; class Mammalia; order Rodentia; family Muridae; genus Mus; species Mus minutoides. The sequence continues at coordinate 185,889 of LR751074.1, read as the reverse complement.
AATCGGGTATGATGCCACCTACAACATCGCTCTCTTTGTTCAGGATGGCTTTGGCTAATAGGGGATATTTTGTGTTCGCATTTGAATATGGGGATTTTTATGAATCTATTTAAAGAGGAATGTTACAGGAGCTTTGACAAATTTAACACTCATTAATATTGTCCTCAGATGATAGAGTATTCACACTGCATGCAACTATGATATGCTGCAGTGCTATAGTGAAATGAATTATCATTGATATGCTTTCTGTAGAATGATTATATGCAGTTATTCTAATATTGACTTACTTTGATGATATGAAAAGGATGAATGTATGTAGGCAGAAGTGATTCAACATATTCTGAGGCTTGTTATCACCTCTTTTAGTATTATGAATCAAGCCCTATTCCAGAGGAAGGCTACACCACCAACCTAGGAACTTGGGACCGATGTGTTGAGTAGGAGTGCACTTTTGAGCTTTAAGTCATTAGGATTCTGGGATTGCATTCAAAACCATCTTAATCTAGCATAACCCAAACTTATTGTGTGTGCTTATTCATGAAAAAAAAAATCAGTGTGGTCTTTCATGAATGCAAAAATACATACAGCACACCCATAGTCTGATACATGGATGCATAAATGTGTCTTTCTCAGTGTCAGTGGAAACAAGAGAAGGGTGAGTGGCCAGTTAGCACCCATTAGCAGAGACCATCTGGAAAAGCATGGTGCTTATGGATGTGTTTAGTTTCTGTTGCTACTGATATTTTCTCAGAAATGCTTCCTTTCCATTAAAGAAAATAAATAACAGTGGTTGTTTCAGATCAAATCAGTCATGTGCATACTCAATCTCTGAATATTTTGGCTCCATATTCATCTCTGTACCATTTTAGTTCCACTCCACTTACTTTTTTAAAACAGAAAGAAAGCAGAAAACACGGGGAATTTAGAGACAGAATCTATATTAATCATGACTGATTCCTACTTTAATAACTCATTTTTTCCACAACCTGTCTCTGACATGCATCAGTAAACAAGAGCAAATCTGATAGAGGCAGAAAAACAAATCCTATCTTTTGTAAGAAAATATTTTATTGCTTACCAACCAAATAAATTGCAAAATTTGTTTGCAAGGTCTATGTGTTGTCTATTTCTGGATCACTGGCTTTTACAATGATAGATTTTCTATATTTGCCAAGGCAATAGCTTGTTAAAGCTCATCTCCATGCTAGATCTCTGTATTCATTAGATGACCTCATAACTTTTTATTTCCTTAATCTTGAAGACTTCTACACACTCTTCCCAAGGTATTTTAGGCAAGGAACTGTGCATCTGTGAAAAAGCATCTAAAACCATTTTTACAGTGAATCATATGATTGCTAAAAATAAGAACCAACATGAAGTAGCTAGTGAAGGATATTTAACAAATGATGATACCCTCTCATTATGAAAAGTATCTAATGTAAAATATAGCATATCTATGTTGTATATTCTATCAAAGAAAAAATAAACTAAACTGTATTTTCCATCGTGAGGCTTAATTTACATTATATTAATAATAAAGATATCAGCTTCACTGATCAATCTATACAAGTTGTATTGGTAACACAGTAGTAGACTCAATCTCATTAGGTTTTTGTTTGTTTGTTTGTTTGTTTTTGTTTTTCAAGATAGGGTTTCTCGTATAGCCCTGACTGTCCTGGAACTCACTTTGTAGACCAGTCTGGCTTCGAACTCAGAAATCTGCCTGCCTCTGCCTTCCAAGTGTTCATTAGATCTTTAGAAGAAACAATAAATACTGTACAGAAGGCTCTTGGCAATTTCAGCCATTAGTGCCTCTGAAGCCAGTGAAGAAGCCAGTGAAGAAGTCATTGCTTATCCCCCTTTTATAGAAGTTTTTTTTTTTTCCAAGAACAAAACAATGTAACCAAGGCACATGTTACTGACTTGGGGTCCAAATAAGGACATAGAAAGTAAGCAGCTCTGTAAGAACAGTTTCCATCTGGTTATAAGGACACATGTTCCACTATGTTCATAGCAGCCTTATTCATAATAGCCAGAAGCTGGAAAGAACCCAGATGTCCCTCAACAGAGGAATGGATACAAAAAATTTGGTACATTTACACAATGGAGTACTACTCAGCTATTAGAAACAACAAATATATGAAATTCCTAGGCAAATGGATGGATCTGGAGGGTGTCATCCTGAGTGAGGTAACCCAATCACAAAGAACTCACATAACATGTACTCACTGATATGTGGATACTAGCCCAGAAGCCTAGACTACCCAAGATACAATTTACTAAACACATGAATTTCAAGAAGAATGAAGTTCANTTTTCTTTCTTTGCTTACTCTCTACAAAATGGGCTAATAATGCTATCTTCTTCTAGTAGTTGATAGAGAAAAATCACAGAAGGCAGAGGCTCAACTATTCTAGTCATCAATAAACATTAGTTATGGCATGCATTTTATTATTCCCATTATCAAATCATTGCTATCTGGAGAAGGGTGGAGAAACCATTTATTATGTCCTTGTTATTTCTGCTTTTAGGACTAACAATAATTCAGATACAGTCAGGGGACCCACTTTGGGTGAATCTTGACAGAGGCATTGGTCATGGGAGTCAAGGAAGTCAATGGAGATGCAGAGAGGAGGAGAGGGAGAGGGAGAGGGAGAGGGAGAGGGAGAGGGAGAAGGGAGAGGGAGAGGGAGAAGGGAAAGGAAAGGAAAGACAGGAAAAGACAGGAAAGGGAAGGGAAGGGAGGGGAAGGGAAGGGAAGGGAAGGGAAGGGAAGGGAAGGGAAGGGAAGGGAAGGGAAGGAAAGGAAAGGAAAGGAAAGGAAAGGAAAGGAAAGGAAAGGAAAGGAAAGGAAAGGAAAGGAAAGGAAAGGAAAGGAAAGGAAAGGACAGAGCCTGGTAGAACAATTCTTGGGTATACTCTCAAGAGACTCTATATTTAAGGCTGACCAGAACAACCTGAGGGAGACCACCTGGAAGTTATCCTTGAAAACACTATGTTTGGAAACTTCCGTGCTGATGGGCAGAGAACATGAACTGCAAGGGCTGATAAAAGGAGCACCTCTGGGGACTATCACTAGAAACAGCAGCCATAGCATGGTTAGGGTAGAGGACCTTGAGACTGTGAGTTCACTAGCTAGGATCTGTGATTCCCTCCTCGCAGAAGAGCATCTGGCTTGCATTCTCCTCTAAGTTGTGGAGACACGTGCAGTACAAAGCTGGAGACATTTCCCTTTATTCTTTCCTAAGGGGAAGACTGATGTTTCATGCACCATTTTGTCTCTCTACTGAGTTCTCAGGTCATGGAACTAGGTACTTTTGATGTTATAGATGCTGTCGTGGTTTGAATGAAAATGAGCCCCCTAAGCTGATAGGGAGTGATACTATAGGAGGTGTGGCCTTGTAGGAATAGGTTTGCTTTGTTGGAGGAAGTGTCACTAGGGGTGGGCTTTGAGGTTTCAAATGCTCAAGCCAAGCCCAGTGACTCTTTCCCTACTTCCTAAGGGTCTAGATGTAGAGCTCCCAGCTTCTTCTCCAGCACCATGTCAGCCTCAGTGAGCCATGTTTCCTGCCATGATAATGGACTAAACCTCTGAACGATGAGCCAGCGCCTATTCAATGTTTTTTTTATAAGAGTTGCAGTGGTCTCACAAAAGAAGTCATTGGATATGCACTCACTGATAAATGGATATTAGCCCAGATACTTAGAATATCCAAGATACAATTTGCAAAACACAAGAAAATCAAGAACGAAGACCAGCGTGTGGATACTTCATTCCTCCTGTGAATAGGAAACAAAATACCCATGAAAGGAGTTACAGAGACAAAGTTTAGAGCTAAGATGAAAGGATGGACCATACAGAGACTAACCCACCAGGGATCCATCCCATAATCAATCACTAAACTCAGACACTATTGCATAGGACAGCAAGTGTTTACTGAAGGGACGCTGATATAGCTGACTCCCACAGAAGTGGATGCTCACAGTCATCCATAAGAGGGAGGACGGGGCCCACATTGGAGAAGCTAGAGATAGAACCCCAGGAGCTGAAGGGGTCTTCAACCCTAGAAGAGGAACAACAATATGAACTAACCAGAACCCCCAGAACTCGTGTCTCTAGCTCCATATATAGCAGAAGATGGCCTAGTCAGCCATCATTGGGAGGAGAGGCCCCTTGGTACTGCAATCTGTATATGCCCCAATACAGGGGAACACCAGGGCCAAGAAGTGGGAGTGGGTGGGCAGGGGAGCAGGGAGGGGGAAAGGGGGAGGGGACTTTTGGAATAGCATTTGAAATGTAAATTAAGAAAATATCTAATAAAAAAATTGGAAAAAAAAGAAATATTAGCTGGAAAAAAAAGAGTTGCAGTGGTCAACATAGCAATAAAACCCTAAGATAGAAGCTCGGCATCTTGTGGGGGGAAAATAAACAAAAAAAAACACAAACAAAGCCAATCAAACAAACAAAAAACAAACCCTGAAGGACACTTTAAGTACTCTGACTCAGCAAGAAACCTAGACTTATTGGAAGGTAAGTGGTCAGCTGGTAAAACATAATAAAGTCCTCAGATCCTTGCCAAATACCACATGTAAATGCCAGATTATGCTAAACAAGCAAGCCGAAGAATTACTAGATCTATCTGAAGTCATACACACTGTTATATAGTGAACCAGGTAAGCCCTACACATGGTATTTAAATCCTTGTCTCATATTACTGAGATATTGTCACTGAACTGCTCTCAGTTAATACAGATGGCTGAGAAACACAGTGTCATAATTATTTAAAGTTTTAAAGGACCAGAATATCTGCTTGTATGTGCATACACATGTGCACATACACAAACATGAACGCAAATACACACATGTATGTATATATAAGGAGCCACACCTATTAAATCCCAACAATGAGGCTGCATAAATACAACCTCAACCACGACAATGACAATGACAACATGAATGGGAAATTTCACAAGGCCTCACTCCTACATGGACAGCTACAGGCAGTCAATGAATGCAGAAAGGGGAAGAATAAATCTCTCAAGGAGTGAGCTCCCTAATTGCTTATCCAGTATCAAGTGGTCAGTCCTAAAAACATACACACAAGAGCAACACTAAATGCATTTTCACATTCATTTGCACACACTTATGATAAAGTGAATTTGAAAGGGAGTCGATAGAGTTACAGAAGAAGGTAGAAGACTGAGTAGCATGAATACAGAAAAAACAAAGAATAAATCCAATAGAGCATAAAAATTAAAACTAAGGAAAGAAATGTTAAAAATATACATCTGAAGCTGAAACTGATGTCATTTATTATTTAGAATTTCGGTCAGCATAAACAAGTCTTCGCTTTTGTAGTTACTCCAAACTTGAATACTGTCATGTCTAACCTAGGGTAAAATTCCAATTGCCCAGGAGCCCCATCTGTTTGTACGAAGCACCCACAAAGTTTTCAGCCAGCCACCAGGATATGCTGTACATAAAAGTGTCCACAGGGCATTTTAACTTGCTGTTGGTAGAAAATCTCAGGGAAAGGACAGATCTAAATGCACAGGACACTCCCCTGCATATAAGTGGCGCTTCCATGCACTTCCCATGTAAGACCAGGAAGCTCTTCATCTGCCTGGAGCAGCTTAGGAGATGCTGTTCTGTGAGCAGCGACACAGACTTAAGAGGCAACAACCGATAACAACCCCTGTCTGGGAGCAGCCTCCTGAATTTTGCTTGCTCAACACGCACGTACCTAAGGCACGCACCTGAGGCTGACCTGCATCGCTTGTTTCCTTCTGTTTGTCTCTGGGAAGGCAGCTTGCTATGTTCTCACTTTACCAAGCACCACTGAGCATCATGCTACCCCTGTGGCATCACTCAGACCTTTTGTGAGCACCATTTTCTCCACAAAAAGAATAATGGTTTTCCCAGTAATTACCTGAGAAAGAGAAACCTGTTTTCCTTTTTTGATTGTATTTTGAGACCTTCTGGGAATGAGTGTTTGATTATTCATAACATGTCTTGAAAAACTATGTTTCCTGGTCACTGGAAGACAATATGCAGCTCACTTCTTATTATAGCTTAGTAACCAGAGTCTATTTTTAGGTAAGTTATTATCTTATAACACTTCTTAGCAGAAATTATCCATAAGAACAAGCATTAGTCTAAGATAAAATGAGCCTTAATAATAGCCTACATACCCCAGACTCCTTTTAGCCACAAATAGTCTTAAGTTACACAAATTTCATGTCTCTCTTCTAAAAAAAGTAGTTAAAAGCAAGCCACTAGCATAAATTTGTACCCAAAATGTTATCACAGACACCCCAAAATCAGAATTTCCTTTCTAATGTTTTAGTTAACAGTTAATCGATGGTCTGAAAATAGAATGTAGAAAATTCTAGAACTAAAGAGAAACCACATACTTTCATGACAGTGTACCTGTCATAATTTCTATATTTTACTGTTACATACTATTGTCAATCTTTTTCTGTGTTAATTTAGTTAGAGTAAACCTTTTCATACCTACGCATATACATTAAAATGCCAGGCTATGGGCAATAGAGTGTGCCTGTGATCTCAGCACTAGAGGGTTGAGGCAGGAGGATCATGAGGTAGAAGAAAGTCTAGAAAAATAATTCAACCAAGTCTTAGAAGAGAGCAGAAGGGAGGGTCAAGGAGAGGAGAAGGAGAGCAGGAGAGAGGAGAAGAGGAGAGGGAGGGAGAGAGGAGAGGGAACTGAGAAAAAGAACCGGAAAAAAGTCTGCATAATGTTTAAGACTGGAATACGTAGTCCTTAGTTTAGAGCATCCACTGGTCTTTGGCAGACTGGGGAGAGAGTACTGGATAATTCCTCCATATTCTGTAAACTCTCACAGGATACTTGAAACACTCATTCACAAGACCATACAGTGTATCTATCTTTCCTGCCATCCTCAAAGGAAATGCCTGTGAGAAGCTGATACCTAGGATACCAGACACAATGATGCTGCATCAGGAACTTTGTATCCATGATGATTTGGTGGCCTACTGAGAGCACAAGTGGCTTTTCATTGCCGAGTAACTAGAATTATAGGATGGATAAAATAATTTGCCCTTTATTATTTTACTGCTTGTCTCTCTAATCTTGTCATTCAAGTTAGGAGCCATTATCAGGGTTATAATACCTTCCTTGTTGAACAAAAGACCTAGGATGCCTCTTTCGAAAGGCAAATACATAGCAAAGGAGCTAAGAGTATCCAAGCAGTTCAAACAGCAAGGCTGTAACTAGGTTGCAGCCAGTGATGACTTATGTTTGTTTCCTTAATGCATGGCAACAGTGTCTCCTCCTCTCTGTGTCTTAGGCGATCTGCGATCTGCGATCTGGGATTCTAGTGCCTCAGAAGATAGATAGCTTTTGTTAAAGTGTTCTATGCCACTTAAAGAAACCACAACAGAAAAAGTGGCCCTCTCCTTTGGCCTATCTTAAAACTCTTCCTGACTCAAATCAAAAGAAATTGTGGTGTCTCCAAACCTCTCCTACCTGCTGCTACTAACAGCACAGGATACTTTGCCTACAGACAGCAAGAATTCATGTTTTCTTTCAGTGACAGAAACAGAAACCCAATTAGCTTAAGCAGAAATGGAAAATAATGTGTTTTCGGAGCCCCAGTATTTAGGAGTCACGGCTGCCTCCGCTAGGGTGGCCCCTGGTTGGAGCTTGTGTTGTTACTTGTTCTGGTTTTCTTTCATGCAGCTTCATATTCCTTGCATTTCTCCCATTCCATGAGAAAGATGACCAAGGTCTCTAGAAAGAATCCTGACTATGCTAAAAATCTCACGTTAAAGAGAGCATCTCTTTAATGTCCAACCACTCCCAGTGGTTTCATCTCTCATCCTTTAAAAAAAGTAGGCAACTTTGACCAAGTCACACGTAACTAGAGATTAGAGTACAGTAACTGCTTAGATTGCACTGCAGCCCTTCGTTAACAAGAGACAAGGGTTCAGGTCACCTCACATCAAAAAGAGGACTTAAAAGGTTGATTATGGGCCAAAGCTGTTCATAAAAGGTTACACTGATAAAAAGAGATATTCACATGGAGGTGCCTTATCAAAAACGGAACTTCTGGAGAATAGATGGAAAGATCTTGTTGACATTCTGTTGCTAAAGATGCCAAGCACACAGACACAGATCTCTACAAATGCTTCAGTCATCCCCTGAACATCTTCACTTGGATAATCTTTCAATGCATCTCACCATGCAGAATCTATAAAAGCTTTGTATGTCTGCTATTTGTTAGGTAAAAAGGATCTGGGTAAGAAAAAGATTGACAACTGGGCTCATGCACTTCAGAAATTTTACTCACCAGTGGTCCCATGATGTGGGAATGGGTGGGTAGGGGAGTTGGGTGGGAGATGGGGGAGGATATAGGGGACTTTCGGGTTAGCACTTGAAATGTAAATGAAGAAAATATCTAATAAAAAATTTTAAAAAAGAAAGTTTATATATGGGAACTCCCATGGTTGGCAGGTTAAACAGCATGGCCCTTGGTAATGTCCAATGACAAGGGACACCTAAAATTATAAAAGTGGTTCTCTTTGAGAAAAATATAATGAGGTTAGAGCTATTGCTACATACCAATACTTAATACTACAAAAGAGGCAGAGATGGCATTACTTTGGAGACTATATTTTGTCACTCTCACACATACATATGTATATTAAATCAGACTTCATTTTACATGATCTAAAAGTTTCAAAGACTTTTTATTTTAATTCAAAGTGCTGACTGAGAATGTCCTTATATAAACCAATATTTGGTCAGATTTGACCATATCTTTAGATACACAGATAGAATATTCAAATTTTTATCAATTCAAATATATACCATATTAGCAACCCTAATAAAGACTATGTGTTCAAGCCATTTTTATTCAATTACAATAGTCCCTCCAGCCTTTTATAATATAACTCAGCTAAATAAATGAACAATAGCAACTAAAATTAGCAAGCAAATACATGAATAACTTTAATAGCCCTCTTTTGTAAAACATCTGCAGTAAATGTTAGTAGATGTGTGTGTGTGTGTGTGATTGATTTACATATTATTTACATGACTAGACATTCTTTAAAGTTAAAAGTTCAGAATTTCTCAAAGAAGACAAAAGTGAATGGAGAGAAGTCTCTCAGCAATTCTAGCACTGAAGCCAATCATGACCTACCCAGGGGTGATTGTGCGCACCTGTAGAAATGCACATGTGTGGTGTGTATTGTGTCCACAATGTTTAACAATAATGCCCTTCTCTTCAAAAACATACTAGATATCCCGCCTTTCATAATTCTAGCTGTTTTGGAAAATACAATTATTTGTATGTCAGTAAAGGGGAGTTAATCAGGTTGCTTTCTACTTCAAAGACCGAAATCCCCTACTTTGCCTAGAAGATTCTATGCTATATAACACTGCTTCCCCCCCCCCCCCCCCCCCCCCCGCTTACATTTGGTCTCAACCTCACACTCATCCCAGGCACTCAGAACATCTTTCGTTTTCTTTATGTACCACGCTACTCCTCTGCCAGGGACACCCTTCTTCTCCTCTGAACCCCAAGCAGCCTTGAACCTACAGAAGCTTGCCTTTCCACAGCACAATTCTTACACCCACCTGCTTGGCCTTCACAGCATCTGTCAAGAAATGCAACATATGTCTCCCATACGTACCATCTACCCAAGTTTAGGGACCATGAGCTTGGCCTTTTATTGTCTCAAAAACACCTGGCGTGCACCTAATATATACCTGCACCTGAGATAACCCTGTACAAAGGGCTAAATAATGTTCTATGCAGCTTAAGACTTCTGTGTCCCAGTAAATACATCTCTGCCAAATGAATTTTGATTTGGCAGATTTCACCATGACCTGCATTTCTGGAACACAACAAGATGGCCACAGTCTGAGCATATTTTAGTACTTCAGGAAATTCCTAGATAATTGTGAGGTGTAAAGGCCAGACCTGGATCAATGTTAAAAGTTAAATAAAAGCAGATTTTGCTCCAAAAGAGGCAGGCCTTCGTAAAGACTCCAATAATAAAAAGAGCTAGATCATTCATCATTAGCACAGACAGGTATATGTATATGATGTTAATTTCAACCCACAGGAGAAGCAACCTTCCCATTGCTCAGGGGCCTAGCAAGTCTCTTGAACCACTTTCTCTGCTGGCATTAAGTCACTCAGGTGATTCCTTCTGGCAGGACGATAGTCCTTAGAATCACTAAATTAAAAACAAACACAAGTAGCATAATAAAGATGGTGGCAAAAGAAGAGGAATTCGCTATAATCAAAACTAGCTTTTCAAATGCTTGAGTCCAAAACTTGGAGAAAGAGAGCCATAATCTATGTGGTCCGGCATTGACATCAGTCATTTAAAGAGTCTCAGACGTCTGAGGTTAGACCTACTAAGACTTACCTGTCACCACAGCCTCTCTCTGAAGACATTCCTGTCACCACAGCCTCTCTCTGAAGACATTCCTGTCACCACAGCCTCTCTCTGAAGACATTCCTGTCACCACAGCCTCTCTCTGAAGACATTCCTGTCACCACAGCCTCTCTCTGAACCATGGGTTCCAAAATCCACATCATCAGTGTGGGATGGTGGGAAACCCTTGCTCCAGGTGGGGAAGGTGACGAGCAGCTCCACAAGTGAGTCCTGTGTGCCTTCTAGGGGCACTGTTTTCTACAAAATGGAGCAGGGGACCCAGTGGCTCAGGCACATGTGTGCCCAGTGAAAGCACTCCATAGGTATGGTTGTCTGCCCCAACTCATACATACCAAGTAGAACTCACCAGGAGCCAAAGAAAGAGCTTAGCTTCTTTATCGTTTATTTTTATATTATGATATAGTCATATATTTTTTCCTTCTCTTTCCTCTTCCAACCACCCCTAAATACCCCTCCTGGCTCTCTTTCAAATGTATGACCTCCTTTTCCATAAATTACTGTTATACACATAAGTGTATATGCTTATAAATATATGTTCCTAAATATTGCCTGTTCAGTTTGAATAATGCTACTAGTATGCATGTTTTTAGGTGACCATTTGCTATTGGTTAACAAATTGTGTGTTCTTCCCTGGGGAAGACAATTCCCCCAATTCTTAGAATTCCTTAGTTGTCCGTAGTTCTTAGAGTAGGACTGAGGTCTTGTGGCCAGTTCTTCATCCACTCTGGCATGTCTCTAGCAATCTATTAGAGCCTATAACCTGTATAGAGAATGACATATACAGTACTTGAACAGAAAGTAAGTACCCAAATTTAAAGGGACTAATGTGTGCCATAGTATATACACATGTAGTAAAATAATATTTAAGACTATTCCACTGAAACCTGAACTAAAAGGGTTTAAGAGCCAAGAGGCATGAACAATAACTTCAACACTACAATGGGCATAAATGATTGCTGAAAATATCTGCAGATGACTATTAATTGGTAACAAAGTCATATGTACATTAATACTGGTATGGTTTATAAGCCAAAGTCAAAATGATGAAACAGTAAATCCTATTAATAAGTTAGTAAACTGTGAGAAAAACAGTCTGCTCCCCACCAATGTTCACTTACTAATGGAACCCTTCTCATGACTGACAGCTTCAATGCAAAAGCTGGTGTGAGAGCGAGATTTGTTTGATCTTGAAGAACTTTTAACTTTAAATAATGTCTAATCATGCAAGCTCAGGATTTGTAAAAAGTTGCACATGTGTTTATAAAAAACATTCAGCTTCTAGAACAGAAATTGCTTGCTTCTAAGTAGAATTGGACATATAACAATAATAAATCAGCCAGAACTCAGATATTTTCCTTAGGACTGCAGTTACTTGGTGCTGACTTTGGATTGTGTCCTGATAATCCTGCTAAGCTACTCCAGTTTTCCATAGAACCATCATGATGAATTTCCCAGTCTTTCTGTTTTCTGAAAGTGACACACCTTGATGAAACTGCATGTCTCTGCTCCCCGGGGTTCTACTCAGTGATGGTCTGTACAGAAATGGACCCAGAAATATCCCCTACATTTCCTTCCACTCCCACGTAACAATCTAGCCTATGGAACGTGCTTGCCTACTATAATGTGCTTATTCATTGATGAAACAATAGTATCTGGGTTCTTTCTAGCTTGTGGCAATAATGATCGCAGCTGTATAAACGGTGAGGGTCTCTGGATCCAGCCTCAGTCTGAGGCCCTGTGGGCCTAGATCTTTTCTTAGATTTGCTCCATCTCTCTATCCTCTCTTTCTCAAGTTGTACAAAACTAAGTTCTGAATTTGATCCAGACCTTCACTCTGCATAGTCCAAGAATTCACAAGCCCAATCTTACAGATTCCTCTCCCCAGGGATATATTGTATTGACAGGAGAGAGAAATATTGAGATGTATCTGAAATCAATGAATATTCTTTGGTTAGAAGCTCACTAGATATACACTGTGGGATCCTGGGGAGGACACAGGGAGTGAATATGTTCCTTCCAGACAGCTATTTAGATAACACACTCGAGCTTTCTTTGGGAGGTTTTATCAGTATTGGCTTATGTCTTTGTTTTCATTTTCATCTAAATTTACCACGGAAGCAAGGTGCTCGAATCTCCTTGCCCTCCTCCTCTCTTTGAATTCTGCCCTCAAGGTCAGGGAGCTGATGATGGCACACAGCTAGAACTCATTTGTATCTGTGATGGGGTTTCTTTCCTGCCAAGAGTCTCTTCATCCTTTCTTCAGTTCCTTGAACTCCGCCATAAGGATCATACCAGTGATCTTGTGTTTATATGAACTACAATCTGTTTTCTATTTGATTCACTTAAGGAATTTACAGATTATGGCATCCCCTTTCTTCCTTCCCCTAAATAACACAGATAACTATGTAAAAATTTGTCCATCTGTAGACTTTATAATGCATTCATTATTTCTTAGCAAAGCTATGTGTCTCAATCTAAGAAGCTAATGGAAAATTTAAAAAATTAATTTATAACTTCCCATTAAACTTTGCAAACTCCCTTAATTCTCACTTCAGTTAATGCTATTAAAATAATTTATGAACTCCACCATGAAAAAAAATAAAAATAAAAAGTTTTCACAATAATCGATGACCAAGTCTGAAATGTAAGATTCAATGTACAGAATAATGAACAATGTTGTTATATTTGTCTGATTTTTCTAGAAATCAATGATCGTCACTATCTAACTTTTAAGTTTTCCACTGGCTTCATCTTGACTGAAATAGAAGATTTTCAATAATAATAATAAGCTGCATTATAGTTAGCTAAGCATGGATAAACTTCAAGAGATTTACCCAGTGAAACAAATGGGTTCTTTCCCTGTTAGAAATTAGTTTCTGATTTCAGGATAACTAAAACTTAGATCCTCATCATGTAAATGGCCTCTTGCTATCTCTGTTGTACATCCTCAATAGGGTTTCTAACTTAAAAATATTAAAGAATGTGCCAAAAAGTGCATCCCATTAAAATCTTGCTCTAACAATAACTTAACTGTATAGAAAGAAGAAGAAGAAGAAGAAGAAGAAGAAGAAGAAGAAGAAGAAGAAGAAGAAGAAGAAGAAGCAGCATCCTTGAGTGTCTTAAAAATTTAAGATCCCAAAATGATATAACAGGTAATAAATGCATTTCTGATTTTTGTAGTATTCCCATTTTAAATAGATGTATTTGTTTATGTATTTTTGCAGTGTTGAAGAGTAGACATGTGGCCTTCTATCGGTGACAAAGCACTGTACCACTGAGCTACATGCCCAGCCTGAATTGATTGTTAAATATCCTGCCCCTCAGTACTGGAAACTGTTGGAAAATCCAACTGATACAATGACATCCCACAAGCAGACCACATTTATAGTGGCCTCAGTGCTAACTTTAAAAATGCAAACAAATGGAAATGTACTAGTCCATTTGGAAACACTTCAAAATAAGGCAGCTACATTTATTTATATGACTAACTCATTTGGATGAACAGAAACAAAAGAAAACAAACATTTTTTAAGCCATTTATCATCCTCAACACTGTTCTCCCAAATGTGTGATGTGTACTTATGACTTTCCATCAATGTGATCTATGCAAAGAGTTAAAAATAGATACGAGGAAAATGCTTTAGTCCATTCATATATGAATTCAAAATGTTCTACCACATTTTATCTTAGAAAACAGCTGCAACAGACAAGCTTTTTTCTCATTCGTTTTACAGAATAATCCCACTAAGAGGTGAATTTTTTTAATATATGAAGACCTAACAAATGAACCTTAGAGGAACACGAGTTGGCTGCACATGCTTGTGCACACTTAAAAGCCAGCAGCGAATTCCATGCTGGTGCTGCCACTGTCTGAATTTGATCAGTCGCATGACCTTGTTGTCCGAAAGGATGGTTTTTCCCAAGAAAACTAGCTGAGGAAACCCAAAGCAGGGAGAGCAAGGGCAGGGTCAGAGAGCAGCCTACCAGAAGTATTCCGTGCAGTGAACACATGGCCAGAGATAGGCCTATGTTTAGTGCAATTGGAACATTGAAGCAGGACTGAAGGCCAGGTTGGGTCAGGATCAAGGGATAAATTATTATTAACTAATAGTTATATAATGACTCCATCCCCTGACTTTTGTCAGAAAACAGAAGAGTGATCCTATCAAGTATCTCATGAAAGAAAGAATATCAACACACATTTTCTTAGCGCCGTGCCTACCCACACAGTCTAGTGTTATCTACTGAAGAAGAGAACTAATGTGCAGGGGCTCCACGTATCTCAAAGCTCCAGAACAATTATTAGAAACACACCATCATTAATGATGCCAGACTTGATATATTTTAGTATAGCCAAATCCTGTAAATATAGCAGAACTTGTCATATGTTAATCATGACCCAGGAAATGAATGCACAGTTCTAACAGGATACCTCTGGCAAATAAACTTGCATTTTGAAAACCCCCAAATTCTTCAAGGATACACAAAGCAATAACACTGTATCAATTTCTAAAGCATAAATCATCATGATACAACTATCAACTAATGCCAGTCTTGTATTATCAAATAAAAATGTCCTAATTGAAGGATATTATCCATAGCTTCATATTTCTTTTGAGATACGGTTACTTAAAACACTATATTCGTCCCAAATAAGATAAAACAAAAAGGTCCTTGATCATTTTCATCACTTTCTCTAACACTATAACCAAGTCCACATATAACCAAATAAAACTGTTTGTCACTTAAAGACTAGGAGCTTCAAGCTCCATGGAGTATAAGACTCCATCCATTTTGAAGTCACAAACTGGTAAGGACTGCTAGGTTCACTTGCAAATCTGCTCAGCCTCAGCCCTTGTGCCTCTTTCCTTGGAACTGTGAAGGTAGTACTCTGGCTCATCTATCAGTCTGCTTACAACACAGCTATTCAAAGCAAAGTTGCTGAAATCAGGGTTCACGATCCAGAAGGCTGAGTTCTCTGCTTTTGTAGCTAGTGACAGTCCAGACAAATGTCAAGGGCATAAATTTTTCCTTGAATAAAACAGGCTGCTGTCAACACCAGCCACTGTGCTCTCAGTGATCAACAGCACAGCACAGGCCTTTGCCTTCTTTAAGAGGCCAGAGAAACTCTAAAGTACAAACTTATAAGGCATTCTGAGAGCACACAATACCACATCCTGAATATTCTGAAGATAGAAAAGGCATACTATTGAAGGGTGAAAACTTTGGGAGGTGTGCCGGCCTCCTTGTTCCCTGTAATAAGTGTTCACAAAGGTAAAGATCTTCCACAAGTAAAGCTTCATCTTCCATAAGTTTCTATCCATCGGTCTCAGCCATGATAAACTCAAGTGAGACTTAGAACAGATCTCTCTTCGCCTTTGCTACAGCATTGATTTCAAAATCTGGTTTCTGACATTCTTGGATTCCCCAAGGCCAGCACACACTGAATAAATCTCCTGCTACCCCTCCTCCCGCTGGGACAATGATTGACATGTCAGCAGGTACCATGTTTGCCTCTACAGACAGAGAGTTGCCATGCTAGCTCACTGCCTCTCAAAACCTGCATCCTAGTAGATCATAAATGTGGGTACTAGGTGCACTTTATCCCTCACACAGAAGAAATCAAGCGCTCAGATTTCAGACAGTTTGTTCATCCCAAACAGTACAGCACAATGCTATAGGCTTGAAAATGTGTGCTTCAAAACTTCTACTGCAAGCATCACAGGACAGAACTGATTTGAAATTCTGTTTCATTCTCACAAACACTACCTGCTATGCAATGGTTGTAAGAACTGTAAACAGACAGGGATGATCTAGCCAACAAGTATCAGCGCAGGAAACCTATCTCTCCTCACTCAGATGTCAAACAGAATCAATAACCATTCCTACAGGACACAAAAGGACAGATGAGATCTGACCCCTTTCACCTCAAATCACACCCTCTCCTGCTGTCCCTTCTCTACACACACACACACACACACACACACACACACACTACAGTCTTTCTCCTTAACAGTTCTTTTAGCTTTCTGCATTTCAGAAACTCTTCAGAAGTCTCTTAAAGAATCATTATGTATCTGCTCCAAATTAAAAAATGAATATTCATCTTGTGTTTCTTTTCATAAATACATTTTGTGACATGCATAAAAATATTATCCTAAACAGACTTAGTTTTATAAACTGGAAATAATGCATGAGGCAGTTTGTTGCAAATCCAGAGACCTCAAGTCACGGACAGTCTCCTGTTGTCAACTCTCAAATCCGTTGAACTGTGTTGACACACATGACCATCATTGGCTCCTATCCTATCTTCTATACATTCATATCAGCAAGGATAGACTCCATTCTGAGCCTGTCGTTGCTCTTGCTGCCTTTCTTTTCCTCAGCTAGTTCTCTTGGAGAAGACCTATCCTTCTCAACACCAATATCAAGCAACTCAGCAAATTAAGCCGGTAGCAAGCCAGCATGGAAATTAAGCCTGGCTTTGTGGAAAACCCGGGCTCCCCACAGCCATCTTCGCAGAGACAAACCTAATGTGTTCCACCAGGACAGAGATGAGAGCTTTCTGTTTGCACACACAGGAGAGAGGGAGGGGCTACCAAGGACTCCAGGGACTTGGTAGGCCAGGTGCATAAAGTCTCTGCTCCGCAGGAATCCCTCAGGGATTTTAATGGCTAAGAGTGCTGGCTATTAGAACAAGGGAGGAAGGAGATAGCTTTAATGATCCCTTCAGAATGAATCTGAAAGGAACCAACAGATGATAAACAGCGTTGAGAGAGGGAAGCCAGGAGAGAAATAGAATCCTTGAGCCAAGCTGGATGTTCTCAGGGCCTTGGTGTGGTGATGGCACAGCCCTTACCTGGTAAATGCTTTAGGTTGGGCAGGCAGGCTCTGACAAGACAGCACCAGATCTCATTTCACGGAGGAGTGCCAGCTATTGTTCATCTTCCCTAGGCAATGCATTGTGCTGCTAACTAGGAAAGCTTGTTGTCCCCAGTACACACTATTCTGTTGGCTTAATATGGAAACTAAATACAGAAAAATGATCTGGGTCTCCCACCTTTCTGTGTAGAGATCCGGGCACTAAAGCTTCTCCCTGGAATAGTTCATGAGACTTCAGCTAAAAACTGTTTTCTCGCTGACTCTACTCCATCACTCACTAAAGGAAAAAGTGGTAGTTGTTGTTTTCATTTCAATTTACAAATTAGCATTTTCTTTTTTAAAAGAGTAACGTGGAACCTAGTGATCCAGTGCCCAAGAGTCCTGCTATCAGAACTGCTTGCTTGGGTCACGTCACAAGTGCACAGAACCAGCTTTTGAGGAATCCCTAGTTTAAGTTTTTATTATTTTTTTTAAGATTTGTTTATTTTTGTTTTATGTGCCTGAGAGTATGTGCACAAAGTATGTGCTTGGTGCCCACGATGGGCACAAGAGACCATCAGATCTTCTGGCACTGGAGTTACAGGGGTTGTGATCCCCCATGTGAGTGCAGGGTAGCAAATCCACCTCCTCTGTGCGAGCGGCACGTGCGCTGTGCGAGCGGCACATGCACTTACCCTCTGAGCCATCTCTTCAACCCTAGAAGACATTTCCTAAAAGCCAAAATAAGCTTCTGCCAATTATAAGTAGATCCCATTACCTTAAAATAAGGTATGGGGCATGGTACCATTTTGCAGTGAAATCTCTGGAAATTAATGTTTATTACTGAGATGAACTTCTGGAAACAATATCTAACTTTTAAAAAATTCTAACTTTTTTTTTAAATTTTTGAAACATTAAAAAAAACCATTTGTTTTTGTGTGTGCACATGACACGGCAGAGATATGGTAGAGGTCACAGTCCAATTTTTAAAGGAACCATTCATAATCCCAGGAATACTGAAAGCCATGGTTTCTAATCTGTACTGACATCCAGGGCCGTACACTGTGGGGACTATCTAATTCATCATCAAATGCTAATGGCAATTCCAGCTGTAACCTGTGAGATGCCCATAACACCCTTTCCCGAAGTTGAGAAAAGCCAAAAAAACGTAGCCCCTGCCTGCTAGGGTGCCTCTGTTGGGAGGCCCTCAGCTGAGGCCTGGTGCTCAAAGCCGATCAGTCATTTCCACCCCTGGAATGAGGCAACATCATTTCTCTCCTACTTTGACTGACATTTCTTTTATCTTCTGGGAGACATGGCAGCATTTTTTAATGCCTTTACCTTAGGGCAGAGATACCGTTGACTGTTTGCTGAAGCTTAGCTATGCTTAGGGACAGATCCTTCAGGAGAGTTGTCAAGTTATGCTCCACTTCAGAACTCTCAACTCGAGAAAGTAGCCAAAGGGCACATGCAGTCCTTTGTATTCAAAAGGCAAGACGTTAGGAGGAAGGAGAGTCTTATTTCAAATGAAATTTAGCATTAAATAAATACAGCCTTCACCTCTACACACTCACGAGATCTCCAGACTCCTGTCTCTGTCTCTGTTGAACACCCCTTCCCAACCCTCCCTCCCTCCTCCTTGGACATCCCCTCCCCCACAACTCCCCCAATTCAATGCAGACAAGCACACAGTTATGTTTTATTAGAACTATATTCTGAACGAGAAAAAAACAATGACGCAATCTCTGACACAATCACCTATTTTACCTTGATATGATCTATACAATCAATTAAAAACTCACAGTGATAGAAGTGAAAGATAACAGCAAAAAAAAATACCCCCTTATTATTGAAATTTCCCACCTTCAAGATCGCTATAAAAGTAGACATATTTTCAAACAGTGACCTCCCCCTCCCCCCAAACTGGCCCAGCCAATGAGGTAAAAGGGCAGCTCCTGGCCACTAGATGAGTACTCTCTTTTTGTTATGTCACTCCATAGGTCAGGCACGACTGTGAAAAATTAAAAACAAAAACAAAAACAAAAGAAAAGAAGAAAAGAAAAGAAAAGGAAAGGAAAAGACAAACCCTATGTCCCACTCCTCAATAAAGTTCTGGCTTCTCTTCATCTAAACACTGACACCCCCCCACCACCACCACCACCACCAAGCACGCGCACACACCCCTCAATTCGATGTGCTAAACATATCGGTCATGACACATAATCAGAGACCGACCCTCTGAAGCAGCAGTCTGGGACCGCAAGTCGAACCCTCCTCCGTCCTTAGTGCACACAGCTGGCCCAGGTTTCCAGCCCGTGCTTCAGCTTCATTTCCTACTCTAATAGTGCAGCTTTAAAACCTGCCCACCAACAAACCATGCTCTGCCAGACAGAGCTTGAGAAGTCGTGGTTGTGGTGACACCCACCTCTTCATTGCCATTTCTCAACCTGGAACCTGCAGATCCTTCTTGATTCATGTAGCTGGTGGGTAAAATCTTTGCTAGTCAAATGGACATTTTATTTTGCAACATAATTTTCGACGCTTATTGAACTAACCTAGTCTTTCCCTTCATAAGTCATTGATTTACATGCCTGGAACTGAGAGGAGGCCCCTCTTCAAAACACAGGTAAGTAATGGTCACTGTTCTCACCCTACTCACTGCCCCTCCCAGTCCATTTGAAGATACCTGCTTAGGGAATCCACAGATGTTATGATCATCATGTCCTCTAAGAAGGCCCCATGATTCCAGAGCCCCTGTGACATCAGGGACTTCTCAAATTCCTTCCCTGAGTAGAAAGAGGGGAACAACACTGCCTGAGATGCATCCTCTAAGCACAGAAATCAGGGAAGACAAGCAGCATCAGGTTTCAAATAAAGGTAACCAGAGGGAGACTATGGAAGCACATCACTGGACCAGAAAGAATGTAACCAGCAAAAGGAGGCAGAAGACACACTGGAAGCAGAAGCATGTTTCCCTTAATCCTGTCCTGGACCACGTCCAGAGTCCTGATCTCCCAGTCGTGGAGACGGACTGCACGGCACAGAGGACCCCTGGCCTGCAACACGCACCTGCAAAGCACATGCATGTACAACCCCTGCTGCGTGTTGCATGCTGCAGACTTCTACCTTACTAACCAGCCCAAAACACAAATTCTCACTCCCCATAGGAGACTAGGGATCTCTTTGGCCTAGAACACACACCACTCCCCCTCTGTGTAACGCACAAACCCAGCCCCACATTGCTTAAAGGGAACCCGGATACACAGCCCGGTAAGGGACAGCCCAGTGACTACCTTCCTCACTGCTTCATCTCTGTCCAGGATCCTAGGAGCCTCCAAACCAGATAGGAGATGGAAGAAGAACCTCAGAGAAGTGCCTCTAAACCACTACCATGGGACTTGACTCACCCCTATGCACAGGTTTACAACCCCCCTTCTCCTGTTTCCTAGGCATGAATCTACCCCACTCCCTGCTCACATTTCCCCATATCCCTCATCACCTTTGCAGCCCTCCCTTCCAGGCCACTTTCTAAACCCACTGGTTCTCACAACGTGTTGCCTCACACACTCCCTCCGGGGGCTTGAATTAAAGCTGCCTCTTTCCATCCTATCTACCTAAGCTTGTTCTGATTCCCCAAATGAAACAAGTTCACCCGCCCATCAGGCGCCCACTGACCCTTCCACTGGCGTCCTTTGCTCTCCTACAAATCCGCTTTTCACACGCCCCACTTTCCATCTATCTTCTCTTCTGTCATCCTGCTTCAGGACACACCGCCCTTCTATTTTGCTCTCTGACCCTCTCTCAGTCCTAGGGACACCACTTTCCCTTTTTGGCTGTTCCCAGGCAGGTCCCTGCTCTCCAAACCTTCCCTTCCCCATCAGGCACTAGCCGGCTCCTGGCCTGCCGGGTCCGCTCCCTCATCCGCGGTCCTTCTTCCTTCCAGAGTGTCCCACACCTGACCCCTGAGCCAGTCCTACCCTCCGGGGTCTGCTCATTATAGCCTTTGCTAGAGCATCCTTGTAAGCAGGAGCTCTCTACCTGCCCAGTGGTTGGGAGAAGCGCGGGGCTCCAGAGGCAGAAGGCTGCCCGCTCTCCGGGTGTCCAGGCTCTCTTCCCGCTCGCCATCCCCAGCTCCCCCGGCGCCTAGCCCTCGCCCCGGCGCCCAGCAGCCGCACAAACTTACTTGCGGGTCGGCGGGAGGGGGCTGCGGCGAGCGGTGCGAGCCCCGCAGCGGCGAGTGCGCCCCTCTCGGTGGGGCCGGGCGGCGCTGGCACTGCGCTCCCGCGGCCGCGCGCGGACTGCGCTCAGCCTGACGCAGCCCAGCTCTGCCCCCACCGCCGTCGCCGCCGCCGCCGGGGCCGCCGAGCGCTTGCAGACATGCTCAGTTTCCGGACCTGCCCGCGTGGAAGCTACCAAGAGCCATCCGCGGCGGGGGAGGCGGCGCCCGAGCTGCAGAGCGGTGGCCAGGAGCTGGAGGCGACCACGCCGGCGGCTCCGGGAAAAGGGGGGCGAAGCGCTTCTAAAAATAGCTCCTGCGGAAGGAAGCTACCCGCTACCAGCGCACCCCCTTTCCGCGCGTCCCCGCAGCGAACTCTCGGGCTCCAGGAGCTGGCGTTCTGCCGGACCCCTGCCCTGGGAAACTGTGCCCCAAGAACAGACACCTGCCAGGGTAGCCAGAGCAGAGTCCCAACTCCTGGCCGCAGGGTATGGCACCCCTCCCCGCCCCCGGTCCCCGGAGCTGCCCAGGGCCTTAGACAGAGACATTGAGAAGAAATTGGTCTGAAATTATGGGAAAGCTCCTCTGCTACTGACTTACCAAGAGGAAGAAAAAAAGTTTTCAGGGTTTTTTTTTGGTGGAATTGGAACGAAAAATGAGGGAAGGCGGGCAAAATACAAAGATCTGGCCAAAGGGTGGTATGGGGCTGCGGGTTGAAAGGGGCTCTGGAAAAGATTTCTTTAAATGCAAGAGTAGGACTCCCCGACTTCTATTTCCGCAGGATTTTACATAATTAGTTGACTCTCAACCTGACCTTGGAGGCACTGTTCCTGTTGCCTGAACTGTAATTTACTTTCCCTGCCTGCTGCCTTTTACTTGCACTTCCAAGGTTCCCACCTTTCCAAATCTGCCTGGGAAATTATGAGATAGGGGTAGAGGCCAAAGTATAGCTAGGTAGACTGGAACCCGGCCCTTTCTTGAAGGAAGTTGGTCCCTTTGCCAGGATGAGACCCGGGTTTTCAAAGCATCAGTCCGACAAGCAAATCAGCCCAAAGCCTCTCAACATGTGGTAGTGAGTAGGTTCTCACTATTAATCTCCAGGATACCCCACCTCGACTGCTGACAATTCGTGTTATCTCATCTCTCCTTTGAAAGTGAAATGTCCATCACTCTGTAAAACGAAAGCCCAGAGGAAGGGGGAGGAGGAAATATATATATACTGAAAAGGGAAAGTAATGAATTTGAGAAAAGCACAGTGACGTGCATGCATTTCGTAATGAAACCCATTATTTTTTTACCCTAAAAAAATCAATAAAAATTTCAATTATAAGAATGAGATGTTCACATATTTCCTGGGTCAAGTTATAGTTTTAGCCTTTTCTCTGGAAGTCAGCAAATTAGATTCATCAGTTAAGAATTCATTGCTTTTATTTGACAGAAGAGGACTTTGAAGCCTGGAGACAACTGTTGCCTGAAATAATACCTAATTGAACCCAGAATCTGCCAGATGAGAAATTACCCAAGTTTAAATATAACCTATTATTTCCTGAAATCCATAGCTGTACTTGGAGTAAGAGATCAGGAAACTAGGAGCAGTTTTCACTGCAGCTAATGAATTTGGTAATCTTGTTTTCTCTACTTGTAAGAAGGAAATCCAGAGCCTAGATTTTGAGTTCTCTTGAAAGTGACTGTTTTATCCCAGTCCATTTATGTCTTTTGAGGTCATCTATGGACTAGAACTGAGTTTCACCAAGAACTCACAGTACATGCTCAATAAAAACACATTCACTTGCCATTATCAAAACTTAGTAAAGCTTGGCTCGCCAACAAAAGTCACATGGTTGTGTTTTTTGACAGTACTATAACAGTGTACGTCTCAGCTTAAGACATACTCCTAAATCAGACCCTTCAATTCTCAATCACAGTCTAGTTTTATGTTTAACTTTCTTTCCTCTAAAGCTATCTCTTAAACTTATCTATCCTTTCCTGTCCTAAGTAACATGGGATGAGAGTTGAATGCTGTGCACATTGGTACCACCACACTATTACTTCCTGCCAGTCACACTTGAGGTGGTATGATCTTGACATTTTTATGGCACTGCATGCATACTCTCTGTAGGGGGACATGCCTTCACTCTAAAGTCTGTTTTGATTCCTACATAAAACCTATGGTTCAAAATGCACTGTGTTCAAGACTTTCAATGCCAAGTGAAGGCAACTCAATGGTCACTAGCATAGATACACTGAGAAAATTATACATTGGTTCACAGAGGTGGGACCTGCCTGACACGGGACCATGTCAGAGAGAGCAGTATTCCCCTGTTCTAAGCACTGTTTCCTGTGCTGGTGTTAATATTCCTTCCATACGAGCAGAATGTACTTCCATCCATGCATAAGGGACAAAACTGGGAATCCTATTTTCTTTGTCAAAACAGATCAAGGCTTTTACTCTGGTGAGTCTTAAAATACAAACCCAATTGGTTGTCTAGACCCACACAGATGAATCTATCTGCCCTAGATTCTCAAAAGGAAAATACCTAGTAGCTGAAGGTACCCATGAAACTTACGAAATAGTGTGCATTGCCTTCCTGAAGACTCTTGCCTCCCCTGCAGTCAGAGAGAGAGAGACAGAGAAACAGAGAGTCAGAGACAGACAGAAAGAGAGTCACACAGACAGAGACAGAGACTATTGGCATATCCATTGGTCTGAGTTATCAAAATGAGCCAAAGAATACCACTTTGAAGAGGTTTTTTTCTTCCTTTTCCCAGGGGAGGATACTTTGATTCGCCTTCCTAAAGGCAACAGTTAGTCCCCTCTTTATAGCCTTTTTCATCTTTATTTCAGGCCTGGGTTGCTTCCAAAGTGGAGTCACTCTCATTAAAGCTGTCTAATGAGCCATAGGCTCCTGAAGCCTCCAGTCTAGTCTATCTCTATAGGTAAGGACAGGTTCCCTGTTACTAAAGCTTTGGGGGTTTGTTGCTGTTGTTTGTTTGTTTGTTTGTTTGTTTGTTTGTTTTTGTTCAGTATACTGGAACATGTTGCAAACACTGTGTGGTAATAAAAAGTAGGCACTTTCCTTTTGCCCTCCTACTGGATGGGAGAGGATATTCCAACAGCTACTGTCTTATTTCTTCTAAAGATGTATTAGAATTGTTATTTATTATTATTTTTGAGACAGAGTCTTACATAGCAAGCCTTCTACAAATCAAACTACATTCCCATGCAATTTTTCTTCTTTTCTTGACTTTCATGAAAGTACGAAGTTTCACAGGATTCATACTTATACACTTTAATCTTTTTTTTTTTTTTTAGAAGTAAAGGACTACAGTGCTAGGATTATTTCATTCAAATAATATTTTGTAGTTATATAACCGCCCCCCCCCCGCTATACATGGTGGTGCCCACTTACAATCTCTGCACTGAAGAGGCTGAGGCAGAAGAGTTAAGGGTTTGAAATCTGCCTCATCTGCATAGCAAAATCTATTAATAAAAGCAAAAGCAAAATCACTAACTCTAGAATATTTTCATTCACTTCCTACAAGTTCTTCTGTGACCCTGTCTCTTGGCCTCTGCCATGCTGTGTCTCCTTCTCCCACTCAGATTACCACTCCTGTCCAGTTCACTGTTTGTTTGTTTTTTTAATCTTCTCTGCAGCTCTTTGTCCTTGCCTTAGCTAGGCTTTCTTCTATTTCACTTATCAACACAGTTGTTCTGTCTTCTCTGCTGACCTGCAAGATATTGGGGGATTGGCACCATTACAAATTCCTGTGTGGATTTTGATCTTTTGTGCTTAATAGATGCTTATTGGGGCATTTGTGGAGTGTTTAAAAAAAAAAAAAGATGAGCCCTTGGATATAAACAAAGAGGATGCTGGGTAAATAATTCCTCAGCTGGTTGCAGGGATTGGCAGAAAGTGGGAAGGTCTAGAGAAGCGATGGCACACAATACAGATTTTGCCTATTTCACTAATTTGTCTAGGGTAGCTCTTCTTTCCCCATTTGGATTTTGTTAACCAAATCATCTGATTGAACTCCCCAAGTGTTGCCTAGGCCACACTGTCAAATAGATCTTGTACCTCCGAATATTGACACAGCTCCCTATGCATGTTCTGCTGCATAAGGCCAGCCCATTTTAGACCCATAAACATTGGGTTTCTCTCTGATTCATGTGTTTCCCACTAAATTTGCCTTTAGAAAATCAGGACTAAGAGGGAAGAGCAAAAATGTTCTTAAATTAGTTCTTTAAGAGAAGCGGAAATATCAGGACGGCTTCATTAAAGAGCTATTAAAAGTTCGTCTTCTTGATAATTATTTCTCTATTGTGAGAAAGTCAAAGGGGAAGAAGCATTAACCGGGAGTGACTCAGAGTCACTTTTGCCCCAGTTCTTCTTGCATTTTTGAGTGTGTCTTATTTATACATAAGTGTCATAACAGATCAATTCATGATATGCACTAAAGATATAAATGTTCACCACCCCCTATCCCCAGCACGCTAAGCCTAAAACTGCTGTAGGTAAAAGTCATGGGACATTAAGGATGCTCACAGTATTTGTGAATCAAAGATGCTTCTTGCCTAAAAGACTTAGCTCTGATGTTCTTTTCCTCGGGGAAGAAGAATGTGCATAATTATGTACTTCAAATATCAGGCTGCTCTCTTTGTGTGTCTAAGTCTAACTCAAACATGACTTAGTTACTGAGCAAGCAGCACTGCCTCCCTCCATAGAGCCACGGCTTTCGGCCTGATAGAGCCACAGCTTTTGGCCTGATAGAGCTACAGCTTTTGGCCTGATAGAGCTACAGCTTTCGGCTTGATAGAGCTACAGCTTTTGCCTTTTTTTCTATAACATCCAGTGCCAGAGAGACAAGTTGCAAATAACCAAGCATCATTTGAGAGATTCATCATGTAATATATTTCTATAATGCTTTTGAATGTAATTAATTAAAAGTTAAGGCTGGCTTAACATTAGCTACCCCTCTGTGGAATGTCATTTCTTAAGTACAATCTCTTGACATGTTGGTTATGTTAAATGATATAATAATCCAATGAGACAGTATGTGGATTACCATGTTTTCGGTTGTGTGTATAGGAATCTATCCTTAACTGGTGCAATATAGTATGAAAGAAAACCTCAAGAAGAGAGGAGTCCCCTGTGAGCATCAAGACCAGAAAGACATATCTGTCCATCTCCATTTAGCCTCTCTTTTTTAGCTTAATTTTCTACCACATATGCAGGCCTCCTTCACAGCCTTTATGGTCCTGTTCATCCATTAATGAAACACTAAATCAATTCCATCTGTTTTGCTTTCAAGGATCCCAAAGAAGCTAATAACTTGCTTTCAAACAGTACAGAGTATGGCAAACAAAAGGGGGCAGCACATTAGGGGAGACTGCTGGCAGATGGTAAGACAGTAAGGTGTGTTACATCACCAGTGATATCACATGGATGCCTCTCATGACATAATGTTAGCATGGGAGTGAGAAGGGCACCTTGTTTTGGTAGAATTATTTCCCAAATGCTACAACTACAGTTTATTCAAGGACTCGTCCCCTCCCCCTCCAAAAAATCATACAATTTTAAATTAAGGGACTTTTGACAAAATTCCTTTGACCAGCATCACTCAAAACTCATAGTTATAAAAAGTGAAAGAAAGACTGGGACACCTGGAAATGGGAAAATATTTGAAATGTAAATCAAGAAAATATCTAATAAAAAGGGAATGTAAATAAATAAAATAACCAATAAAATTGTTTTAGAATTGAAAGACTGAGAGGTTGCCATAGCCTCAAGGTGACCAAAGAGGCACGAAGACTGATTCCAGTGGGTGCTTTGTTTTAGATTCTAGATCAGAAAGAGGGGACCACTGAAACAGGAAGATAAAATTTTCACTTAGCAAAGTTAATAGCACTGTGACATTTTATTGCCTTCCTTTTGTCAAATGTAACATGTCCAGAGCACAAAATGGATGAAGGATAAACAGGAGGACTCTTGCTAAGATTATACATTTTTATTTATTATTTAATTTGAAATACATTCTAAACGATAGAAGACGAATCCCAAGGCAAAAGCATGACCTGAGCAGCTAGAAGTAGATTTCTATCCAAGACTCCTTGCATGAGAGCAATGGGTAGAGTCATTTACCAGAAGTGGACCCTGAGGATCCCACTTGATTTTCTAGCCATTCACAGAGAAGGAAAGCAAAAGGGAGGGAGGGAGGGAGGGAGGGAGGGAAGGAGGAGAAGAAAGAAAGAGAGGGGGAGAGAGAGGAAGGAAGGAAGGAAGGAAGGAAGGAAGGAAGGAAGGAAGGAAGGAAGGAAGGAAGGAAGGAAGGCAGGCAGGCAGGCATAGATGTGAGTACAAGAAGATGGTTAATAAGCAACCCAGATAAAGAAGCAGAGGAACAGAGGGACAAAGACTGAGTACTATAATTTATCTATTTCAAGATAAAATAGTTCACATTTTAATATTTTTGAAATTGCTATGTATCTATTTTCCTGAAAATGTTTTACTGTTGTTTTAAATTTGTTGGAATATGACAATTTATTAATAAGTATAGAAAATGATGATACCCAGGAGTTCAACTTAGGCATTAAGTGCTCTGTTGTCTAGACTCCAAGGAAGGAGGTAAACACCTTGACTGCCACTCCTCCCAGGATCCCTTTGACATTAACTACCCTGCCATAGGAATCAGAGCCACAGATGCCACCCAAACTACAAAGACAAGGAGAGAATGAAAACCACAACAACTGCAACCAAAGAGTTTGCCATTTTGATACAATCATCAGTCCATGAGCTACACATTGAGAGAGGCATGGAAATAAATTATATTCTGCAAAATAAAGGTATGAATGGACAAAGATGAATATGATTTCACATGTACTATGTACGGTAAGTTTTAACAATGCATTTTAAAGATCTCACTTGGATATTCATATTAAGTAGAACTACAATTGTTAAAAAACCTTCTTAACCATGTACCTCAGTCCTTTAAAATAGTACTATTTAAAGCTAGGTATCATGGCACTTAGACCTGCATTCATTTTCATTACAATAACATTATTAGGTGCAGAGCCTAAGAAAGTGGGGCAAAGGCTCTATCAATTATGTTTCCTAATTTAAAATTATTTCATGTGCATCTGCTGTTAAACATCTTGATCGTAAGCTCTTTATTATACTGTATTTTCTTTTACAAGTTAGACTTATTTTCTGTTTTTTTTTTCTGGATGTTTTGTTCAACATGGAACAAAATACTTTTTATAGAATTATTACAAGTATAGTAAAACTTTTAAAAAGTGAATCAGTTTGGGGAGCATATACCTAGCAGATTTAATCAAGTATGGATAGGCAAAAATGACCCAAGGGAATGGTATTTAATCTGAGTGTACAGACACAAGTACCCTTTAGTGAGCACTTGTATTCCGGGCAGCACCAATGAAGACAGGCACTGATCCAACACAGCATATGTTCAGACTACTTTTTTGGAGGCTGAAAGAAGCCAGGGTAAGGGAAGAAACCATCTTTTCAAAACATTGGTAGAGCTGAGGATTCAGGTTTGATTTAGGATATGCCCATCAGAAGAAACTCTGACCATTTAGATTAAAATTGAATAGAGAAACACAACGAACTTGAGACTTCTTGATACAGTGCATATAGGTATGTGGGTATGAACCCCATGCCTTCCTTATCCTCACTGACAGCATGTTCCAGCAATACCCAGATACAAGAGTGTGATTCTCAACCTGGTGGTTGCCACAAAGCCTGTAGCATAGGTAAGCATACGTTGTTGACTATCTGGTGTGGTTGTTCTGCAGGTTGTTCTTGGAGGCACAGGATAGATTGTTGGTTAATGTTTGGAGTTTAACCATATGGATAATTTCTTCTCTGTGAGATAATAGAATGTCTTTCTTGTATCTGATTCTATCCTGTGGTTCATGCTTGATGATGCCAAAAGTAGTTTCAAGTGATTAAGAAAGGATATTTGGCCCACTAGATGACCTGATTGAGCTGGGATGGATGAGTAACTAACACTCAGCAATGGCCATTACTAAAGGTCTCTATAGTACAACCTGCACATACTCATCTTAACTAAAGGAAATTCTGTATGAAATTAGATCTAGGCTAGAGAGGAACCTAGGATTTAAGAACAATGGATGATTGTAACTGTAGAGGAATGCAGGCAGCATCTCACCCACTAGAATGAAGGTGGAAGTGATGGGTTCTGTAGTACAAACAAGCAATGGATTGTGCTTCCTGGTGTTTTCCATATGGTGCCTATGGTTAGTTACCAGCGTGCCTAGATGTCCAGAAAAAGGGGTCCTAGACCTGTCTATGGATTATTGCACTATACTTCTGACCCTGTGGTGTGACTGGCAGATCACACACAGGAAACCACATGTGGCCTCTGTCCAAGAAGCCCCTGTCCTTTTCACACTCTGTGGGAGTGATGAACTCTCAGTCCCTTGGCGAAGACTTGGACTAGATAAACTAGGCAACTGGTATTAGTTTGCAGCTCATCAATGTTGTGTCAAGGCAGGAGAGAGAATTTAACAAAAAGCACTCCTGCTAACAAAATCAACCCCTCCAATTGTCTAGCTCATAGCCTCCCCAGCAGTATAGCAAAATGAATGAATAAATAAATATATCCACATTGCAATCACAAAGGCAGTTACTCCCAAGTACTTGATTGATACAAGATAGTGTCACATTCACACCCAATATAGAACTCTCGTGTTCAGTTTACATATGAGCTGTGAGGATCCTGGGCAAAGATTGGATTCTCAAAGTCTGTAATGAGAGATTACTTTGTCCACGTATACATGTGACATTGTTACTACATAACTCAGTGGAACCCCTGATACCCAATGTGAACCCTTCAATTACGAGATGTGTCTTTTCTTGTATCACAAACAGAGAGGGCCAGCATTGTATGATTCCCTCTTTCCTTGCTACAGGGGCATAGAATCTATTATTTTATCGCAATTCAAGAGCAGTTCATTCCAGTCAGCATAGTATAGAGTACAGAGCTCTTTGGCTCTATCACCAGTCCAGGTTTTCAATATAGACACCTACACTGACTAAATCGTAGTAATAGGACCTTGTGATGGAAAATTATATACTAGTTATTCAGGTAAGAGCTTCTGTGCTGGGGATAAATGGAAAAGAAAATTAAAAAAAAATTTTTTTTGATGCTCTTCCTCATCACTGCTCTGTGAGAATAGATATCACCACCATCTACCCCATCTTCCCAGCACAAACCTGGCACCTAGAAGAGTCAAGTGTTCTGTGAGTATTTCCTTCACCCTTGGGTAGAGAATGTGAAGTTTTAAAGGCTTCTTCTCCAGGTAGATATTATGCTTTTACTGCAAAGCATTATAATTCAGCAGAGTTTTGAGTTCCCCTAAAACGAGATTGGATTTGCAGTCACTTGGAAGATGAAGTATGGGCCGGAATAAGTAATGAACATTCTACATTTCTTCAATCCCCAAGATCAGTGCTTAAAAGGACTTACATTTATGAAAAAGGACAGGCTAATCGCTTACTTTGAGACATGCTGGGAAGATATTGGTCATAATCGGGCAATTAGGAAGTATTTGTTGTTTGCTTTTACAACTTAGCATTGAGCAGTTAATGAAACGTCAAAACAAAGCCTATCTACAAGGACGAGAGTCAGGCGGAGAGTCTATGAAAATAGAACAACTCTAAGACTGATCTCTCTCTCTCTCTCTCTCTCTCTCTCTCTCTCTCTCTCTCTCTCTCTCTCTCTCCTCTTTCTCCTCTCCCTCCCTCTCTCTCTTTATCCCTCTCTCTTTCTTTCCTTCCCCATCCTCGAGATCCTGAATTCTTTTCATGTCCTTTTGTTGCCATGTATCTTGTGCTTTAGTGGAAAGTGGAGGCTTGATAAAGTTATCCCACCCAAGGCTAAGCACAAAATCTGTTCTCTGCAATTTTAGCTCCCATTCGTCTCTGAATTAATTGGTGCCCACTGCCAAAAGAAGTATCTATGACCCAGACGAAAGCAACCCAGGACCACAGTCTCATCCAGTCTGCTTTGGCTGATCTTAATGATAATTTTCCATTTTATAATTCTATATTTCTACTGAAGAAGGTTTGTAGGGGTATTATTATTATTATTATTGAATTATTATTCTTTGAGATAGTCAATGGAAGACATGGAGAGTCAGTAAACACGGGTGACCCAAGAACTCATGAATCTCTTCTGTCTCTTGGCTCAACTCAACAATCATCTTCATCATCTTCATCATCCTTAAAACCATGGCCTCACGTCACATTCCTGGTTGGATGTTCCTCGTTTTAGCTAAATCTTTCACAAAACCAGAAATATTTATCTTTGCACTATTCTTCTTTTCAAATATCGATTTTGTCCTTTATGATGTATAGACAGCCAAGGAACTTTTGGTACAGAATAGAGCTTTCAGCTAGGTGATAGAGTTGAAAGGAAGTTGCCACCCAGCTGGGAAGATAAGTCACCCATATGGACAGATACATAGGCAGCCAGACAGGGAAATGTGTAAATGTCAAGGATGAATCGGCAGCTCTGACTTTATTGTCATTTCTTTAAATGGTTTCTTCATTTTCTGACTTCCTTTTCTTCTATTTATGCTCTCTCCCTTCATACGTCCTAAATCAGTCTCCTCAGCTCATTCCTCCAAGTGGAAGGAGACAGATTTCTCCCTTCCTACACAGTTCACTCAGTCAATATGTTAGATTTTTGTTGTTGTTGTTGTCTTTCTCACAAAACAAATTAGAAATTTGAAATGTCAGGTAGACAGATGTGCTAAAAAGTTCTTGTCAGGTAAAGGGAAAGGGATGATTCAATATCTATATATACAGAAAACTTAACTAAATTCACTTCTATTGTGTTTTAGAGAGTAGAAACCTCACAAATTATACATTTGAAGCATTTCAACAAAATATTTTGCCTATTAAATGTTTCTCAA
Organism: Mus minutoides; assembly: GCA_902729485.2. Classification (NCBI taxonomy): domain Eukaryota; kingdom Metazoa; phylum Chordata; class Mammalia; order Rodentia; family Muridae; genus Mus; species Mus minutoides. The sequence goes on along the minus strand of LR751074.1, from coordinate 153,399 downwards.
GAAATGCTACCCAGTTTAAGAGACAGTGAAATAAAGTCACAACACAACCTCCTCAGTTCCTCTTTTCATGCCCACAGTCGTCAGTGTGTGGAACTCTGCACGATCGTTTCTTCTGTAGAAATGCACCTGCTTTAAGAAAACCTGCAGGCTCTGTGTAAACTAGACTGTCAGTTGCGTCTAGTCTGCTTGGACTTCACTGGTCAACCTGATGACTCCTATTCAATCCCTGAGAGAGGACAAAGGAAATTACCTAAAATAAAAGAAGTATGTAAGTATGAAAAGAGAAAATGCACGTTTTCACACTTCTCTGAATTGGAGGGTTGCAGTGAAATATAGAAGATTTCTCACATGGCACTACTACACCTCTTTATTATCAGTTTGGAGCAGACATTAACTTTTTTTATAATAATTATCTATCTTCATGATTTCACAATACACATTAATATTACACACTTCACAAATATGGTATAATGCCTATCGTTATGAGTTGAAAGTTAAGAAATAACTCTCTTCTCAAATATCACAGTTTTGGTATCAGAAGACTTCACTTTTTGTTCCAATTTGTATTTCCCTTCTTAGAGTGGTGAAACGAAAACCACAACCCTGTATTCTTTTGTCTCAGAAAATTAGGCACATATTGAAACTTAGCTGCTAGGGGGTTGTAGCAAGAGAGACAGTAAACACTCTGACAAAGTTGTAGAAACTATGATGAAAAATGAATATAAATATATAATCTTAAAATAAATTATTGAATATACAAAATATAAGAAAAACATTTTATGAGCCTTACTTAGACGTTTCAGATGTGTCTGTTTACTGTTATTGTTTATGTTATTGTTTGTCTTGTATGTGTGTGTTCATATATCTACTGCTGTTCCAGCTCTGCTTCCCTGCCCAAAGCACACCGAGGTGCCTGTGATAGCAACCTGCAGGGCCTGAGAAGGGAAGGGGGGCAGGAACAGCCTAGATCAGAAGAGACCTCAGACTATTGGAAGACAGCTTCTGTGAGACAACTCATTTAATACGGGGGAAAAAAGGCTGCTTAAACACTTGAGGGGTGGGTAGGGTTCTAGGATGCTGGGAATGCCTCATTTTCATAAGGAGGCATTCCATGTGCTGTCAGACATTACTTTATAAAGAGTTAGGAAGTTTGACATGGTTGCCAGGCTATGTGACTTCCCTGGGAGGGAAGAGGGCTACATACACTGGGAAACAAGAGCCAGGGGTGGGAGTGACTGATGCTATGCCTACTGATTTCAAGATGAGACTTCCTAGGTTTAGACACAACTCTTCATCTAGGACACCTACTATGCCCCTCTGGTCACACAACTTCACAGTCCCCAAATCTATATCTATTTATCTATTGATCAATCAGTTGATCCACCCATCCATCCATGTATCTATTTAACCATCTATATATAACGTGTCACATGTAATATGTGATAAAATGTGATATGCAATATGCAATTATATTAGTTTATATTAATTTGTTTCATTAATTATTGTAATAAGTTTTAATGAATTCGTATGTAATTAATTAATATATAATTACATATTATTTTATATTGTAGTATAACATATACTGTATATTATATATAATACATGTACACTGTATATGAATATAATATATTAGTATATATTAAAACATTAATTATGAACTTAATGATTAACAATTTATTATTTAATTAACATAACTAATTGATTGATAAAATGATATAATTACATATTATATGTTATAGAGAGATAGATATAAATTGTTTACTCATAAGTAATGTAAGTAAGTAAGTAAAATATCCAATAAAAAATAAGTAATGAGTAAACTATTGTTTTTTTATTGGATATTTTCTTTATTTACATTCAAATGTTATCTCCTTTCCTGGTTTCCCTCCCTCCCGGAAACACCCTATCATGTCCTTCCTCTCCTTACTTGTATAAGGGTGTTCCTCCACCCACCCACCCACTCCCACATCCCCACCCTCAATTCTCCTATACTGGGGCATCTATCGAGCCTTTATAGGACCAAGGACCTCTCCTTCCATTAATGCATGACAAGGCCATCCTCTGCTACATATGTAGCTGGAGCCATGTGTACTCCTTTGTTGATGGATTAGTCCCTGGGAGCTCTAGGGGGTCTGGTTGGTTGATAATTGCTGTTCTTTCTATGGGGTTGCAAACCCCTTCAACTCTTTCAGTCCCTTCTCTAACTCCTCTTTTGGAGACCCTGTGCTCAGCCCAATGGTTGGCTGTTAACATCTGCCTCTGTATTTGTAAGGCTCTGGCAGGGCCTCGCAGGAGACAGCCTTATCAGGCTCCTTTCAACATGCACTTCTTGGCATCCACAATAGTGTCTGGGTTTGGTAACTGTATATGGGATGAAGCCCCAGATGGGACAGTCTCTGATTGTCCTTTTCTTTAGTCTCTGCTCTACATTTTATCTCCATATTTGCTCCTGTGAGTATTTTGTTCTCCTTCTAAGAAGGACCAAAGCACCCACACTTTGGTCTTCCTTCTTATTGATCTTCATGTGGTCTGTGAATTGTATTCTGGTTATTTGGAGCTTTTGGGCTAGTATCCACTTATCAGTGAGTGCATACCATGTGTTTTCTTTTGCAATTGGGTTACCTCACTCAGGATGATATTTTTTAGTTCTATCCATTTACCTAAGAATTTCATGAAATCATTGTTTTTAATAGCTGAGGACTACTTCATTGTATAAATGTACTACATTTTCTGTATCCATTCCTCTGTTGAGGAACATATGGGTTGTTACCAGCTCCTGGCTATTATAAACAAGGCTGCTATGAACATAGTGGAGTACTGTCCTTATTACAAGTTGGAACATCTTCTGGGTATATGCCCAGGAGTGGTATAGCTGGGTCCTCAGGTAGTATTATGTTCAATTCTCCGAGGAACCACCAAACTGATTTCCAGAGTGGTTGTAATGTCTTTCATCCATAATTAATGTAACTAGATAAAGAGATGATAGATACAGAAATATGAGTTACCTACTAATAGATAGATAGATAGATAGATAGATAGATAGATAGATAGATCAATAGATAGTAGATAGGCCTTATCAAATGAGTTGATTAGAGTTTTCGAAAATATCACATTTATGTATAAAGTTTTCATAACAAACTTTCTTCATATAATTACAATATACTAAAAAGTAAAAAAAAAACAAACAAACCTATGATTCTGTGAAATGTTCTCATAAGATATATGATGTACTTTTATTTCTCTTTTAAAAATTATTTATCGTGGGAATAGTATTGCAAACTGCATGCATCTACCAACCCTTAGATCGGATTTCACCCAAAATCTATGACATATGGGAGGTTTGCCACTTCTGAATTCTTTCTTCTAACTTTTCCATACCAAGTGCAATTGGGTCTGTGTTTGGTTTTGTTATTATTTGTTTGTTTGTTTGTTTGCTTAGAAATCACCTTAGTAGTAAAGTCTTCCTTTACTGAGGATTCAACACTGTGTCCTGTAAAGTAGCAGAAGGGGTGATTTAAAAGCTATTCCAGAGATAAGTGAAGAAGCCAAAGAAAGATGTTCAGTTAGACAATATCAGTAGTCCACAGTTCTTAACTCGGTTTCATTTAAATTTGAATCCATTTAGTTCTTTTCCTTGAAAGAAAGCAAATCTCTGAACTTCATCAATTTAGAAATGAGACATAAGTAGTATTTAAAATTTAAAAGACAAAGAAACCTTAGAGAGTTGCTTAGATAGCCATTTTTAGTTAAACCCATTTATTTAGTTTACTAATTTTAATAAAAGAAATGTCTGGGGGATTTTAATGGTACAGTATAAACTTTATTTAAATAATAATGACTAACAAATATCTAAATAAAATAAGAACAAACCAAAAAAGAAGAAAAAGAAAAAGAAAGAAAAGAAAAAAAAAAGACAGAAAAAGGAAAATTCAAAATATGAACCAGATATAGTTTCATACCTGCAGTTCCAGTGTTCAGAAGGCTGAAGAAGGGGGATCAGGATTGTAGTGGTCATTCTGGGATACTTAGTGAAAGCCCTACATTCAAACATAGCAGGAAGACAACAATAATAACAAAAAGTAATGGGTATTTTCTGCAGGACAATTTCCAATAGCTAAGTTATGGATCCAAGCTAAACAAGCAGCAAGAAGCCCGAGTGAATGAAAACCCGAGTGCTTTTTGTTTTAGTTTGCTGTTTGTTTGTTTGTTTGTTGGTTGGCTATCCTGGAACAGAGTGGCCTCAGCCCCACAGATATCTGTCTGTCTCACCGTTGGGATTAAAGGCATTCACATCATGCCTGGCTTACAGTAGACTTTTCACAGGGTGACATTCCTGTGTTTGAAGGAAAGTGGATCCACTGGACATAACCACAAGCAAGCAAATTAAGCCTGTTTCAGAGAGATAAATATTTTATGTGCTTCTCTCATTTGTGCTTGCTGCATCTTTATAGAGATGCATAAAATCAGGTGTGTGTACATGCTATGAAAGTAGAAGGACACTGTCTAGGGAAATGAAGGGCTAATGAGGCAATGAGAGAGGGGAGAAGGAAAAGGAGACATGGTGAATGTATTCTTGATAGACAGGGATGCTTGTATGAAACTTAAAAAAAAAAAAAAAGGAAAGAAAAAGCTTGACAGGCTAGTGGGATAAATTCAAATGTGAATTGAAATGAAATTGCTACCTTAGAAAACTCCAGAAAGTCCTCAAGCTCATATAGGACCAGTTATCTATTCCTTCTTTTATTACTGTTTTGTTGTTTTAAAATAAATAAATTGGTGCAGGCAAAGAAAAATGAATATAGGCTGAAAGATAAACAGAAGGAATTATATTTGAAGAATTAAATAATTTCTGTCCCGAGGGTTGCTATGATAAAGGGACTTCACTGGGCTATGGGAAGTGTCAGGGAAACTCAGCTTGGGGCCAGGAAATTGGAGCATCTAGCTAGAACTCTCTGAAAATGCAGTTTGTGGTGTAAAAGTGAGTTCCCATGCTCACATGACGTCACCAGGCTCTTAAATACTCTGTTCATCCTAGGCTGGGCTTTCTTCTGTAACTGCCTTTTTACTGGATTTAAGTCCTTTGCACTGAGGCTAGAATAACTGCCACTTGGAGTGACTATGGCCAAGAAAGGATGCACGTTAAAGAGGGTCTACATCTGACTTTTGGATGCTTTGTGGCATGTGTGTGTGTGTGTGTGTGTGTGTGTGTGTGTGTGTGTGTTCCTTAAGCTAATTACTGTAGCCAGCTCACTATGCATCTTTGATTGAAAAAAATACCTGAATCACATGCAAATCCTTAGTGCTCGAGAATGGCCCCAACCTGAACGTACTGTGGGCATGTCAGAAAACAGAGAGAGATGATTTGCCAGGTAAATCCAGGTGTCACTCACAGAATGGCTGCAAACAAATGGTCCATTACTGAGTGCTGTGTGGGTTGTAGGAAAAAGAAGTGATTAACCAGACTTGAGGTTGCAGCTTGCTGCTGCTGCTCTGTAGGTCATCTGGAAGAGCACGGCTTTAAGAGCCAACAGAAATGAATGCAAAGGAATATAATCATTGGTATCACAAAATACAGATTTCTTTTTAAAACAACTTAGAGTAGGAGAACAGATTGGCTGCCAGTGTATTTCTTTTCTGATAATGCCCATGCTTTTAGTCTAGAATACTCGCTTCTCCAATAGTCAATTATAAGGAAGCTGGAAGGGTTCTTCAGCCTCATGAACACTGGTAGAAATTTCCTACCCTAGGATATGTACTAGGATAGTGAACAACAACAAGAAAAGATATGAGAAAAAGTTTCCTGTCATTTTAAGAATGTCCCTACAGGGTGTTGGGAGGCTCTGAGGGTTTGAACACATCTGCTGTGTAACCCCTGATACCCATACAATAGAAAAAGAACATTGCCCTCTGACTGCTACATGCACACCACGATGCTTTTAAACTAGTACACACACACACACACACACACACACACACACACACGCACGCACGCACACACACACACACACACACACACACTTACAGAGACACACATACACTTACATAGACACACACAGACGCAAATATATGCATGCACACATACACACAAGCACAAATACCTCCCCACACAGACACACTGAGGCAAACACACTTACAACATTCTCATACACACTGACACACACATAGATACAAATGCATGCATGCACACATACCCACAAGCTCTCACACACACACACACACACACACACACACACACAGTGAATAAATTTTTAAAAGGAGGAAAACCACTTTCCTCACAGTACATCTTATGTGGGTATAGACTTGTCACTGTAATCCTCAACTAGATAGAAAACGTCTTCCTTCTCCTTTGCCTTATTTTTTCTGTCTATTGAAAAACAGAAACAAACCAATGGGAAGGAATTTCTAAACTCTTCTAGGTTTTTTTTTTGTTTTTGTTTTTTTGTTTTTTTGAGACAGGGTTTCTCTGTGTAGCCTTGGCTGTCCTGGAACTCACTCTGTAGACCAGGCTGGCCTCGAACTCAGAAATCTGCCTGCCTCTGCCTCCTGAGTGCTGGGATTAAAGGCGTGCACCACCACATCGGACCTCTTCTAGGTTTTAATAGGATCATCGATCTTGAGCGATACCTCCAAAAGGAACAGTATTAAAATTTACACCAGCCCTGCAAAGCCACACTGACTATGCTGGTCTGTCACACAGCAAGTCTAAGCCTCATTCAGTATGGTCAGATATGATTGCTTCATGACCAATTAACAGTGAGCCATTCATTTAAATTTATTTTATTTCTCATAGGCACTTTGATTTCTATGTTTTTTTCTCTTTATATTATTATCTAATTATACTAAAGTAAACAAAAGCAATCCTCAACCTTACTAGATAGTTTTACCGTAGGCATTCTTCACATTGATGGCCATAAAGGGAGTTTGTGTGACTCTTCCTTGCTTGATCTTTGGTCAGAGTCACGGTTGGCAGCAACATGGCATTTTCTTTGTTAGTAAGTACAGAACTTGGCTAACTTCACTGGAGAGGAGAGGGGGACAAGATGTGAAGGATCTGGGCTGGACAGATGGCTCAGTGGTTAAGAGTACTGACTGCTCTTCCAGAGGTCCTGAGTTCAATTCCCAGCAACCACATAGTGGCTCACAACCATTGCTAACGGCCCTGTTCTGGTGTGTCCAAACAAATAAATAAATATTTTAAAATAAGATATGAAGCATCTCTTTAAAGTTTGCTTAAATATGATGAGGCACTAAGACAAGTTGGGATTCTTATCTGCTCAACTCACTCTGTTGCTACTGCTGGTGAGGTTTTCACACCACTGCGAGCCTTACCTCAAGCTTTTGAGAATAAATAAGATCTAACAAGAATGACACCTGGAAAGGAAATTCTCCTCCGCACTATGGCTCATGCTCTAAATCTGTGTGAGTCATACAGGATGAAATCTATTTCTGTGTACGTAAAACAAATGCATGGTGCCCATTACATAGTCTAATACTGGTAGAGCTGTTTATAATAATGAACCATGAAAAAAAACCCAATTAGAATAGCCTTTCTATTTTATACACTTTAAAGACCTGTTTTCTTTCCAAAAGAATATGCATGAACCTTTGCAAGTATTTTAAGATGCACCACTGTTCTTATAAACTTTTACTAATTTTTTTCTTTTTGATTACCTTGGGTTTTGTTGCTTACATTGCATCATTCACACTAAACCATTGGCTTCTAACTGTCTGCCATATTCAATAAATTACTTCTGCTCTTTAACAAACATCCTTTCTAGAGACCGACTTATAAATATTCCAAACATGTGAGAAATTTCTGCAAAGGTTATTCCCTGAATTTTGAAGTCTGAAAAAAATATTTAAATTTTCCAATACTGGACTGGAGTAGGGATATATATCTTGAGGAATTCTATTGTATCTATCTTGGAAACTTCAGGAATTATAACATAAAGAGATCCTTTTTAAATTATACTTTTATTTGTTGAGATTATATTTGCATATTTGCCACTTTACCTTTTCTCCCTTTAAATGGTCCCATATATATATACCCATCTTGCTCTCTTTCAAATCCAGTCTCTTTTTTACCAATTGTTATTGCATGCATACATACAAGCATACATACATACATACATACATACATACATACATACACATTTAAAACTTACAAATTTGAAGAAGAACATGTATGATTTATACCACATTATAATCGTGAAGGTCACATATGCAGAAATATTATGGTCTGTGGAAGTATATTTGGAATAATATTACAGTAACTATTAACAAAATGGAAGCACCAGAACTTAATGTCTATGACCAGTAACATTATGTATCAGGAGTAAAGAGGCACTTAAACTTCTGATGATTTTTGAAGCAAGGAAGAAAGATTCTGCACTTTCAAACTGAAACTCACAAAGACAATACCAAATAATTTGGTGAGGTACAATGTTTAGCTGGAAGAATCTTCCTATGAACAATATATATTAGCAGGTAGAGAAGTTACTATTGCAGAAAAATTTGTATAGGACTGATGGACAGATGGAGTCAGCTCAAAATGCTTGGTTGAGAGAACTTGAGATCAGACTTCAGCCATGTCTACTCTACAACAAATTCTGACTTACACAAACTCTTATTCCTTTATTCCAATATGCTCAACAATCCAGCTAGGCCAGAACTCGCTAAATCACATGGATTCCAAGCTTAGAGTTATAGCTTTCAGTGGAGTAGAAGGTCCTAATGATCTTGCAGAATGTCACTGGACCTCAGTCCTTTCCTCCTAAAAACAGCTTTACAAATATCTTTTTAGTCGATTATTATTATTATTATTATTATTATTATTATTATTATTATTATTATGTTTTTTCAAGACAGGGTTTCTCTGTATAGCCCTGGCTGTCCTGGAACTCACTTTGTAGACCAGGCTGGCCTCGAACTCAGATATCTGCCTGCCTCTGCCACCTGAGTGCTGGGATTAAAGGCGTTTGCTGCTTGTGATTCTAAGGAACCACTTTAGATTCCTGGCAAATAACCAGTGGAAGACCCTCCTCATTGATGTGCTTTTAAAGACTTTTTTGAGTTCGAGGCCAGCCTGGTCTACAAAGTGAGTTCCAGGACAGCCAGGGCTATACAGAAAAACCTTGTCTCAGAAAAAAACAAAACAAAACAAAACAAAACAAAACAAAACAAAACATTCATCATAAAGTCTTTTTGAAATCTGTTGGAGCTCAAAGATCACTGCACCCTGCATGAAATTCTGCCTCTGTCTCTGGCTCCCTCTCTGTCTCTCTGTCTGTCTCTGTCTCTTTGTCTTTCTGTCTGTGTGTGTTTGTGTTTACACATGTGTCTGCAAGCACATGTCATTGTGAACACATGTCTTTGTGCCTGTTTCTGTGTGCTCATTTGTGGGCCTATGAGCCTGTGGAAGTCAGAAAACAACTTGACTCCGGGATCTGTACTTGTCTACCTGCCTCAGTTTATCTTGAGACTCAAAGCAAACTCATAGTTGTATTTTGTTTTTATTTTATATTGAAAATAGATTCTTTTCTCATAAAATACACCCTAATTATAGTTTTCTCCCCCTCTATACTTCTCATGTCTTCTCTGCCTCCCCTCTCCTCCAGATCCACTCCATTTCTGCTTCTCATTAGAAAAGAACAGGTTTCTAAGAGGTAACAACCAGACACAACAAAATAAAACGTAATAAGGTAAAGCAAAACTATCATATCAAACTTGGCCATGGCAACGCAACAGGAGCAAAATAGTCACAAGAAGAGACATAAGAGTCAAAGACTCGCTCTCAGTCAGGAGTCTCATAAAAATACTAAGCTAATAAGTAATATGTACGTATATTAGCTATTATATATATGTATGTATATATTTGTATATATGTATATATATGGTATATATTTTATGCGTGATGTGGTGAAGATCCTCTGCTTGCTGCTTTAGTTCTGTAAGCATATATGTGCCTTGTTTAGTTGTTTCAATGGCTATAATGGAGGATCTCCTTCATCCCCTTTGACTCATAATTTTTCTGCCTTAAACTCTCCAAATTAGAAACTGTACATAATATCGGGCAGTAGATCTCTGCATCTGTTCCCATCATCTGCAGAAGAAAGCCTCTCTGACATAAGGCCCTGATCTATGGGAATAGCACAATAATGATAGCATCATTTTATTGAGTTTTTTTTTAACTAGTCATGTTTTGTTTTCCTCTAGGTCTCTGGGCTATCGAGCCTCTGCCTCGTGTTTCTCAAGCAGTGTTGGGTACGGGTTCCTTCTTGTGGAGTGAGTCTTAAGTCAAATCAGACATTGGTTGGGTCACTCCCACAAGTTGTGTGCCACCATTACCCTAGCATATTTTACAGGCAGGGCAGATTGTAGATCAATGCTTTTGTGGCTGAGTTGATGTTTACATTTCTTTTTTGGTAGCCTGCAGAGAACCTTCTCTTACCAAAGAGACTAGAATGTAAAGGGTCCATGTAGGCATCAGTTTGACTTGCCAAGTTCAATGAGTTGTGTGGGTATTGTCCTTTTTAACAGCACCTGCCCCTGTCACTTTGCAGAGAGAAACCCTTAGACTTAGCAATAACCCAGTTGGTTTGGGGATTTCCATGATACCCCCTATGCCAACGACACAAATGATACAACTCAGTCCCTTCATTGGAACCTTGTCTGGCTACAAAAGATGGTCAGTTGAGATTCCGTATCCACTGTTAGTAGGAGACCTCATTAAGATCATCTTCAAAGATCCAAGGTAGTTTCCACTGAAGTAGGTTTTCATACTGCCCACTATTTTCCTCCTAATGGCAGATGTCTCTTACCACATTCTCTTCATCCATTCCATCTGCCTCTCACTTGCTCCCCATCCTCCCGTCTTCCCATACCCCGAGTCCACCCATAAAATCTATTCTATTTCCCCTTCCCAGAGAGATCTGTGCATTCTCTCCAGAGGTCTCCATTTTGTCTCTGCACCTACAGTTTTTATGCTTTAATAAGCAAATACATACCATGTTTGTTTTTCTGGGTCTGTGTTACCTCATTCTGGATGACTTTTTTTTTTTTTCTATTTCCATCCATTTGCCTGCAAATTTTATGATGTCATTTCTTTTAACAGCTGGGTATGACTGTATTATATAATAAACCACATTTTGTTTATCCATTCTTCAGTTGAGAGACATCTAGGTTGTTTCCAGTTTTTTGGCTATTATGAATAAAGTTTCAGTAAATGTAGTTGAACAAGTGCCCTTGTGGTAGAATCGAGTGTTTTTGGCTATATGCTCAAACATGGTATAACCAAGTCTTAAGGAAGATTATTTCCCAATTTACTAAGGAACAATCATATTGGTTTCCCCAGTGGCTGTACAAGATTTTACTCTCACCATCAATGGAGGCGTGTTCCCCTTGCTCCACCCACATCCTCACTAGCATGAGCTGCCACATTCTGACAGGTATAAAATCAAATCTCAAAGTGGTTTTGATTTCCATTTCCTTGATGACTAAGGGTGTTTCTTTAAGCGTTTCTCAGATATTTGAGATTCCTCTGTTGAGAATTCTGTTTATATATGCACCACATTGTTAATTAGGTTATTTGATTTTTGAGTTTCTTGGGTTCTTTATATATTTTAAATACTAGATATCCATCAGATATAGAGTTTGTAAAACAGAAAAATCTTTTTCCCATTCCATAGGCTGTGCTTTGTCCATTGTTAATTAGGTTATTTGATTTTTGAGTTTCTTGAGTTCTTTATATATTTCAGATACTAGATATCTATCAGATACAGAGTTTGTAAAATGGAAAAATCTTTTTCCCATTTCATAGGCTGTGCTTTGTCCAACTGATGCTATCCTTTGCCTTATAGAAGCTTTTTGGTTCCATGAGGATCCATTTATTAATTGTTGATGGTTTTGCCCACACAGTATATCTGATTTTATGTTGAATTATTGGTCCACTTGGACTTGAGTTTTATATGGGGAAATAGATCTATTTACATTCTTTACTTGTAGCCATGCTTTTTTTTCTCCCAGTGTGCATTTTTTGCTTCTTTATCAAAAACCAAGTATCCAAATTTGTGTGTACTTATATCTGGGTCTTAAATTCAATTCTGTTGATCAACACATCTGTTTTTATGCTAATACCATGCAGCTTTTACTACTATAGTTTTGTAGTACAGCTTGAAATCAATGATGGAAATACTTTCAGACATATTATTCACCATTATTGTTCAGGATTGTTTTAACCATCCTAAGCTCTTTTGTTTTTTGTTTTTTTTTTCTTATGAAGTTGGGTATTGTTATTTCAAGGTTTGTAAAGAACTGTGTTTGAATTTGGATGGGGATTTCATTGAATCTCTAGATTGCTTTTGGTAGGATGGTTATTTTTACTATGTTAATCCTACCAATCTATGTGTATGGGAGATATTTTTATCTTCTGATATCTTCTTCAATTTCTTTAAAGACTTGAACTTTTAATTATACAGGTCTTTCTCTTGCTTAGAATTATCCCAAGGTATTTTATATTATTCAGGGCTATTCTGAAAGGTGTTGTTTCCCTGATTTCTTTCTTAATACATTTGTCATTTTTATATGGGGGGAGTAGTGATTTATGTATTCATTCATTCATTTATTTATCCATCCATTCATTCATTCATTTTAGTTAAGCTTGAATCCAGCCATTTTGCTAAAAGTGTTTATCAACTGTAGCAGCTTCTTGGTGGAACTTTTAGGGTTACTTATATATAATAACATATCATCTGCAAATAACTATAATTTGACTTCTTTCTTTACAATTTGTATCCCCTTTATCTCCTTCAGTTATCTTATTACTCTATCTAAACCTCAAGTATTATTTTGAATAGATATGGAAAGAGTATTTCTGATTTTAGGAGAATTGCTTTGAGTGCCTTGATTTAATTTGATGTTGGCTATAGTCCTTCTCTCTCTCTATATATATATATATGTGTGTGTATATATATATATATATATATATATATATATATATATATATATGTATATATATCTTGAACCTTAATCTCTTCCAAACTTTTATCACAAAGAAGTGTTGGATATGATCAAAAGTCTTTTTTTCTTTCAGTATCTAATGAGATAATCATGTGGCACAATAGAAATTCTCATTCTTTAGCTAAGGGAAAGCAAGATGGGGCAGCCATCTTTGGAATTCCTTATAATACAATGTCCAAGAATATATATGGTCTATGCCAGATTATTATATTATTATTATTATATTATTATATGGTCTATTATATAGAGACCATATATATTCTAGCATAGATCTAGTTGCCTTCATTATACTTACCTATATGGGTTGGAAACACATGACCAAGCAATAATTACACAAGTATTCACAGCAGCAGTATTCACAATGCTCATCCCTGAAAGTAGCCAGGGTGTCCTTCAGTACATGAGTGGAAAAAATGAACTGTGTTACATCCATCTAATGCAGTGTTTCTCAATTTGTGGAGTGTGACTCCTTTGGGGGGTCTAACTACCTTTTAATAGGGGTCACCTAAGACCATCAGAAAATACTGATATTGACATTATGATTAATAACAGTAGCAAAATGACAGTTTTGAATTAGCAATGAAAACAATTTTATAGTTTGGAGTCACCATAACATGTGGAACTGTATTAAAGGGTCACAGCATTAGGAAGGTTGAGAAACACTGCTCAAATGTAACATTCATTTGGGATTAAAAAGAGAAGTGGACTATAAACCATGAAAAGTCATAGAGAAAACCAGAAGATACTGCTAAGCAAAAACAAACAAGCAAGCAAGCAAGCAAACAACAACAAACTGCAAATGTCCATGCTGTGTGATTCCAGTGATATTGGTATTCTAGAAAAATGCAAAACTATGGACCATAGGGTCAGTGGTTATCAATTTGAGAAGACATGAATATACAAGAAAGTCATAGAGAATGTTTTAGGGTAATGAAACTCTCTGTGTGACATTTTAATGGTGTATGCATCACATCACATGTTGGTTGAACTAATACGACACAGAAGACTGAACTCTACAGAGGTACTGATATACTCAGGTTGGTTATCAGTGACACAGTATAAAGTTCTGCTGTGAATTTTGTTGGTGAAAGAGTGCTATGGATGTGCAGATTTGGGAAATATATGCTAAATTTCATTGAATCGTCCTATGAGAATAAAACTTGTCTAATTTTTAAAAAAAATCTAGGCCAGATTTTCTCTAACAGCAGAATAATAACAACAGTTCTAATCTTACAAGATTGTCAGGAGTTCAAAATGAGATAAGCACTTATTAAAATTGGGACTCATAATTGGTGCTAAACAAATCTTAGATCCCCCTGGAAAATTCTGCCTGTCAATAACCCACTGTGTAAATTCCTTCATCATTACTACACCCATTTCTCATTCTTAGTGGATGCAGGAGGACCAAAACTATCTGCTGAAGTTTTGTTCTTTTTTTTTTTACCATTCTATTCAATAAAATAACTAGTAATTGGATTATATAGCAAGAATTAGCTAGGTTATTAATGAGTTTTGTGCTTGACCAAGGATAATGTAATAAATAGAAAGCACTAAATCTGTAGAAGCAGCATCCATGCATTTGTGAAGATAAGAAATTAATAGCAGAGTAACAATTAATGGTTACTATTGATGACTGATACTATTGATAATTGATGAATGCTATAAAAATGATGTAGATATTTTTCTTTTTAAGTGATACTTTATTTAGTTTTAGAAATTCCATACATGTATAGAATATGTCTTGATAATATCTACCCCACCTTCATCCCTCCAACTTTTCCTAGCTCCTTCCAATCCTCACCATATCTCCCTCTCTACTTCAAATCTTCCCTTTTCAGCTGACCTTATAAGTCCAATTAGCATGCCCATATGCGTGTAGACACCCTATCAGTAATCACTCCCCCCAAAAATGACTCTCCCTTCTCCAGTAGCCATTGTCTGCTAAGAATTCCTCAGTTTAAGGAGGGCTCTCTGACAAAGCTGAGGTCAGCACAAATCTGCAGATTTAGATGTACATATTTAGAAGACAGCTGGAGAACTTGACAATTTAGCAAAACAACATCAGTAGCTCTCAGGTCCCTGGATTTCAGCTATGGGTTTTTATCATTCTTATAATACCAAGCATAAATTTTCTCCTGAAAAGCAAGTCTCAAATCCAATCAAGAGAACAGTTAGTTACCCCATAAGCAGTCTGGCCACTATTGCACCAATGGGCATATCTTGATTGACATTTTGGTACAATAAAATGCAGGATCTAACACCAGGCAAAGCTACTAAATTTCTTTAACTGGAGATCTTATGCAAGAAGGTTTACAAGTCTACTATGGAACCAGTTAACAATCTACAAAGTTACTTATAAATGCATTCAATGAAATTACTTGCCCTTTTACAAGCAGTTCTATATTTGATTGTGTGTATATTGTGTTTAATATCTTCTGTGTTACTTAGAAATCAGGTGGCTTAGAATTCCATCAGAGAAGTACTTAAGATTCTAACTGCAAAAGAAGGGATTACTTTCAAACAATGTTTACTTAAGAATACAAAGACAAGAGGCTATTGTAATTAAAGATGTACTTTAAAATTTTGGATAACTATTTTAATGAATTTATTAAAGATTATATTTCCAAAGTATCATACTTGCTATAGTTCCCATTCATGTTTTATTAAAACTTAATCCACTCAGTTGGCAAATAAATGAAGAAACTTTGTCTGCTTCTGAAGCTGTGGCATAGTGAGAGAGGGACAATAAATACCATATATATCATCAAAGATCTTAACTAGAAGTAATGGAGGGTGTGAGTGGGTACTGTGTCAGATAACAAAAGGGACACAATTTCCATCTGGGAAATTGGACAGTGCTTCTCTCAAGAAATGAGAAGTGAAGTGGGAGCTGAAGGTGAGTCAGAAGTAAGCAATAAGAATGGGGAAAGAATCCTGGCTCAGCAGTTAGGAGTACATAGTATATATACCACCCAGTCTATACACACACACACACACACACACACACACACACACAATGAAGAATAACAAAACGGAGTGCACAGTGCATATCACACACACACACACACACACACACACACACACACACATACACAGAAGAATAACAAAATGGAGTGCATAGTACATAACACACACACAAGAATAACGAAATGGAAAAAAAAATAAAACCTGTCTAAATGTCTTTCTCAAGCAGCAGCGATTACCAAGGACTGCCGTTACCAAGGGTCCAACTAATGTTTGAAAACACGTACAAGGATATTCAGCTAAAGCTGAAACAATTAGTAGGTGGTGATAAATGAGATTAATGAGGGTCTAGATGGGGGAACTGGCACAGAATTTGGATTATATTCAAGTCGTAGAGAAAGGCATTGGAAGTCATTATAATGCAGTGGTTATGACATCATAGCACATTACAGTAAATTATAATACAGTGTATGCTCATGTACAAATGTAGTGAATAAGAAAACAAAACAAGATATAGTCATAAGAAAATAAATTAAGCATTGGATTTCATTCCTAAGAGAAATTTTTTGGAAAATTCTGTTTCTATTCTTGAAATTCTCAATTTCATACAGCAATGTGACAGGTAAGAACTGGATAAATATCACCTTGAACAGCTAACTATTGGGGATTACATACTGACTTCTCACTGCCTTTAAGGAGAAAGGGGATCATGGCATTAAGATGCCAAAATTTCTTCCTGAATCATCTTTTTATTACATTTTATTTTCATTTTTTTAAAATGGTTTTTAAATTTAAATAAATTTTTGTAATACTTACACTCCTCCCAGTCCCTTTAGATCCTCTTCCCCTTCCTACCCATCCAACTTTAAATTCTTACAAAAAAAAATACAATCACATTCCCCCAAACAATATAAACAAAATAAAAACGTGCTCAAAAAGAATTCTAGGTATTTTCAAGGGACTACTGAGTGTGTGAATGACTGGGTCTCTGAGTCTTGTACCTTTTCTTGGGCTCTTTTCCTTCTGTTGGTTTGTCTTGCCCATATCTGAAGTGATAGTTTTTATTTTAGCTTTTTGGTTTGTTAATTTAAAAAGGAATGAATAAATAAATGAATGAATGAATGAATGACATCCTAGCCACTGGGATAAAGGCTAACAACTGAACTCTCACTTAAACCTGCTGAGAGAGGGAAAGTCAGTTTTATGCAATGGAGTGACAGTAGACCTACCAACCATTCCAGGATATTCTTCATGTTCAAGAGTAATTGACCAGCATGCAATGGACTCCGCAATATTTTTGTATGTTTTTATTTGTTATAAACTCATTTTAAGTAGTTATATCACTACTTAAAATATTTTGGAAATGTAATTTCAGAGAATTCAAAAATATGGATACTGTCAATCTCAAGCACATGTATTTATTAATCATGTGACAATTAGATTTGAAGCATGGGACTCACATGTTTGTGGTCTCTGCAACACATTATGAATGTCCCAGATGTATACATTGATAAGTGACTATGATATTAACATATTTGTATCATATTCTTTCCTCAGTAATGTAAGAGACTTCATTCTAGACTTCTCATCAATAAGAAATCCACAATTATAGATATTTGCCACAAATATGTTAATACAAAAATTCCACCCTTTTATTAAAACAGGCATTCATGGGGGGTATATTTTGGCTCTAATTTTGATGATAAAGATGGAATCTTCCAAGCTATGAATTCCTAAAAAGTAGACCTGATTTACTATACCCTACATAATCTCCATGCTGTGTCCACGGCTGCAGAAGAGGCAGGCTCACTTGTACATTCCTAGTCTTAATTTTAATAGAGAGTTTATCTCAGGCTTCTAAACAGGAGACCCCAGAAATTACTTCAAAATATTAGTTTTGGCATATATTGTTAGTTCATGGCCCAGGAAGAAGTAGAAAGGCTACTTTTTTATATTTCATGGAAAGCCTTCTCACCCAGACCCAAGTGACACTGCTCTCCTCATTCTGTACAGAGTTAATCAGACCAACCAGGGGACAAGTGTGAAATGGCTGATGTGAAACACTTGACATTTTCAAGAGATAGTCCCATACTTATGTGAACCAACTTATTTTCTCTCCACTTATACGACTTACTAGACTGTATTTTCTAAAGCTATTTTAGGTTTCACAAAAATTTTGAGAGAGAAAAAAAAAGCTGTCTGGGCTTGAGTGATGGCTCAGTAGATCAAATGTTTGCTGCGGGTTGGGATCTGCAGAATCCACATAAAAAGTTGAGCAGTTGTGGCAGCTGCCTATGATTTCAGAACTCAGAAGTCAGGGCCACGTGAAGCCCTGGCAAGTCGGTAAGCCAGGCAACCACAAGCTGCAGGAGCTCCATTCTACAGGGGATCTTGGCTCAGTAAATGCAGTGAAGAATAACAGAGACATGTGAGGTCAACTTCAGGCCTCTGCATGCACAGGCACAGGTGTGCATTCACACCAGCACATATGTGTCCACTATTGATAATATGCATGTAAATATACACACATACACATGCAAAAATGTTTTCTGTATGACTATCACCACTAACCACCCCTCTATCCCTATTTCCCTTTAAAGATAGTTTCTCTTTTTAGTAACAGTTTGCAGTAATGCAGTATATTCACCACAGTTAATGAGCTCACAATGTTACTTACTGGTTAACTAATGTCAGTAGAAGTTTACATTAAAGTTTTCTCTTCATTATGTGTTCCATGGGTTTAAACAAACATAATAGGTTTCTACCATCACAGTACACTATAGAATAGTTTCACTATTTCGGGCATTCTCTGTGCTCCACCTGTTTATCATTATATCCTTCCTCTTGAGACCCCAATTATTGCTGACACTTTTATTGTCCCCTTAAGCTTTGCCGCTCCTAGAATCTCACATAGCTGTAATTACACAGTACATAGCATTTTCACATTGACTTATTTCACTTAGCAATAAGTAGTTAAGGCTTTTTACTACACAATAATGGTTGGCTGGAGAAGTCAACTGCACTTTGTGTTCTTACTGGATATATTGCTTCCTTCCAAGACTTTGAAATGCTACACAAATTCACTTGCCGATTTTGGAGTAGATGACACTGTCCAACTCATTTGGTAAATACAAAAATATAATTCTTGACCAGTTTGTAAATGTATGTCTCATGGTCTAGGTAGCTGACAAACCAGTGATTCACAACCTGTGGGTCGCGACCCCTTGTGGGGAAGAGTGACTCTTTCACATGAGTCATTTAGGCCTTCAGAAGACATAGATATTGGCATTATGACTAATAACAGCAACAGAATTGCAATTTTGAGTAGTAATGGAACTATGGTTGGGGCTAACCACAGCATGAGGATATTAAACATGTATTAAAGGGTCTCAGCACGAGGAAGGCTGAGAACCATCACTGAGAAACTGTTTTCCCAAAGGGGTGTACAACTGCATTCTTCTCAGAAGTGAGGTAGTGTCCCTGTTGCCCCAACCCTTGGCCAGCACGCCGTTCCTTAGCTTTAGACCAGTGGAAATGGTGCAGCAGTGTCTCCTTGCTGTTAAATGGCACTGTTAACTGGCAGTATGTATTGGAAGTGGTCTTTATGTTTGTGTTGCATGATGACTCAGAATAAAAATAAATAAATAAGGCACTCACTTTAAGATGTTTTCTTACTTTTGTTCCTCTTTACTCCCTCTCTCTGTGTATTCAACTTTTTTTCCTTTTACAGCCAATAGAATGGCATAGTAAGCATATTTTGTTAGGTTATCAATTAGGATAAATATTATACAAAAGTAAAACTAGGTCTTCAGCAGCTGTTTGTGAGGGTACGTATGCCACTTCAGTCTAGAGCCAGCAGAAATAGAAAAGTGCATGCAACATAAAGACTTTTTTTAAAAAAAAATGCTAAGTTGTGGGGCTAGAGAGATGGCTCAGTGATTAAGGGCACTAACTGCTCTTCGGAGGTCCTGAGTTCAATTCCCAGCAACCACATGGTTGCTTATAGCCATCTATAATGGGATCTGATGCCTTCTTCCGGTGTTTCTGAAGACAGCTACAGTGTACTCATGTAAATAAAATAAACAAATCTTTAAAAATAGATGCTAAGTTGTTCTATAAGACCGAGAAAAATCTCACCAACCTTGTTAGGCAGCGGGCATGGGGGAATAAAGGAGATGGGAGAGAACCCTTGTCCTGCCAGTGTTCTGGTGCTCTGCGTGGGTGGACATGGAGAACTGCCGGGCACTCTCCATGCGGCCCCGGGTGGGTGTCTGGTTGTGTGAAGTCACAGACCCCAGCCCTTGGGAGGCCGACAGGAGGCAGTCCGAGGTCTCTGGGCATCACAGAGGCCAGAGACAACAGGTTCGTAGTCTCCAACTTCCCAGGTGCTACTGTATGTCTTGGAAGAGCTGAGAACAAAGTGGAGGCTTGCAGTTGCAGGGTAGTTGTGAGGAGGAGCATACCTGGCTATTGTCAGGTAACTGTGAAGGGGGAGTCTAGCTAGAATGCCAGGAGATTGAGGCTTTGTCTATGTGACTGATAGTCACAGAATTATGGACTTGGGGGCTCTGTGGTGTCAGGCACCTGTCTCTGGAAATGTGGTTCACTGTTCTGTCCCTTGTAGTTTTCTACTGGGTCTCTGGAGCAAGCCTTCCTCAACCAAAACAGGCTGCCTTTCACGGTCCCACACAACATGGCTGCCTAACCAGGATCTGAACAAGGACAACACCAATGTCATCCAAGCATGTACTGGTAAACTTGGAGGCCTCAACCCTAGATAAAGATAAAGAACTTCAGGTAAGTGAGTTATGCTGCACGCAGGAGTAATAGTTTCCCCAGGACGAGCAGACTAATTGCTTATCCAATTCCAAACAACCGTGAAAACATATACATACAAGTAGCATTATGTAGACTGAGCAGGCTATGTGTGTGTGTGTGTGTGTGTGTGTGTGTGTTGTCTTATTCCTCTCTAACACTGGATGTTGCTTCCACCAGCCACAGAGAAGTTGGGGAAGAAGTTTACCCCAAACATTCTTTAGAACACACACACACACACACACACACACACACACACACACACACACACACACACCATAGATTAAAGAAAAAGAGGCTTTGATTTGAAAGGCATCAAGGGGATACATAGAGTGGAGTGCATGGGAAGAACTGAAGGAATGAAATATAGGGGATAAATTAGACAACTACATTACAATTTAAAAAAATAATTTTAAGAAATCTAAGAGTCAGGTTGGAAGGCTAGCATCATCAGATAGCAGTCAAAGGCATGCAGTCTTGTGTTGAGCACCTGAGTTTATATTGTACATGTTTTCTACCATGGGGATTATTATGTTTTTATGATGTCTGCCTTGCCTCAATTCCTAGAATTGGTTTGTGAGTGGACTCATGGATCACACTAGATATAAGAGTCATTTTCCAGGAATCTGAAAGACAACAAAAGCACATGGGAAAAATTACAAAGTTTTCCAATAAATTTTATCCTATACTTTGATTTAATCTCACTCATTATTCATTATACAAATCATTTTCCAAGGAAAATATGGACTAAGTGTTACCATAAAATGCCTGCATACTGACAATTTTCCAATTCTAAACCTCAACAATGAAGGAGATGAAATCACATGACACATAGCTTAAACCTTTCTCAGTGTAATAGACAGGAGTGGCCGAGAGACCATGGCATATTCCTCATCATGATGCCTTTCCTATTGTGAACAGATGGGAGCTCTGCTATTTAAAGAATAGTAGATCCTGGTATTTGGCCATTATCCAAAAGCAAAAACGAAAGAAGGAGCAACATTCATCTGGCTCAGTAACAGAAGAACACTAAAAATAGACAGCCAGCCACAGTGAGGGGTGCAAGTTGCTAGGCAGGAGGGCTTCTTTCATGATGGTTAAAGGCTTTTCTTCCTCCATTCACTACATGGCTACTCAATCATTCTGATATATTTATTTCCCTATTTATGTTTAATTTAAAGTTATTATCCATATATTATTATTATTATTGTTGTTGTTGTTGTTGTTGTTTATATTTTATTTGTTGCCATGACAAGGATCAAACTTGAGGCCTTGTGCATGTAGGGAAATGCTATAGCCTTAGCCAACTGTTCCATTTAGTAACGATCCTGATTAAAATGACTCACAAACTGAAATAGCTCTAGTTTTTCTGAGTCCCGTGAGTCTACTGTGATACTGTGTCCATTAATAATTTGCTCCTAATGGTATTAGTTTATTATGAACAAATGAATTTTGTTTAATTAGAGATACTATTACCTTAAGGGTATGGCTTTCTGAGAGTTTCTGCTATAATACTGAAATACTTGCACTAAGTTTTCACTCAGGTCTTAAACACCTATTACAGTTACATTTCCTCTGCAGACAGAAGAAGAATGTGCACCTGCAGTTTCTTATAGAAATGCTGGGTGCTTGCCCTGCAGTATCTGTGATATTTGGAATCCTGTAGAGAGGAGTAGAGAAATACCCTGGGAACTGTATAAGCATGGTGCTGATAAGTGGGGGCGGTTTATTGATTAGAAGAGAAAATGAACTACACTTCAGAGTCTCAGAAGTGTCTGCTGTTCCATCTCAACAACCATCACTTCATCACACACATTTGAGATGCTATTGATAAAAATTATATCTTAACTCAGTCATGAAGCAAGCTAAAACAGAAGACAGCATGGGAGAAACTCAATGTATCATGGAACCAAAGGAGGGAGATATGGCAGGATGAGTGGTATAAGCCTCGAAACTGGATAAGAGCCTATACTGGAATCGTCTGTTTGTCTTTGCAGGGTAGGAAACACTGGGCATTGGGAGGAGTTCTGAGGAGTCCGTCAAGCATGGTAGACATGCTTTATTTCTTCTTGAGTATAGGTTACATGGAGGCGCATCATTCATAGCAATCCATCAACATGTATCTGTAAATTTTCAATCTTCTCAATATATACTACTTTTTAATAAAAAGGTACTATAATCTAAAACCAAAGCTCTGGCTTGGATAGCAGCACCTTATTAACTGTAGGCTACTACGTCTTTTGATAGATAAATTATTAAGTATTTATGAATTTAATTATTAAACTATTAAAAAACTGTGTCTTGACTAATGATTTATATTTGAACACTGGTTGTACTTCTGGACACTACTAAATTAAGTTTGATTCCTTTTCAAGCTATCCTAACTGATCAACCACCTTTGTCCCTTAAACATGGACAGAAGCTAACCTAGAATTAAATGTGGATTGACTTTCACATTGTAAACCACACTGCAGACTTGTCCATTGATTTCCTTAACTTCACTGCTGCTGAAGCTAAGCTGACTGGATTGTATGGGTTTCAGTTGTGAGCAAAGTTTCAGCATGACCTCATTCTTTATTCCATGGGACTTATAAAGGTTGGGCAATTCTACAGAATCACATGTACAACTTAGCTACATAAGGATTACTTAGAATAGCCTGTTTGCTCTGCGTGCATTCCTGTAGGATCTGAGTTTTAATGTTTCTATGTATTCTGCTATTTATTATTTTAGCTTTATTAAACTCATTTTTACCTAACCCTAGATTTTATGAACAAAATTTATTTTTAATTCACTACAACTCATAAAATATAAGCAAATACCTGCAAACATAAACATTTAATGTAGTTAGGAGTTTTTTTTAAGGTTAAGATCCAGTATAGTAATTCTGTGTTCTTTCAAGGAACCTTAGAATGAGTTAGGTCATATGCCCACTCCACCTATACATTTTCTTAGCTAGTAACTATGATTGAAGAGTCCCATCATTTTCATAAAGTTCTGTTTATACCTACTCTTTTGATTCATGGGAGGACTGAGGCAGGCTGACTCCATGACAGGCTCCAAACTGACATTGGAAGAGACTGGGCCTAAGTTTCATTTTGGCAAAACTGGACAAGTCTGGACAAATCAGTTCCTGGAAAAAAACGCAGCCAATCAGGAGGTATGTCATCATCTGATCTGAGCTAGTCAGAATGAGTTGTAAACAGTTTCTACAATCCCAGTGGAAAGTCGCTAAAGCCTTAGCCAATCCCAAAGACACCCATAATCCTAAAGACTGAGGCCACCCCTTATCTGCTTTAAACTGAGCTGCAAACTTACCTCTACATCTCAATCTTGGTAAATGGTAGATCTCTTCTTGCTGGATTTCAGCAGAATAAAACACTGCTTGCTTTTGCATACTATTTGAGTCTGGAATATCATTCTTCAATGAATCATGGACCCTTAGCTTCTGATATGTGATTAATTGATGGAATTTAAGCCACTACCTGAATCTAGTATAGAGTCTGAGTTTTCTCAGTTTAAACCATCCTAAGAGGTTTCTAGATACACTTTAATGAGTAGTTCTCACTTTGAAGAACCATGCTCACAGTAGCTTCTCATAATAAGGAAAGAGGTCAAAGATCCATGGCCCTAGAAAACTTTAATTTTTATTGGATTCTTTTGATGAATCTTGAAGCCATGTGTCTTTGGTCTGATTTAACTAAGAGCACAATCCATGTGTCCAGAGATTATTTCTTCAGGTTTAGATTGGTATTCACAAATTATATTTGAGTACTAATCCAGTGGATATGTGGGTTTCAGTGTTACTTCCTCTATGTTGACTTCAACAAAGATACATTTAAATTTTTAATTGCATTTAAATGGATGTTTATTGACTTCTTGGAAACCTAGAGTATAAGTAGGGAGTAATTGGACTTACAGATGAATTTTCTTCCATTGATCTCATGTTTTTCTTTAAATCTACATGTTCCCTACTAGAAAGAAGAGGCTTAAGAAGATAGCATCCTACAGGTGAGCGCCACAAGGCATGCTCCAAAAGAGTTCCTATTTGGTGACTCATGTCTGCTAGAACTGCATAATAACAAGGGGTTTTGACATGGGATTTTATTAGCGGTTCCTCTATCTGTACTGCTTGAAGGTAAGAGAAGAACAAAACCTTCATTTTGTGTGTATTAATCTTAGAACTCACTCACAAACAACACTAATGTTAAAGAACAGATTTTCATAAAATCACAAATGGTTGATGCTGCCCTACAACCTTGATCAGTGGTGATCACAACCTGCATGTTCATAATAAAAGTATGTTTTATATGTGGGGAGTATGAAATACCATAATAAGCATATTAGCCATCTATTCACATGTAAAAAATTCTCAGTTTTATTATAATTACATTATGTAAATAATGAACAGAATATAAATCATTCTGGTTTATTGGAGTGTAATTTTGCCAATGGTTATCAAAATCACAAGTGTGATCAGGTCACTAGCACTTGCACAGTGGACAGATGATTCATTGGAGAAAATCATCAGAGCACTATACTTGTAACAGCAAAAGACTGAAAACAACTTAAGTGTTAGCATATATGTGAGAAATAAAGTAAAAATCTCATATTCATACAATGGTTCAATTTGCAATTACTTAGATTATCAGAAGCTTTTAATACAGTGAATTGAAATGATATTTTTCAAGATGCACAGACTGTTAATACAATGTACAAAGTAGTGGGTATCTACAATGCTATTCGTACAAACAAGAGAGAGGATAACAAGGATGCCCTTATCCTAGTGTAGCACATTTTTGATGGACCACATTAGAAACTGATATTGTTAGCAGTCAAGGAAGAAATTGGATAATTGCTGGTCAGTGATAGAAGACAGATCTGACCAAGTATGGTTCTATGTACCATAAATAATGAAACTATAAATAAATTACCTAGTCAAGAATGAAATGTAGTAAGAAAAATAGAGGAAAATGCCTATTCATGACCAGTGATCTTTTTCAATTAGGATTTAAAATGTCATCTTAATTTTAGAAACAATGCCATACCCTGGACATCTGTAGTTGGCACAAACTTGTTTTGGACTGTAACAGACACAGTGAATCTGCAGAACCCATTCATCTTCATATTAACCAAATGGGAGATTTAAAGGGCAAGTCAGTCAGATGGATTGCCTCGTCCTTCTCACTTTCAAATGGCACTAGTAATTTCTACCATTTCTCCTGAGGCCCGGTGTACTTTCCTGCTTATAACTGTGGTGGGCTAAAAGATCACCAGAGATGACAGTAGATCAGACCCTCTAGCCAATTTGTTTGTATTATGCTTTCCACTAAATATCTTCTCTTTCTCAAAAGGCACACTATGTAAAGGGAGATCCACTCCAGGGCTTATCTCCAGTTTTCTGTAAGAGGTAGGTAGATAGATAGATGGATGGATGGATGGATGGATGGATGTGTGGATGGGTGGGTGGATAGATAGAAGAGAGAGCAGAGACAAGCAGATAGACATAATCAGAAAAACAAAGAACGGAGACTACTTCAAAAGCTCTAAATTCTTACTCATCTGATTTGACACAAGAAGTTCCTCTTAATAGTGTAAATTCTACTACTCCTCTAAACTTGTATCAAAATAACCCTGAAGTGATTATGTATTTATTATCTATGACTTATTTATTTTCTCCAGAAATTATGTATGCCTAACTATTTCGCATAAAGATTTGGTTTGGGTTATGAGAGTAGAAGTAGACTTTTCATGCTTCCCTTTGCACTGACCAGGCTCTGAAATTGCTATCTCTGAGATCACCCTTCAGTATTGGGAGCACTACCACAGTTCGTTATTAAACGGCTTCTACTTTGCTTGTTATTACAATGAAGCATAGAAACGTTATCAGGAGCATAGCTCTAATTCAGGTTCAAGAAACATATTAACCCAGCACATACGAGCTGCACCAGAATTTGTGGCGTCACTGAACTGAGTGAGGCTATTGCTGAGTCAGGAGACCATGGTGTTAGTCCCAGAGCTTAACAGTTCTCTAGAATTCCTGGATCGTTTGGTAGAGGCACCCCACATGTCTTCAAACTCCTATCCCTTTTCTTCTGATAGCCTTTCATTTCTCTTTCCTGGGATGGGTGGGCAGGAACCACAGAATCTCGTGAGTAAAGTAACTGTGTCATCTGTCCCCAGCCCTGAGCTCTGGATATCTCACTGGAAGCTCCAGCACTCCTGTTAATCCTCTCATAAGAACACACAGATGGTTGTATATTTTTGCTGTTTTTAGTAGATGCTATGACTGGAAGATGGGGGCTATTTCCTTTCCTTTACTGATTTTCAGGAAAAAGAAGTAGTCAGATTTATTTATAATGTAAAACTCCACTTCTTTACTTAACATCAATCTAACCAGATATCCTGAGATTGGTTATTTTTGACTCCTACCTGCTTCTTTCATTTACATTTTGTTTTAAGAAAAAAATAACCCTTATCTTTGCCAATTTTTCCTCATCTCAGCTCTTTACTTAAAATGAATAATTAAAAGCACACAACTAAAAACATCAGAAACCATGCAGTCAAAGTAATTTATTTTAATTAAAATTTGATTCACAGGATTCAAACTTGTCCCATAAGGCAAAATCTTAAAGCTAAATTCAGAAGACGTCTGGGGAGCCTGGAGAAAGTCCATCAGCATTTCTAATACCAGTACAAGCTTAAGATCATTAAAACGACTCCAGGGAAATAAGTAGCAATGGTGAGAAAAAATAGATATTAATGTATATTTCAATGTTTGACCTGGAGGGACTACAGACACTGTTGGGCTCCGAAGTTTAAAGATATTGACAACTTCAGAAAAGGAATCTAACAATATTTAAATGCTGTGTAAAAGTGCAAGTTTATATGTCCAAAGTAGCAAAATAATTTAATATCAGGATAGACAATCAAGAGTAAAAATAAAATGCATGCATCATTAGAGAAATGAAATTCCTCACATTTGTACTTCAACTTCTAAAGAAGCACACTCTCAAAGCACTTGGGAAGCAAAGGCAATCTGAGTTCAAGGCCTGATTTGTCTGTATAGTGAGTTCCCTATAGCCAGAGATACACAGTGAGATTCTGTCTCAAGCCAAACAAACACATAAAAAGATTAAAAAACAGAAAAATCACATGGAAACAGCATCATCAACACAGTTAGTAGAATTATCTTCTTAGAGCCTCCTGTCCTTAACTTCACTTCTATTTCTAAATATTAATACTTTTTTTTTTCCTGGTACAGGGATTGAGCCCAAAGCCTTGGACATACTAGGGAAACATTCTGCATCGTGTGTGTGTGTGTGTGTGTGTGTGTGTGTGTGTGTGTGTGTGTATGAATTTTATACTTTGAATTCTAAAATATAATGAATAAATATGTACTTTTATTTTATGTTATCAAGCCAGGCTTCTGACCCTGCCAGTAAACCTGCTCTGTGCTGAGCTAGGCCTGGGCATGACTCCTTTTCCTGTCTGTATGTCACCTGATGTCATTTCTCCTAACCACTGGTGCCTCATATACCTGACATTTGTCCTTCAGATCTTTCATTGAAGATACAACATATGTCAGATAATATCCCAGGAAGTAGGATCCAGAAGTGGACAATCCAGGCCAGCCTGAAGATTTAAAGTGATAGATGTTCATGAATGATTATTAAATCCAGTCAAAAGAAATACTCAAATGGAAGAGAAGATGGACTAATATGAATAACTGAGAACCTTTATTCCCTGCTTTAGTTAGACTAAAAATAATAATCAGGATTGACTTATGTAAGAATCATGTTGAGCTTCATGTAAAATGATAAAAGAAGTTATCAGCCATACTCGGTTGGTTTCTGGTGCTAAAATACTTGGAGTTTTTTCTGTCAAGAATATACCATAAAAACACCTGGATTAACTGAGCATAGTGGTATACACCATTAATTCCAGCACTTGGAAGGCAGAAGCATTCTGATTTCTGTATTTAAGGCCAAGCTGGTCCACATGTCATATTCCAGGCCACTCAAATTTACACAAGACCTGGTGTCAAAAGAAGTGGGTACAAACCAATGAGCAAACAAAGGAGCACAGTATCCAAATAACAGTGTAGAATAACTGTGTAGAATAACTGTGTAGAATAACTGTGTAGAATAACTGTGTAGAATAACTGTGTAGAATAACTGTGTAGAATAACTGTGTAGAATAACTGTGTAGAATAACTGTGTAGAATAACAGTGTAGAATAACTGTGTAGAATAACAGTGTAGAATAACTGTGTAGAATAACTGTGTAGAATAACTGTGTAGAATAACTGTGTAGAATAACTGTGTAGAATAACTGTGTAGAATGCCCCACCTCCCCTTCCCTCAGCACTTCTCCCCCTCCCCCTCCCCTTCTTCTTCTCTCCCTCTTCCCCTCCCTCCTTTCTCCCCTTCCTATATTCCTCCTTCTGACTCTTGTCTGTGTCTCTCTTTGTCTCTCTCTGTCCATCTCTCTGTCCTCTCTCTTACACACACACACACACACACACACACACACACACACACACACACACCATACATAATGCATTCCCAAATAACATATTAAAGAAACTCTCAGATCTTCACAATTCTTTTTTGCTATTCTAAAATACAAGTGAAATTGAAATTTTCTAACCACTTAAAACTCTTCACAGACTCACACAATGTCAGAGGTCACACTAGTACTGCTGGATGGATTCTATTAGCCACCATTATTTATGAAGCTCTGATGGTGGCCAGAAACAGGACAGCATTTCATATGACTCCGCTTGGGAGCCTCACAGTGTCAGCTGCCCAGCAGAGAGCAGGTAAGGAGGCCGCTACATTCAACACTGCAGCTTCCAGTGAGCACAGTCACAAATGCATTTCACTTCTTGATCTCAGACACAAATGCACTTCACTTCTTGTGTGTGGTTGGTGTCCCAATTCACTCAGCTAATAGAGTTACCATTTCCCATGATTCACCTTGTTTGACTTTTTCACAATACTCTTTAGAAAGAAACCTTTTGCTTTCTAAAGGTTTAGAAACCTTTGTGGTTGGCGCTATCACTGAGTAACAATGCCACCATGCTGGAAACAGGCCCAGTCCATGGAGGCCGAGAAAGGGCAGGAAACTGGAGATCCTTTCAGCTGCACTCCTGCTTCCCATCCTGCATGTACCCATTAAGCTGCCTTGGGCTCTATCCCTGTAATGTTCCATGAGCTTTTCCCCATCACTACTTTCCACTTGATATTTGTGGCTTTGAATCCTTGAGTATATTACCTACAGGACTTCAGTTTCAACAGGTTTGACCTTGGCTACAATGGAATGAAAGACAAATGCATTGGATAATGGATTTGGATTCCACCTTCTTTGAGGCAGAGCTGTGGTAGGAGATACCAAAGGAAGTCCTGAAAAATCTGTCCATTGTTAAGTCTAGTTATATAGACTTGTTTTCCCCAGATGTTAGACTGATGTCCCTGAGTTTTGGGACCATTTTAACATGTAGTTTTTCCCGCAGAATCTTTGTACCAGACATCAAATAGGGACCTCAGCAATGTTTGGAAGGAAAGTATGTGCACCTCTTATTGTCTCAGTCAATTCATTGGGCCAGCAGAATGTCCTCTTACATTATACATTGTAATGTGGGCAGTAATCCAACATTTAACAATGGCAGCTGGCCTCAGTGTCAAGTCTCCTAGGAGAATCTTCACAGGCTCAGGGTGACACTGGAGCACTGTTATTTTTTTCAAAAGCAACATTATAGTTCTAAAGAAAGGGTTCTGTATTTTGCCTAACAATCCAACTATTTCATCTTTGGGTTAATTTAAAAGTTCAGGTAGTACCATCTGGTCTCGCAGATTTAACTACATTTGTTAGTTCATGATTTCCAGAATATCCTGGATATCTTCCAGTGTTTTCTCAAGTACATTCAACTTGCTTACTTCAGAAAGCAATTTGTGAAAAAAATTGTAATAACTTCCTCCGCAAACTGTTGACAAATACTTCATTTTACTCCCTGCTCTGTGTTGTTGTAACGCACCACTCACATGGCAGACAAAGGAGCAGAGGGTGCCAGGTGTCTGTGCTTAAAGATGAAGCCTTCAGATTGGGATCCACGGAATAAGGGGGTCTTGGTGTCACTTTATACTTTAATGTGAAGTTATTTTGATTATATTTCTTTAATGTGAAGTTGTTTTGATTATGTTTCTACTTTTTAGAAAAGAAAATGAAACATTTTCAAGCTAATTCCTTTTTGTAAATAGTTTGTTTTTCATATTTAAATATGTACTAATATTGACAGTATAATTAGTCACAAGATAATTGACTATCTTAGAGAACTTTCAGGAATCCTAGTATATAAATGAATTTTTATAGTTTTATTAAAAATTTCCAAAAATTACTTATTAAAATTCTCATTTACAGAACAGAAATATACTCAATACTGAACATTATGTTTAATAGATAAGAATATAGCATTGTCAGACAAGTGAGATGACCAGTACACTATACAACCAGACTAAATATAACACTGCTATACATAATACTAACAGTTGAGAGACAGTGTGATGGATTGAATTAAAGCACCTCCTATTGCCTTGTGTTATTTGAGTATTTAGTCATCATTTAGTGGAAATGTTTGGGAATGATTGGAATATATGCCCTTGTTTCAAGAGGTATGTCACTGGAGTGGGCTTTGGGTTTCAAAATGTATCCTACCCCCCATTACCTGTTCGGAGTATTGCTTTTTTTCTGAATGTCAGTGCAAGTTTCTGAAAGAAACTGTCAAATGTATGTAGTAGGATAACCTTCACTGAAGAGCAAGTAGTTTGGAACAAAATATGATGGTCAAAGTGGGAACATGACAACACCTTTAAAGACTGGCATGGTATCATGTGGGAAAGAATTTTTAAAAAGTACAGCTACAGAATAACTGTTTAGTGCTAATATTTAAAGCCTAAGAGGCTTCTAGCCCCAGTTTACTATTAAGATATTAAGAGCTGGTACAACTATCCTTGCAAAGAAGTGTTTTTTCATTGGAACTCTTAAGCAAGTGCTAAATAAAATGTAGACTTGCAGAAATCCCATAAGATATCTTGCTCACTCCTTTAAATCTGGAATGATTTTACCGTGATGGTTGCCTCCATTTTTCTTGCTCCCATAATTTGCTCATAGGAACACGTCCCTCAGCATCTACTCTCCTCTTAATGACCTTGCCTTTTACAATAATCAACACACAGGTTAAAATTTGAACACATAAGTTTGGAGAGCAAACGACCAGGTCTTAGAAAATAATCATTTATCCATTCAGTAAGGAGCTATGTACTTATTGAATGCTTGCTAGGTTTTAGGGTCTTCAAAAACAGTCCTCAATAATCATTAAATAATTCAGATTGATCAAAACTACATTCTTTATGCATTATCATGTTTTGATTTTTATAAAGTATATAATATAAACATTCTATTTGGTCCAAAATTTTCGTATGTCTTCTGAATTAGTTATTAAGTAATATGCAAAAATATGATTTGTCATAATTGTTGCAGGATGTTTGGTCACACTGTGAACCCTGGGATTGTGTTATTCACTAGAAAAATGAATTTTTAGTTGTGTGTGGCTCAGGCCAAGCATACACCTTTAATCTAAGAGTTTTCTATTTTTTTGTAAACAGAATTAAATAGGGGCTGGTGAGATGGCTCAGCGGGTAAGCGCACCCGACTGCTCTTCCGAAGGTGATAAGTTCAAATCCCAGCATCCACATGGTGGCTCACAACCATCCGTAACGAGATCTGGCGCCCTCTTCTGGAGTGTCTGAAGACAGCTACTGTGTACTTACATATAATAAATAAAATAAATCTAAAAAAAAACAGAATTAAATAAAACAGGGTCAAATAAAATCAATCATAGGTCAAGAGGCAGAGCAAGCAACAAGTTGTCAAGGAGTGTACATAGGGGCAAAATGTAGAGAGTAAGAGGAAGTCAGGAGAATGGATAAAGAGACACACAAGAAGTAAAGAGGAAGGACATTCAGTTTGAAGGTTTTTGAGACAGTGTGGAGAAGGAGAGCTTCTTTTGGGGAAGTACACTGTGGAGGAAGGTCAGCTGGGAGCTTTCTCTGACTCCTAGAACTAGCAGGCTTTCACCCCAGCATCTAGCTCTTGAGTATTCATTGGTTAAAATCAAACAAAACACAGTGGAAGCCATATGCTCTTTAGAGCAGGAGAGGGCAGTTGACAAATAGTTGGCACTGCCTTTCACCAGCTGTGTGAATCTGAGCAAAGCATTAGACTGGAGATTCTGTTGGTCTTCTTAATGTTGAATTTTTACCATTCACCATGTGGGCCCTCTACCCTCTGTTATTGGATGTTGTAGTTAAAACTGGAGGATGAAAAGAGAGAACAAGACATCTTTTTCCTTTAGTGGGTATCTCTTTTTCCTCTCAGTCCTACCCACATTTAATAGTGTCCCTAAAATGTCCCTTCTTTCAACATGTCCTTGTGTCATTTCAGCAACACCTCTCTTTCTTTTTTTCTGCTTTCTTTCCTGAGCAAGGTATAGAAGTGACTCTTTGAGGTGCTTACTTCTATTGATTGTATTCACTATGCCTTGTGGGTTCCCATATGTCCATCTTCATCTTTGGAAATAGCCCTTTGGAAGATGCTCCTGTTGCTCCCTGGGTTTCCATTCATTGCATTGCTTAATCTTTCCACTGGTAGGTTGCTTGTGCCTCAATAATTGGTTCACACCCCCGTGAATGTGGGCAACATTAACTAGAGTATATGAACTTGGGAGGGCTATGGCAGCATTCTGAGGGGTGTAAGCAGGGATATGATCACGATATATTAAAGACATGTAGAAAATTGTGGAGCAAATACAAATGTTACAAAAATATCCCTATGCCTCAGTTTACATGAAGCACTTAAAAATGATGTCAATGAGTCCTGTGAGCATACTTGGTATAGTAAAGAGTTCATCAAGAATGCCTTACCCATCTTTTCCTTGTCAGGAATTTTTTTAAGTTGATATAAGCATAGCCTGCTACATGTGCAATGACATAGTGGTATTTGTAAAAGAGAGCACCTTCATTAATATTCTTTCCCCTGGTGAGCTTATGTATATTTTTACTCTGGGTTAGCTTGCTCATTCAAGGATAAGAAATAGGTAAAACATCAAGAAATGGAAGCAGTCACCTTCATTCATCAATGACCAGGATAATTGCCCGGTTAGTGACAATTTAAAATGCCACATCACTGCCTTCATTTCATACATATGTGTGCATATAAATGTGTTTATATACTTAATGAAGAATAATTCTTGCCCTCTCTTGATAACTGAAATACTGAATGGAATACAGATCTCCAAGTGCCTATTTCAGCATGAGAAAAAATTTTGTGAACATTCTTCCCAGTGTGCAAAAAAGACTCCCTTCAGAAGAAATTCTTACCTCACCTTGTAAATCCTTCTTCACAAAGTTGGCATTCAATAATGTTTATTGACTAAATGGAACATACAATAAGTTATCAGGGTCTAGTGGTTCATTTTAGGGCCCAAGATAAGACACAGATGGCTAGGCAGATGGCATGTAAGGCCACATGATGTCTTCCCAGGGAGTCTGAAATGATTCACAGAAAACCATTGCATCACCACTGTGACCAGCTTGAGGCTCCTTTGAACCTGGGAAGGCACATTAGTTAGCAACAGAATGATTAATAAGAGAGGGCTCAACATCCTGCCCCCTGCTGCAAACAGACCATATACTGAAGGAAGAAAAGCAATAGCTTCAGGACATTGGCATAGGTCAAGCAAAGACATTGCAAAAGTTGAATCACAACCAGGGTCAAATACATAAAAGAAAACGTAGTTCTTTTTATCTGAGATCTTTTGAGGTTAGATGCTGAACACATTTTGGTAATAGGTACGCAGTTATAACAGAAACATGTTAGGTAGCAAATTCAAGGTCTACTCAGAATTCCCTCATGGAAGTCACACTGTTTTGTCATCAAATGATGTGTGTCCTTGGAAGCATGGGCCCCACAACTTGGAAGGACAGCTGGCTCTGGAGGTGTGGGTGCAGGTGAGCTGGTCCTTCAGGACATGAGAGCAAGAGAACTGATCTGTTCCGCTGATGGTAGCATTGGGAGGCCTAGCAAGAAAAGTGCTGTAGACCTTGTCAGAGTGGTGTGAGAAGGGAGAGCCAGTGATCTAGCCAGCTCAGCTACCATCCTGGCCCAGATCCAGCCCTTTGAGTTGGCCTGTCTCAAAAATCAACATCATCTGGGACCCACTGGGCCACGTAAAAGGGCTGGCCCCTATGATTGAAAGCTGCAGGATATCCATAACACAGGGTAACAACAGGATAGCTTGATGCAGTTCCGGTGAGGATCCAATACTGATGATGCCACAGAAGCAAGACACCTCAAACCAGATCAATGATCATTGCAATGAACATTTGCAAGTGGAGTTGTGTGGGCAGAGATATACTGTGGGACACACTGACACACTATAGCTTCTAGGATGAGATGTTTTCTATGCTTTGTTTTTGTCTTGATTATGGTGTGTGTGTGTGTGTGTGTGTGTGTGTGTGTGTGTGTGTGTGTTATTTGGGGTGGGGAGGTTGCAAGAACAAATGGCTGATACAAGGGAATGGGAAGATGAGTGTGACTGGAGTGGATGATGGGAAACTCACAATGTATTAATGAAAAGTTAAAGATGTTCAGGGACTTAAGTTATGGCTATTTAATATGTCCTGATTGGTTTGTCCTGATGGAGAAAAAATACATTTGCAACTTGTGACCTTCAAACCTTTACTTCTGATGCAAAACAAAACAAAACAAACAACAACAAAACCCCACAAAAACAAAGCAACACAAACCTTTTCTGATCTAAAGACCTTGCCGCGCATTGATCATAGTCCATCTCATCATGTGTTGCTGTTGGCACAGTTCCATCGCTGCTACCAGTGTTCTCCATATCTCTTCACTGAATTCTCAGAGAAGGCCAGATTAATTGCCCTTGCTATGTGTTCTTTCCATGCAAACACTGTTGTACAGGAGACTTTGCCAGCAAACTGAGTAAATAGTAATGTCTTCAAACAGATGTAGTATTGTGACCTTTGTCCAGTTTGATTTATCTAAAAGGTTCATGAGTTTGAGTAGCAAGTCCCCACTTAACACTATTTTGGGAGGTTATGGCACCTGCTAAGGTAGGAAGCACGGCGTTCAGAATTTGGCTTTTGTGGAATATAGCAACAGCCCTTTGCTTTTCTAAGAGCTCTTCTTACAGGTTGGTACCACGTTGTAAGCAGTTGGCATATCCTCTCAATCCCCAAACCATAAGAAATTCTAACACTGCCATGGTGGATAAATTCCTTGGGCAATGAGCCAAAATAAGTTTTCCTCTTTTAATTTACATCTGTCAAGCATTATAGAATAATCACAAAAAGGTAATGAGCTGGCACATACAGCCAGAAAAAAATTATTTTGAAGTAGTCTGTGTAATGGTTTGTATATGCTTGGCCCAGGGAGTTGGGAGGTGTGGCCTTGTTGGAGTAGGTGCGGCTTTGTGGGTGTGGTCTTTAATACCCTTGTTCTAGCTGCCTGAAAGACAGTATTCTGGTAACAGCCTTCAGATGAAGATGTAGATCGCTCAGCTCCTCCTGTACCGTGCCTGCCTCGATGCTGCCATGTTCTTGCCTTGGTGATACTGAACTGACCATCTGATCCTGTAAGCCAGCCCCAGTTGCCTTGGTCATGGTGTCTGCTCACACCTAAGACAGTCTGGTCCAATGCCTTTCTCTAGTTTTCCATCACCTACCCCCAGTAATCACAATGCTACTAGAGGCACGAAAGAGGCACGTGGCTCCATAGTCTTTTCATTGTTGCCTCTCTGATGGAAATTCTTTCAGTGAATGACTTAATGTCTCAGACAGGACATGAAATGACAATTATTCTGAGCTTCTGGGAGAATGAGGCAACAGCACTCAGATGTCAGATCCCACTGGAGTTGGCATAGGTGAAGAGTGCCATCTAATAAAGTTGGGTAATGATCCTGCCTGCTCTTTCCAGTTTGGAGCTGTTCTGAGGATCATTCACTCTTAAGCACTTAGAAAGAATTAACCTAGGATTTAAATGAGATGGTATTGTTGATTCATTTCTTCTACCCAATCCACTTCCTTCTTCCCTCTTCCATTTCATAGTTGCTGACTTGCTGAGTTTAGGACCACTTCATGAAATTCCTCCTGTCTGCTATTCCTGTCTGAAACTTACTTATAAGTAGGTGCTTCTGTGAGATGGTAGTGATAATACTCCATCAAAACACCATAGAGATGGGTTTTAAAGCTAATCACACAGCTGTTTGACAGGCAATGAAGCCTCTGTCACTAGTGATAGGTATGGCAGAGGCAGTTCTCTGCACCAAATCACACTGTGATTATTAAGATTTTTACCTGTGAGGAAGAGTGATGACACACAGCTAGAAAGAAAGAAAGAAATACACTGGCTGGTGTAAAGTATGATGAGTTGGAGTAAAATAGGGTAACAACTTATTGTATAATTCAGCAAGGACCCTGGTGGGCCTGACCAAGCAGCTGTAGCACCACTGGCATGCACAGAGAGACAAAGAGAATGCACATGTCCTGGGATTGGGGGTCCTTGATCAGGATGGATTAAGATTTGGGTTGGAAAGGTACAGCTGCCAGCGGCCACAGAGAACTGGGTTTTTGAAACGGAAAACTGGGGCTGTATGGGATGGAGAGTGAGAGAAGAATGAGACCAAGACAAGTTTCTGGTCAAGGTCCAATGTTTACTTTTGAGTCTGAACTTGAAAAGGGCAGGAAAGCTATCCCCCACTCTGCTAGGATCTCATTGCTTTGTCAGTATCTTGTCTCTTTGTCAGGATCTCATCAGGAAAACAAGCTCAGCTGCTCAGCAGGTAGCTTCTTGCAGAAAGCTGCAGATGTGGCAGACAATAGATTATATCTAGGTCGGAAGACTTCACCCTAGGTAGGATAGCTGGCTGTGGCAAAAAACAAGGTCTGAATCAGCCCTCTCAAAGTTGGGGGGAGGTGGAGGGCACAGAAAGGGAAAATCTCTATGTTGGAAACCACTCTCTTTAGACTCATGATTTAATATTATTGCTAGAACATGGGAGATGATGTAATGAAACTCTTAGTGATATACTATTAAGTTTGGCAGACACAGAGGGCTGGATCAGAAAAGGGGCAAGTTTAAAGAGCTGCTGTGCATCCAGAATTAAAAAGAAAAATATTTATGAAATGCAGCCCAATAACAAGACCAGTAATGCCCCTCCCAGGCATAAATGCTACAGCTTCCACCGTCACTGTCATGGGCAATGGAAGCTGGCCACCATCGTGCTGGTATGGACAATCTGTCAACATTGTTGACACTACTTTTAGATCATAACTAATTTTCTAATAACTCATCTTAATTTCATGATTTTTAGACTCAGAATCTATAGAAAGTGAGTTTGACTGCCTGAACTTGAAGCACATGTCTA
Organism: Mus minutoides; assembly: GCA_902729485.2. Classification (NCBI taxonomy): domain Eukaryota; kingdom Metazoa; phylum Chordata; class Mammalia; order Rodentia; family Muridae; genus Mus; species Mus minutoides. The sequence goes on along the minus strand of LR751074.1, from coordinate 115,097 downwards.
TATATTAGTGGTCCCAGAAAATCAATCAACTTGGAAGTTTGGCTTTTCAATAGAAAATAGTCTCTATTTCTTACTCATAATCAGAGGATTTTTCAATGGAAAGATCCAGATTATTAAATTAGAAGAACCAATGTCCTGTGCATGGATGCCTCTGTGCTCTCAAATTTCGGCTTCAGGGACTGGGAAGATGGCTAAATGCGTAAGATACTCATTGGACACACATGAATTGCAAACCAACTGAATTTTTGGAACTTATTGGTCAGTCAAACTCACCGAGTTAGTGATCTTCCTGGCTTTCATAGCACTTGAAGGTACATAGAGTTAGATATACAGTGTATGAGGAAAGGAAAGTGTTCAAACATCTTACCTAGTAATGAAACCTGTAAAACGCAATCATGTCCAATCTGTTAAGGTATACATATTGGTAAAATTGTAGCAAATATTATGAGGTTACGAATCATTTTCTTTGTGGATTTAAGGCCTACTCCATAGGACATATCTCATTCCTAGTACTATAAACTAGGCCAAGAAACCTGGGCTGTGGAAGTCATAGGTCCTAAGAGAGAACTTACAATTCTTTTGGTAAATGGACATAGTATAAAATTGTCATTTAACTACTTCATGTTATACTCATGGATTGATACAGGTTTCAGTCCTCATCAGAGAAGCTTCTTTTTACAATGAGTAGAGAGTAATACAATGACTTATTGCAGGTCAAATAAAAAGTGTAAATAATAAGTAATTATGTAATGATTAACTTTCAATGGGGGATTGTGTCATATTTCTACCACACAAGGCTCAAGGAACATAACAAGACAGAAAGATAATTATGAGATAAAAGTTGAGGAACACTTATGTACTATGTCTTCTGGACATGACACATTCATGGTGTCAGTTAACGCACAGTGGCTGTTTACTTTTACTAGATCAAGCCATTCAAAATTCTAGCTTGAAAGTGGGAAGGGGCTCATGAATGTCTACAACTAGTAGAAGCGCTGTTGACAATAGACAGCTGCTGGAGGGAGAACATAGATTTTCTTTAAGAAATAGCTCCTGGTAAGTAGTATATATTCCAGTAGATGGCCCTACATCCATGCACATACAGACAGCATTAACTGCACACAGTGGATTAAAAATAGAGGTTATGAACTTAGAGAGACATGACTAAGAGTATGGAAGAAGTAGTAAGGGATAAATATGATCTAAATACATTGTATATGTGTATAAAATAATATATGAATAAATTAAATATATATTTAAAGATAAAATAAGATCCATTGAGAAAGACAGCTGACATTGAGCTTCCACAGATACATAAACATATGAACAAATAGATATACCATATACATACATATATACATACACACATATATTAAAACAACAACAAAATTAAGAAAAGCCAATTAAAACCTTTGATCTAGTTATCTCAGCATATTGTAGCATATGCATATATGTATAATACTCCAGGAATATATTTAGAATTTGAGGTCATATACTTGGTATTTTTAAACATGCTCTCCTCCAAACTGAACTTTAAACATTTTCTAAAGAATAAGAAAGCTCAAAACAGCAGGAAATTGCATACTTTCAGGTAGCAAAATTTATACAAGGTGAGCAAACTCTAAGTTAAAGCGAAAACCCATTTGTTTTCAGTTTGAGAGCAATTCAAATTTGATTACTGGAAATTAAGAATCAGCTCTACTCACTTGGAAGTTGGCAATGTACTATATAAATTAAAATAAGTTATGAAAACAATACTTGTATCAGAGCTATGAGAAATGAAGTTTAAAAATTCAAATTAGTAAAACCGAATGAATATTTTGCAGATATTAGAATCTGAAATTAGGTCTTTCATAAAGCAGTGAGGCATTATATCAGAAATAATTTTAATTTTCTGAGAAACCTTCAAATGAGCTTTTAAATATAGTTGCTCTACAGCCTCCTTTTTACACACAAGAGATTTAAATATGAAGACATACAGATTGGCAGAAAAGACAGGTTTAAAAATTTTTGCACAATGTTCATGGCAGTAATGAAAAAAAGAAAATTACCTAGTGTGTGAGTGTGTGTGAGTGTGTGTGTGTGTGTGTGTGTGTGTGTGTGTATGTGTATTGCTATCTTAGTACTCCTTTGTGTTGTAAGTTTGTGTGTCAACAAGGGTTGTAGAAACATAAATTTTTCATATGGATGTATGATATAAAACAGTTGAGTGATAAATCTGAAGAGGCCCTTGTGTCTGTCAGAATCTTTCTATGCATTATGTGGGAAGACTGAATTGCAGATTTTGATACCTATAAAGAATTATTCACATAAGTCATTGATATTCATGACCTGGGATTATGACTCTGATGTCTAAACAAATGGTTTCAATAAATCACTGACCTATGTCTGGTAGTTCACCTAATATCTTTAAATCTATTCCTATAGAACATCCTCTCTCTCTCTCTCTCTCTCTCTCTCTCTCTCTCTCTCTCTCTCTCTCTCTTTCCCTCTCTCTCTCTCTCCCTCTCTCTCTCCTCTCCCCCTCTCTTTCTTCTTCTTCTTCTTCTTCTTCTTCTTCTTCTTCTTCTTCTTCTTCTTCTTCTTCTTCTTCTTCTTCTTCTTCTTCTTCTTCTTCTTCTTCTTCCCTTCCCTCTCTGCCCTCCCCTCCTTTACCCTCCTTTACCCTCCCCTCCCCTTCCTTTGCCTCCCCTCCCCTCCCTTTTCTTTTCCTTCCCCTTTGTGGGGATCTCTGCAAGAAAGAAATCCAATTCAACATGATGCAGTACTTGATATCCATTCAAAATTCAAGTTTCTAATACTTGCAAGTTTATTTTAGGCATATTTAAGGAAACACACAATTTTGCAACAAGTTTCCAGGTGAAGATCAATTCAATCCTATGTGTTTAACAAAGCTTAAGACATAATTATATTGAAACTCTTTAATGTACATATGAGCTCTTCCATAAAGATGGATTCTATTGATTGAGAAATAATTCTCAAGGTAAGGATCTAGAGAGAATAGCTGAGATAAACATGAAAGTCTGACAAAGTCAGGTGTGACCTGGCCCTGTGGATAGCAGATAGCACCAATCACCAGGATATTGACTATATTTGATCCCAGTCTTCTGGAAAGAAAACAGGTTATACATGGCTTAGTTAGGGTTTTACTACTGTCAACCAACACATGACCAAGGCAATTCTTATAAGAACAACATTAAATTGGGGCTGGCTTACAGGTTCAGAGGTTTAGTCCACTATCATCAAGGTGGGAACACTACAGCATCTACACAGGCATGGTACAGGAGGGCCTGAGAGTTCTACATCTTCATCTGAAGGCTGCCAGCAGAATACTCACTTCTAGGCAGCTAGGATTATGGTATTAAAGCCCATACCCACAGTGACACACCCACTCCAACAAGGCTACACCTCCTAGTAGTGCCACTCACTGGCCCAAGCATATACAAACCATCACACATATCTCTTCTGTTGAAGAGAAAACCCTGAATATTTAACATTTCTGTTTTCCCTAGTGTTTTTCTATGTGAGCACAAGAACCTCTTGCCCTCTACACCCTCTGTTCTCTTCCCTTTCTTTCTCTTCTGTCCTCTCTTCTCCTCTCTTCTCCTCTCTTCTCCTCTCTTCTCCTCTCTTCTCCTCTCTTCTCCTCTCTTCTCCTCTCTTCTCCTCTCTTCTCCTCTCCTCTCCTCTCCTCTCCTCTCCTCTCCTCTCCTCTCCTCTTCTCTTCTCCTCCTACGAAATTCATCTGAGAATGGGAAAAGAAAGTACAATGTAACCTTAAGTCCTCATTTTCCAGTTTCAATAATCTGTTGCTTTAGAGCAAATTCTTGAGAACAATTATATCTGCAAATATTTTAGCAAATCTATGAAAGTTAATAAGTCACTTTCAAAATATCATGCTGGCATTATTAACATAAATAAATGTCTAATTCCCCAACCACTTGGTTTCTTTTTCACCTCCTTCCCCTCCCAACACAAACTATTGGATGTGGAAACCAGGTCACCTGTCCTGTTGAGTTTCCAGCAGCTGGGAGCTGTGAAGTTTTGAAGACAAAAAATAGTAATGTATGAAGTGTGAACATTCACAGCTTTCTATTTACCCCTGGTCCCTCTTGGAAACCCCAGCTTTCCCTTTCTCCTCTTGGAATGCTGTCCCATGTATCCTAGACAATAACAAACAGGCTTGGGAAAAGGCAGGTTGAGGAATTTGCCTTTAAAATTGTGATATACTTGCTCTAATGCAAGGAATAAGATATGAAAGTGAGAAGCAAGAGGGGCTGAGAGACAAGGACTTGGAGGGCTTGGTCTGTGGCCCTGAGAAGCTACAGACTACTTTATAGCTGGTGGAGAGCTGTGAGGAGTAGCTAACATTTCTGGAGATAACACTGAAGCACAATGGTTTCACATTCATTTTCCCTATAAACTAGAAATTTACTCACCCCTTCCTCTCACATTTTGTTTTCCAGGTAAGTCGAGTGACTGCAGGAAGTATTTGCTTCGTGACTTTTAAAAAGTTAAGCAAGTATTTTTTTAAATACTATTAAAAACAAGTTGGATCACTTGGGGGTCTCACTGATTTTCCTCCGGTCCTTTATTTTCTCAGGACTTCTCATTTTTTAAAAGAAAAGCCCCAGATCCACCAATGTTTCTGATTTTGTGTATATAAAGGGGGCAATGCCTAAAGCCACAAGTGGCGGCTTGAACTTTAACCTTTTCTTCCCACTTCACCACCATAGAGCCCTGTAATAGAGCTGTGCTCTGGCTGCAAATTATGCAATCGAACTCAGAGTTATAAAAATGGCAACTACCATCAGATGACAAGATGTAAGACTGGGCAGGTTGTATATTTAAACTAGTTTAGCCTCAAGTCTGTTTTCCTTTAACAGCACTTATCATTTTCAGATGTCTACAGCATTTTCAGCAACCCCATTTCCACCAAACAAAATCCCAACGATCAAGTCAGCATCTCTTTCTTCTTTCTTTTCAAAAACAAATTTATATTTGAGAACACATGATTTGTTAGTTACTCTTCAACTCCTGTCTCCTAAGCTAGAGTTAGATGCCAAGACTCTTTCTAAGCTGGTATTTGACAAGAAATAGTGAATGCCCATAAATAGTGAATGCTCATTGCCTTAGGTTTATCAGGCATTATCCTGTGGAGGCTGGAGATCTTGACACTTTTCTGGTATACATCATGATGCGTAGAAGAAGATATCTTCAATGAAGGAATGGTGCCATAAGGCCCTACTTGCTCACATATTCAAAAGTGTATTTCCAAGTCCTATCAGATTCTGAATACATAGGAAAACACACTAATATGGAAGGAAGATCATGTGTGGAGAGGAGAAAACTTTAGAAAAGTATTAATATCACCCTTTCTACAAAATCCTGCTGTAGACATTTTTTACATTTTCTAATATCTAAGAGCTGTTCTGATTAAAATATGGGAAAGAAGTATTTATAAGCCAGGTTTCTTCCTTTTTTCAGTGGTAAGGACTAAATACAAGGTCTATTTCATACTGGGCAACTGATCCCACCCTGACATGTGTCCATTTTATGTTATTAGAAATAATAGGAGATAAGACCAGGATAGACACGTTTTGAACTGGAAGTGGAAAATCCTGCTTTGGTTAATGAGTTTTGCTTACTCTGAGGAGGATGAAGGGGCGGGGCTAAGTTCACTGTAGAAGGAGCAGCACTCCGTGGGAAAGGAGTTCTCACTAAGCTGTCTCCACACAAGAGATATTTGGGCTAAAGATTGATAACATTTGGAAACAATAACTATTTTCTACATTGTGACTAGCAGCTGGAATGTTTTGAAAACTAATATGGAAAGAAAATGAACCCATTTTCCACCTTTGTTGTCCAGAGGCCTGATGAGGAGGAATGGCTAATGACCTAGAAGAAAAACAAAAACAAAAACAAAAACAAAAAAACCCTAACAAATAGGCACTGTGGGATTTCAAGTGACAAGTTTTCTGTTTCTCCATTGCTTCTGCAAGTAATTCTAACTTGATAACACACTCCCCTTTCTCTAGCCAAGTTCATGTTTTTCTGAGCAGCTGTATTTCTGTATTAGTCATGACTACTTTCCTGGACCTAATTACTCACTCTGGGTAGTGTTCCTTAACTCTCTGCTCCTGAGTGGATCATATGCGTTGAGATCTAGTTCTGATTTGCATCCTGGAGAAAATACCTAAACACATTTCTCTGCTTTCTATATATTTTACTTCACTCCCAGACATTTGGATATGATTTACACCTTGGTGAATTTTATACTTACATATTCAATCATATTCAATCAAGTTTCTCTTTTGTATTCAAAACTTAAGCCAGCTGATAAAACAACATATGCATCTGAATATAACACGGGCTTCTCACTGGCACCATCTAGTGAACAAATACCACTTTTGTCCTCTACTCAACCTTTCAATGTATTAGAAAACAACCTATTCAATGTATTAGCATATCATAAATACACTGGCTCATTTATTTCATCAAACTTGATGACAGGTCCTGTGAGTGACTAAATGATGCACATTTCTTTCTTTTTTTTCTTTCTTTCTTTTTTTTTTTTTTTTATAGAACAAGAGGTAGTGGGAGAAAAGAGGACAGATAAACCATTAATACAATCTTTTAACCTAAGTTGCTGCATTTTCTTGCTACATGTTTAAGAGTTTTTGTAATACTTGGAGTTGGTGCAAAAATACTTTTCATTACACTAGTGTCTTTACTAAGGACCAGCGTCATGGCGAATAGACAAACTACGGAGAATGTCTTGAAGAGGCAGTACTGTTGTACCAAGAAGATAAACCAGTTGGTGGTGACTTTGAAAACTTCATGAAGGTTTCAATGTGTCGAACTAGAAACACAAAATAGAGGCTGTGATGGTTACTTTGTATAAAATAGAAAAGTGTCAAGTGGACAAAAGACAAATTCAGAGAAAAAACATGGATTGTGATAATTGGCTCTTGGGGACTGAGTCTAGTTTATCATCTGACAAAACTCCTTGCTGACATAAGGTAAAGGCCAGCACTGTAGCACTTCCGAGTATAAAATGCTCCTCCAGTTAAGTTTCTTAGCACAGATATTTTCAACAAGAATATCTCTAGGAACTGATTTCATAGGCATGGATTAATGGTAATTATTTTGTAAATAAAAACGTTCACACAGCTAAATGATAAGCTGTAGAAGATGTTTGAAGTAAGGTCCCAGGGTACACAATTTATCCTCAAAGCTTGGAAATTAATTGGTTGAATGATTGGTTCACAGGCTCCTTCTATAAAGGCAAATTTTGATATGTTTAATAAATATGAGCACATAGATATGGAAAATAAATTATAAGAGAGATCATTCCTTATAGCAACAAGAAGAGACTCTTCACAGAGAAGAAATGAGAGCATGGGTCTGCAAAGTGAGTTGAGCAGACAGTTAGATAATTAACAGCTATCATGAAGCCTGACCTCTAGGAAAAAAGAAGCAGTCTCAGATTGTGGAAATAAGAGCAAGTACGCCTGGTTCTTTCTCTTCAGCAACTTGGAAGAATTGTTTGGAGAAGAGGAGGGAAACAGAAAAGACAAACAAACAAACCAGCAGTTACTCTCTGTTTTAGACAGACCAAAAAATATAGGAACTTGGGGATGACCTGAAAATTCGTCACAGGAAAACAGTGAGCTTCCCAGTGAGATCCCTCTACCTGTGAATGCATTGAAGCAGGGTAACAGACTATGTGCCCAACTGTTACAACTGGAGTCATTATTTTATTATCCTTATTATTGGCACCATCAAAACTGCAGAATCATTTTGAGTACTTCATACATTTATTTTTCCAAAAATGTTTACTTGAATAATTTAATAATGATCAAATAAACAATTTAACAGAGATGAATGATAAAAACAAAACAAAACACAAGTATAATAATGCCACCATTAAACCAAACACTTTGTGTATATTCCGATCTTACCCAAAAAGAACTTGAGTAAAAATTTCAAATTGTACAAATAAACCTGTCCCTGTAGATTTCAGTTCGGTTGGAATCAAACGGAACTATATGGAAATATAAAAACTACAGAAGGAAAGCTTATAAAGCCATATTTAGAAGCAGGGAAAGAATGCTGAAAAGAGCCGGGTGTGCCACTGCAGATAGAGCCTTAGCAGTGTAGCAGCTGCCTCTAAATTAATGATTTCAAAAAACAACCATTTTTTTTTTTTATTTCTCATGACTTCACAGGTTGCCTAGGCTCAGATAATTGCTTGCTGTGACCTTTATATGTGCCATGCTAGGGCTCATGTTTTAAAGATGTAGTCTGAAACCCTGCCTCAAAAAACAAAATCAAAGAAATAAAACCCACAAAAACTGTAAGTCTTGTGTACAGTTTTCCATGTTCCTTGAAATTCTCATAGTGTAGTAGCTGAACACTGTGATGGAATATTTTAAGGCTGGGTGTATCAAATCAAAGGAGTCAGAGTCTTTTGTCCTCCTAACAGCTTAGAGTCCTCTCTGGGGCATTATCTTAGTTATTTACATTAGTTTACTGTGGACTCAACCAGAGAGGACATAAGGCCACCGTACAGTTCAAACTATGATAAGCCTCGCAAAGGTAATCGCTGTTTATATAGGGAAGGGGACGATTACGAGTTCTAGGAGGCAGGAAACAACAAGAAAAAGTGAGTCAAGTCAGCAGTCTGGGTAGAGAAACCAAGGCATTCTAAGTTTCTGGGCTAATATCCACTTATCAGTGAGTGCATATGATGTGAGTTCTTTTGTGATAGGTTTATCTCACTCAGGATGATATCCTCCAGATCCATCCATTTGCCTAAGAATTTCATTTATTTATTGTTTTTAATAGCTGAGTAGTACTCCATTGTGTGAATGTACTGCATTTTCTGAATCAATTTTTACCCTATTTTTAATAGGGTTATTTGGTTTTCTGGAGTCCAACTTCTTGAATTCTTTATATATATTGGATATTAGTCCCCTATTGATTTAGGATTGGTAAAGATCTTTTCCCAATCTGTTGGTGGCTTTTTGTCTTATTGACAGTGTCCTTTGCCTCACAGAAGCTTTGCAATTTTATGAGTTCCCACTTGGCGATTCTTGATCTTACAGCACAAGCCATTGGAGTTCTGTTCAGGATTTTTCCCCCTGTACCCATATCTTTAAGGCTTTTCCCCACTTTCTCCTCTATAAGTTTCAGTGTCTTTGGTTTTATGTGGAGTTCCTTGATCCACTTAATCTTGAGCTTTGTACAAGGAGATAAGAATGGATCGATTTGCATTCTTCTACATAATAACCGCCAGTTGTGCCAGCACCATTTGTTGAAAATGCTGTCTTTTTTCAACTGGATGGTTTTAGCTACTTTGTCAAAGATCAAGTGACCATAGGTGTGCGGGTTTATTTCTGGCTCTTCAATTCTATTCCATTGATCTTCTTGTCTGTCAGTGTACCAGTGCCATGCAGTTTTTATCACAATTGCTCTGTAGTACAGCCTAAGGTCAGGGATGATGATTCCACCAGAAGTTCTTTTATTGTTGAGAACAGTTTTTGCTATCCTAAATTATGTTTGCAGACAGGAGCCTAGTGTGGTTTTCCTTTGAGAGGCTCTACCTATCAGCTAACTCAGATGCAGAGACCCACAACCAAACAGTGGGTAGAATTTGGGGACCATTATGGAAGAGTTGGGGGAAGGATTGGGGACCCAAAGTGGATGGGAGATCCATGGGAAGATAAACTGAGTCAGCTAACCTGGAGCCTTGGGAGATTTCAGATATTGAATCACCCACCAAAGTGCATACACCAAATGGACCTAGACCTCCCTGCACATATGTATCAGAAATGCAGTTCAATATTTATGCGGGTTCAGAATAACTGGATTGGGGGCTGTCCCTAAAGCTGTTGCCTACCTGTGGAATTGTTCCCCTAGTTTAGCTATCTTGTCTGGTCTCAGTGGGAGAGGGGGAGCCTAGCCCTACAGAGACTTGGTGTGCTGGGGTGGATGGACACCAAGAGGGGCCTCCACTATCTCAGAGGAGAGGGAGATCATGGTGGGGGAAGGGACTGTGGAAGGTGGGACAGAAATCTTCAAATTAAAACCAAACCAAACCAAACTAAACCAAACCAAACCAAACCAAACCAAACCAAACCAAACCAAACCAAACCAAACCAACCAACCAACGAAACAAAGAAAACCAATGCCTAATGACTTATTATTATACCTACAAATTAAGGCATTTCTTCTCACTTCATATTAGAGGAGGTTCTATTTGCAGACTTATAGATGGTGATCAGCACAGGGATGGATAACTGTTCAAGGTGCAAAGAAAAACCGAAATAGAATATAGAGCCATAAATGAAATATATATATATATATATTTACTAACTGAATTGCCCATGTGGATGGATGTGTTAAAGGACACGAGCAGCATGAAGGAGCATAGCGTACTCGCTGTGTTTACTAGCTGTATCTTTACTTGCTGTATTTACCGTTGTATCTTTAACAAGCTGTGTGGACTAGTGCAGGGATTGTGTATAAGAAATGTATACTGAATTCATAAAAAAACCTACAGAGTAGGTTATTTTAATATCTCTTTGTTTTCCTAAATTTAGGGAGTCTAATAAATCTCTTTAATCTCGAATGTGTACTTTGTCTTGGTTATTTGTTTCTAGTTATAATTAAAGTTCTGTATTAGCAAAATGTGACCCAAAGAGGCATGACCAAGACAATTTTTTTTCAGATTCCATTTGAGTCTATCAGATTGTTAAAGTAATAAAATATTATCTGTCCATGAGAGAAGGGAAAACTATTCTGCCTGCATCTCCATAATGGGCAAGAAATGGGCCCTTTGAAAGAGTTGGTTATTTGGTTGCCTGGATGTTGGTCTATGTTTAGGGACTAAAAATTTTAATCCCTAAAGAACAGGGATGTCCCTGTGAAGGTCAGGGAGAAAAGAACATTGAAATTCAAGCTAAGCACATCAGCACTAAGCATTGTATGCCACCCAAAGGCACTGGACTACTTAAAGTACAATGAAGTAATTGTTCTTCAACAAACTGCATGTGAACAACTAAAATTATAAGTAGGTTAAATTTTTCACATAAACTTTGGGTTCCTCTAGAACATTATTCCTTTTTGGTAGCACTTTTGGCAGATGATGTTCACAGGAAGAAGCTGAAGTGTTACCCTCAGCATAATATATGATCATCCTCAGCAAGTAGGAACAAATAGAGTGTGGCAGATTGATGATTCCCCCACCCCCACCACCACTGTTTGCTGCCTCTTTTTATTCCTCCAATTTATAGGCCAGGTTCATACTCAGACTCAAAAAATTTCAAAACTTTCTTATTTCTGCTAAGCATAAATTTCCGAGACAAGTTTTAAAATTAGAACTTTATCAGAAAACACTGTAAAAGTCTAAATTAGATGGCTCTGGAGAATTTTCTATAGGCATATCGTAAAATTTAATGATTCTAAAAAAGAAAAATGGATTTAAAACACTAATGGCTTATTGTATAATCCAGACAACAATAGAGGTTGAAACACAGATCTTTACTAGTCCTGACATGAAATAAGTTTGGACACATAAATCAAGGCCTCGGTTGAAGATCAGCAAGCGAATGGCCCAGCAGATTTTGCATTTCATTTTGTTATAAATGTAGGTCCCAGTAGTACATCTTCTGGACAGGCATTCTATCTTTGAAATGGCTTCAAGCAGAGCCCATGCAATGAGCTACTAACAAATGTTGATTATTGATGAAGTAGAGAGCTACAGCAGGTGGTTAAAGTTCTTATCCGACATACCTGAAAATAATGAAAATTGCTTCAGAAATTCAGGATACCTTAAAAGGGAAACTTGCTTCCATTGAGTGACAACTGCCTGACTCTGTGGAGCTGGTCATTAGTAATTGAAATCCGGGATCCCTCCACTCATTTTTACCCTTTCTCATAGCCAGGAGTCAGGCAGGGAAAATTCTTCAGGCTGACTTCTAGAAAGAAAGAGAAAGTAGATCGGCTTCTTAACTTGGACTATCTAGCTTTGAGGAGATCCTTGCTCTATGTGTTCTGGTGGAAGGATTCTAACTTGGCATTTCAGCGGACCAGCATCAGACCAGCCTTGCAGCTGACTCTGCTCTAATTTCCTCCTGTTGGCAACCCAAACTTCTCAGCATAGCCCCTATAAAGATGCCACTGCTTGTTCTTCGGTTCAGAGATGGCGGCGTATGTCTATCCACTTGCCTGAAAGAGGTTTGGAGTCAACACACAGACTAGCGATATTAGCAGAAAAGCAGGTTGGGATGTAAGACATCAAGGGAAAGGTGGTGATCCAGTTCATAGAGCAGGATGAAATAGCTATCTGAGCAGTCTTACCTTCATATTATTCTCACTAATGTACTGGAGTATTGAGGACAGCTTCATGTGCTTTGCTTCAGAATGTGGAATCTCTCTCTCTCTCTCTCTCTCTCTCTCTCTCTCTCTTTGTCTCTTTAGTATATGCATGGATGTTTTGCCTATCTGTGCATCACATGAATGCCTGGTGCCCATAGGGGCTAGAAGAGATCATCAAACAGTTGTGAGGCATAGTGTGGATATTATGCCCTCTGGAAGAGCAGCCAGTGCTCTTAACCACTGAGCCATCACTCTAGTCTCACTGTACTTTTTTAAGCTTGTAAGAGCAGCTGGGTTAGCTAGCCAGGGATCCTTCTATGTCCTTTTTGTAAGTGTATGCCATTTTCCTGGCTTTTTTACATGGGTACAAGAGATCAAACTTAAGTTCCCATACCTAACCAGAAAGTTATTATCCTAGTCCATTGATATGTAACTTTTAAAATGTTCATCCTATTTTAATTATGTGCATATGCACAAAAGTATGTATGGGTATGTGCAAGTGGGTACTGATGATCACAGAGACCAGAGGTGTTAGATCTCCTGGGACTGGAACTACAGATAATGGCAGAATAATAAACATGGGTGCTGGGAATTGGACTTGGGTCCTCTGCAAGAGCATTACCCAATCTTGATCATCAAGTCCTCTCTTCAGACCAAGTCATCTTTTTAAAAGGGTGCTCAGATAATTGTCCTAACTTTTTCTATAACCCAGGGCATAGTGATAAGACTCTCACTGTGAATTCTGACATAGTGTATTTATCTACACATGTTCCATAGTGTGTGTGTTTCTGATTTTTATTTTTTAGTAGACAGATACTTTGTCTAAAATGACTCAGATATTTGGATTATCATCTGGAATCTGAGTCTCTTTGATCCTTGTTGCCCTAACAAATTCTGTGCACCAGAATTCTTGCTTGTGTTATATTATATTCATTTTTTTTGTATTCTTTATGTATCATGTTTCAGTGATAGAGAGATCCAGAAAATATAGTCAGAGTCAATTGTAAACAGTGCAAGTATTCTCTGGCCAAACACATCTGTGAAAGTCTAGGAGAGAAAGGTGGATCAATCACTTTATCATAGAATGTTTTGAGAACTTTGAAATGCTAAAAGTTGTTTATCACTCTAGGAAGAAAGACCATGTTGGATATTACTTGAAGACAGAAACATTCTGCTCTTTATCCACCAAAGAGGAGCTATGGCTCCTGTTTGTGTTGCAGTACAATTGGAGAATGGGTTTAAATATGACTTCTTAAAAACATCTCTCAAGTGATTATTCTTTTGTTACTGAAAAAAAACTAACAACAATAAAACAGAAGTAATCCTTGTAAGACCCATTTCACAAGCAAGGAGAGAACCTTCTAGAATGTTCACTCTGCATTCCTGTAACATCCTGCTCCAGCAGCTGGCCCTGACTCCTTTCCTTGACATTTCTTGCCGGAGACAGCAGGTTGTTGCACTCACTGAGGCACTGTGATGGTTCTGAAAGGTCCATTTTTAGATGGAATTTGCAACATCAGCTTGACAGCTATCTGCTAAAATTCACTGGAGACATTTTTACAAAAAAAGAATCTCAGACAAGGTACTATAAGTTATTTGACATATCGACTGTTCAATAAGGGAAGTACATAAAATAATAAAAATAAATAATATAAAAGAGGTTAATGAATAATATTAGGTACAACTAATAACAACCAGACTTTGTGATAAAGGCAGGTTTGGCCAAATAGAACAGAGTAGAATCTGAGTATTTATTTTAATTATTATGTTATCACCATTTAATGTTGATTTGAGTGTTGTTAAAATCTAATTAATTAAATTCTCTATCTATTTATTTATTTAATCTCTCCTTTCCCCTCCATTCCCATCCCTTTATCATCCCTCCTGTCATACTTCCTGCAGTACTGACAGGATAGCAGTCCTTCGGCCTCTAAGGTGCTGACTATAAGGATTACAGATTTATGTCACTGTACTTGGTAGTAATTAAGATCTGATCACATGTACAAGATAAGATGGAGTCCGCTCATTTGTTTCTAAACTCTCTGGGAGGTATGCATGATGATTAATTCCTACCAGTGATGAAAAGGATAAATGAGTCACTGAGTTGCAAACAGTGGTTAATGTCTTACAACGAGGATATAGATTCACTGCTAACAGTGTCAGCTCCAGATGTCCCAGTGCCAAACTCCTTGACATTTAAATATTCTCAAATTTGAAAATGTGTGTTTAGTGCCTATAGCTGTATACTTAGCACTTTGAGTCTTCATCTAAGACTCAGTGAGCAACACATCCAACTGCCTGAGTAACCACAGTTGAGCAGAATCCATGGTGAACTTTATTGACTCTGTATCATTTTAAGTTCCTTCTTCTTATTGGCCTTGTTGAGTTATTTTTCCATTACATCCTCTTAGAGCAAGAATTCTCTCACAAACAGAGAAACTACACATCTCCATTGCTCATGAAATCTGCTAAATAATTTTGCAACATAGCACTTCTGCATACTGACTGGAATGCTCAGCGCTGTAGAGTCAACCTGAAGGTATCAAAGAATCTCTAGTTCTGTAATGGTACAATTCATTCACCCTGGTCAATAAATCATTTTGCCATCTCTCTGGTCTCCAGGATGTTTCTTTTTTAGTCTCCTCTCAAAGTGTCACCTCTCTATAACTTTGCAAACATGTATTTGATCCCCCAATCCACTATTAGCCATTTAGATGTTCCCCTGTTTCCTGCTGCTCTGAATCCTCTACCCTTTGTTCTAGAATTGGCTCTTCTGACTTGATTCTTCAATAGGACACAATCTTCACTTTCCTCCCCATAACATGGTTTCTAGGCAACACTTCCTACCACTTTACTTGATTTAATTTACTCTTTATATTTTTCACCTTCCATCCATTCTCACCTCCATGGCATGGAAGAAACACGTAATGAGGGTAGGAGATTAGTTGGAAGTACAATAGTGTCACCTGAGCCTGAGAAACTAGGGCATGTATTATTACAACCATGCTCTTGTTTAAAACCACATGTCTTCAGATATCAATTACTATGTTATTCATGTCATGTTTTATGCTTGTGTTCAATTATGGAGATACAGCGATAAATAAGTTAGATGTGATATGATCTCTTTTGGAATCCCCATTGAGTATGTCTGGGCTGTTTCTAACTGGTATGAAAAGTTATAAAAACAGAGAATTCTCAAAAGCAGAACGACAACTGACTAAGAGACATTTTAGAAAGTGTTAAACATGCCTAGCTATCAGGGGGATGCAAATTAAAGCTACTTTGAGATTCTCTCTCACCTCTGTCAGAATGGCTATCATCACAAATGACAGCACATGCTGTGGAGGATGTGAGGAAATGGGATTACTTATTCACTGTTGCTGGGAGTGCAGAATGATGGAGCAGCCAGGGCAGTCAGTGCAGAGCTTCTCAGGCAGCTATACCACTTCTGCACATGCATCCAAAGGACTACATCTTAGTACAGAGACACTTGCCACAGCAAGAAAATGGAATCAACTTAAATATCTACCTAGAGGTGAATGAGTAATGAAAACGTAGACACACACACACACACACACACACACACACACACACACACACACACACAAGGAAATTATGCAATGCACAAGAAAATGGATGCAACCGGAAAATATTGAATCAAGTGAGGTAACTCAGGCTTAGAATACAAACACATGCCATGCTCTCTCTTATATGCAGATCTTAGCATCTAGCTTTTATATATACATATCTATGAGAGAGATGCCAGGCAACAATTTATAGTATAGGCACATGAGAGAGAAGAAAGGGAGTTTAAAGGAGATGGAAAGGGAAGTATGGAAGTGGGAGGTAACTGCTGGGAGTGGAAGGGTTCAAACAAGGATAAAAACAGGGAGATGGGGATAGAAAAAGCAGGGAATGGCCAACTCAAACTAAGGATGCATGGAAATGCCATAAGAAAAGCTGATACTTTGCATGAAAATAAATTAAAGAAAAAAGTCTTATAGGTGCCAAAATATAAAGGAGAGAATGTAAGACAAAACAAACACAGTTATTGCTTAAGATCAAATTAAAAATATAAACTACAAAATGCTTTGTTATTCCATGGATATAATAAGGTAAAGATTAGTTATGTTGATTAAGGAGAAGCAAATTGGAATTGCTACACTTGACTCTTAAACACAAGTATGTGTATGACAAGTGGTCCTACTCTTACCAAAGGTGGGAACACTTGCATTTCCTCTTTGTTTTACCTAGTAACGGTGAACATAACTAAATTATATGATATGTGTTATTTTTAGTTTTATAATCAAATAATTTAGTATAATTAATCCATGACAGTAAAATGATTCAATACAAATAAGAAGATATTCTTAGTAAAGCTCTTTTTGTCAGTAACAGTCAATAGCTGTCATTAGATCATAAATGATCTATATGCTTTGATTGATTTGAAAAGGACCAATCTCTATCAGATACTCAACCTACTAATCATATCGTCTTCTTTTAGAGACTTTAGATAATTTCCTGTGTGCAATATATGCATTTTCTTTTCTTTTCTTTTCTTTTTTTTTTTTTTTTTTTTTTTTTTTTTTTTTTTTTTTTTTTTTTTTTTTTTTTTTTTTTTTTTTTTTTTTTTTTTTTTTTTTTTTTTGGGTTTTTTGAGACAGGGTTTCTCTGTCTAGCCCTGGCTGTCCTGGAACTCACTTTGTAGACCAGGCTGGCCTCAAACTCAGAAATCCGCCTGCCTCTGCCTCCCGAGTGCTGGGATTAAAGGCATGTGCCACCACCGCCCGGCTCAATATATGCATTTTCAATGCACTATAAACCTCTCAACAAAATAACACATATTAGAATCTTCTGATGATTTATTACTAATTCCCATTAGATATATTCTGACTCTTTGTAGGCTAAAAGCAATTGTATAGTAGTTTATATCCATGTTTATCCCGAAGCACAATATCATAAATTTTAAAGACAATTCCATTAAGTGGTGAATAATTTATGAATATAAAAAGCTTAAAGATAGGGAAATTAAGGACAGGTTAAAATCAGAACCCTGACAGAGACAGGTAGTTATGAAATTTATCTCCCTTCTGCTTTGAGTGCTTGACAGTCTATGGAACATGGCAGCAAAAAGCAAGTACCAGACTTAGATTTGGGAGCCCTTGGATTAAATTCCCACTCTGCTGTTTGCTAGTTGAGTGATCATTCTGTTTTGTGACCTTTCTAATATCCAGTTTAATTATCTGTTTGCTGAAGATAAGCTCACTTAGTGAATTGGTAGTAGGTGAGTGAGCTGCCATATGTGGATATACCTAGCATTGATAGGTGCTTGCTCAGTGCTAAATACTATTTGTATGTTCCTAGTAAATAGTGCCTCTAGGGGGAAATGACACAATCTGACTCTTTTATACATCTGTCATTGGGGTAATTGGTTATGCTTGTCTTGGGATAACTGACATGTAGGATGCAAATTAATACTCTACTTCAGAATTCCACTGTTTATAAGGGGATATAATGTTAAACTGTGTGAAGCTGAAAATTATTAAATAACATAACCAAGATACAGCAATACAAACACTGTATGCTATCTCTTATATGCAGATCTTAGCTTCTAATATATGTATAATATATATGTATTATTCTATAGTTGAAGATTATGAAGTAGAGATGCCAAGCAACTATTAACAGAACGAGACCCAAATTATTGTAGGATAAATTGTTTGGATGACACATTCCAAGAAATGGGGCTAATGAACTGAGCAGAACAAAGGAAATGAATAATTAGAAAACCTCACAAAACCTGAGAGAGAAAAGGATACATTTTCATATGTGAGTTGGAAAGTTAGCCATTAAAGAAAGATTCAGAATAGGTCAGGATATCCCCAAAAGAGACAGCACAAAAGGAAAAGCCCTAAGACAAAAGTATCAGAACAAACTATACTATCAGAACAGAAGAGACGCCAAAGGGCTCCACTGTCTACATTGGAGCCTGTGGTGAGCTGCTGGCCAGCACCTGCTCCTGCTTTCAGAATCCTCATTACAAAGGAAGAGTCTTGGCTCCAGGGCTGTATGGTGAAATTTTACTGAAAACACCATGAAAACCTATATAGACAGAATGGAAAAATCCATCTAGAATCACAGTGAGGTTCTATATCTAGAACAGTGAATAATCAAGCAGGAAGTTTGATAGTTCATATTCTAATCAGAAAAACTCCATCTAGTCAACATTTAGTCCTGAAAAAAAACTCTAATTTGTTTACCTTATTAAAATTAAACTACTGATACGGTGTTTTAGTTGTCAATCCTGATACATTTTTACATTGCAACATGGTTCTAATGGTCTGAATAATTGGAGAGTGGAGAATATTAACTGTGACAACTTTTCAAATATAACACAAAAAATGTGTAGTGATTAGATATCAATTGAAAATCAATGAGATACCAACATCATCAAGGCATAATGGTCAGTATTCTGGAGCAAAAGGTACTCATATATATTGTATCACATGTGAATCTAAACAATTAGGAATATATGGTCTGATAGTAAATAATAATACAATTAACTTAAAGTCTCCTTTTCTCTGATATTTAAAAACCAAAGTCAAATTATGAAGTTGGAAAATCAACAACAAAAATTCTGTCTGAAATATTTTCATTTTAAATAAGCATTCACAGTCATACATCATGTCCAACAATTTATATAAACTCATATGAGTCATCAAAGGACGTAGGCATTCTTGACCTAAATACTTCTGATGTGCAACAAAGTCGAGCAATCCAGTGACAAAAGTGTTTAAAACTCAACTTAAGTGTTAACTGTTTGGGAGAACTCAGTGCTGGGTCCCCTTCAAAATTTCTATAGTATGCTATTACATATTAATTAATTCTGTCTTTCAAGGAAATTGCCCAAATTTTATTTCCAATTGACTAGCTATATAAAGAAAATGAAAATGGTTTGGCTAACAGGATCCTAAGACATTTTAAAACAAATTCAATATTTCTACATTGCTATTTACTATCACATACTTTCCAGAAAGAATGATGCATGGGAGAACAGGTGGTCTTAATCCCCTCTTTTGTAAGATGGAGATCATCATACTTGCTACTCTGATATGGGAGACTTGTAATGAATAAGTAACATATTCATGGTTTGGAAATCAAATCTCCTTCAAAGGGCATAGATTGGATTTCCAGCCTTTGCTGCTGTATGTGGGTTATAGAACCTTTACAGGGTTCTAGGTTCTATAAAGGATGGTAGAGCCTTACAGGGTTCTAGGAGATATAAAGAGCCTTTAGAGGGCCCTGGGTGCTATGAAGCAATGACAAAAACCATTATAGGATTCTAAGTTTTATAATAAGATAGTAAAACATTTACAGATTTCCAGGTGCTATAGGGGGATGGTAGAACCTTTATAAGGTAGGTCCCAGTGAACAGAACTTACATGAGTAAGTTAGGAAGTCAGGAAAAATAGGATGAACCCCAGAAGGGGATATTTAGATTCTGTCCCTTGCTTTACTTTCTTTATTCCAAGTCGCTAAAAAGTGAGCAGTTTTCTCTCCACTACATATAAACACCAACATCTACTAGATCTTTTTCACTAAAAAAATGCTATTGTTGTATTAGTTACTTTTCTATTGCTGTGATAAGACACTATGAGCAAAGCAACTTATAAAATAAAGGCCATATTGTAGGTTTACCATTTTAGCAGGAGCATGGCAATAGGCAGGTATGGTGCTAGATTAGTAGCTGGAAGCTAACATCTTAAGATATACCTACAACCAATTAGAGAAAGAGAGAGAGAGAGAGAGAGAGAGAGAGAGAGAGAGAGAGAGAGAGAGAGAGAGAGAGAGAGACACTGGGAATGGCCTAGGCTTTTTAAACCTCAAAGCCCACCCTCAGTGACATATTTCTCCAACAAGGACACACCTCCTAATCCTTCCTAAACAGTTCCACCTACTGGTGACTAGGTATTCAAACATATGAGCCTATCCAAGCCATTTTCTTCCAAGCCACTATACTTATCAAATATGATATTATTTTACATACCATGATAACAAAGTACTTAGCACACAATGCATTAGAATTACTATTTGCATGGAGATTATTGACTTTGACATCTATCTATCTATCTATCTATCTATCTATCTATCTATCTATCTAATTAATATCATCCCACAACAAATACACAGATAGCACTTAATGAGGTCTTTGTAGGTAATTATTGAGGACAATTAAAACAACGATGAGGGCAGATTAACACAAAATCCTAAACTTATTTAAAATATAAGGAGATACATGAATTTAAAATTGCTTTCTGTTCCTTCATTGAGGATTTGCAAGTGTAAACTTTGGAGATGGCATCATTGTATGGAAACGTCAAGAGGCTGAGCAAACTTGGAGATTACCATGGAAGTATATGTGATTAGAGGAAAAGACAAACTGTGTAATGAGAGGTTAAGTTTGACTATTTATAAAAATAAAACTCCTGTTAGTTGAAAATAGGTTCTTTTCTCATATAATATATCCTAAATACAGTTTCCCCTCCCTCTACTTCTCCCAGTTCTTCCCAGCATCCCCTTTCAGCAGATCCACTCCCTTTCTGTCTTTCATTAGAAAAGAACTGGCTTCTAAGAGATAACAACAAAACATAACAAAACAAATAGAAAAATTAAAACAAAAACTATCACATCAAAGTTAGATAAGACAAACCAACAGAAGGAAAGGAGCCCAAAAGAAGGCACAAGAGTCAGAGATTCACTTATTCACAGACTCAGGAATCCCATAAAAACATTAAACCATAATCTAAAAAGTAGAGAACTTGCTGAAGACCAGTGCATACTGTTTTAATCTCTGAGGTCACATGAGCTTTGCTCAGTTGAATTAGAAGATTTTGTTCTCTTGGTGGCCTTTACCACCTCTGACTCTTACACCCTTTCTGCTTACTCTTTGGCAGGTTTGACAGAGCTTGGGGTATGGGGTGGTAGAGGATTAATAGAGACATCTCATTTAGAGCTGTGTATTCCAAGGTCAGTTTCTCTGAATAATGTCTGGCTGTGGTCTCAGTATTTGTCCCCATCTGCTGCAGGTGGGACCTTCTCTGATGATGGATGAATAAGAAACTATGAGTATAGCAGAATATTATTACTACGAGGCATTTTAAAAGGCCAGTAGTATTTGGTTTTATCTTGGGTCACATAACTCTTTGAACATGGAGAGGCAGAGCTGGTACCTACATAGAACCTTCACCCCTATGTTCTGGTGTTTATGGTTTTTGAAGATGCTCTGCAGGCTACCAAAAGAAAAGTGAACAGAATCGTTCATCTACAATGCTATCCTGACTAAAATATTTGCTAGGGCAATGGTGGCACAAAGCTTCTGGGAGTAACCAACCAGTGTCTGATATGGAACCCATACCTGACACTGATTATGTGACCAAGAACCAGAGGCTGTCTTCATTTACACAGAAACCAATGGTTGATTAGGTAGGTTTATGTATTTATATACTGACTAAAGGATAATACTATTTCAGAAAAAGAAGAAAAATATTACAGCTTTCTGAGTACAAAAGGTACCATTTTTAAAATTATAGTTATGTCATATTTTAGCCACATTGTGTTTATACCTGCCCACATCAAATATGTTACAAATAGATGATTATAATGAAATTCTTGTCTGCATTTCTATTTTAGATGTAATTCTGCCTCATTAAACAATGATAAGAGAAGGCCATATACCTCAAAAGGATGAGACAGGTGTTACATCCAAATGTTACCCCTTTGTGGGGGACATCCTGTATTTCCCAGCTCTAAGATTGTTAAGATAAAATATAAGGATTTTTGAAATTTTGTGTAGGAGGCACCTGTGAAGAGTCAAATACTATTTCCAGGTGAAAGCTGTGTTATGAAATGCAGAGAGCAATGTGTTTGTTATTTTGTCTCCATGCCATTCCCCTATATCCTAGATGACAGACTAGATCTATTTCTGGTGCTGGAGAGTCTGGGGAGATGCCTGCATCCACAGCATGTGGGTATTTACCTAGCCTGATGTTAGTTTCACAAAAAGTGAAAGAAAAGGAGAGAAAAATGAAGAAAAGTTACCATTATCAGTCTAAGAAGGTAGCACCTGCCCCTCTAGCTAAGGTCTACCCTCTGAACCTTTCTCCTGCCGCCATAGCCTGTGTTTCCCTAACTTGTGGAACTCAGGGAATAGGTACTACATAGTTAAGCAGGACGTGGTTTATTTCTTGTTTTACCACTCTCCATTATAATGGAATCCAAAATAACAAAGAAAAAGGAGTAAGCTGAGGAAAGGCAC
Organism: Mus minutoides; assembly: GCA_902729485.2. Classification (NCBI taxonomy): domain Eukaryota; kingdom Metazoa; phylum Chordata; class Mammalia; order Rodentia; family Muridae; genus Mus; species Mus minutoides. The sequence goes on along the minus strand of LR751074.1, from coordinate 92,398 downwards.
CATGCTCCGGACCTGAAGCTCACTACCCAACCCTGGAAGCCAACTCAGAAACCTTATCAATATCTTAGTTTTGGGGTAGACCCAAGTTAACATTTGTTTGTTAAGTATGATATTAATTGAAAACAAAACAAAACAAAGATTCTCATGAATGTATGAAGGTTTTTGTTTGATTTCAGAGACAAATGAATATTTCTTAAAAATCGATTTGGGTTTGATTGGATAGGGGACAAGCTAGTGACTCATGGCCCTAAAAAGTTAACAAACACATTAGAATTTCAGATGATGATGAAGAGAAGGAGAAAATAGAATAAATTGGATGACAAATGAATTATTTTGTACTCTTTTGACTTTTTTGCACAGATATTTTCAGGGTATGAGACACCAAAATAAAGATACTTCAAAGACAGCTGAGATTATAGGTATAGGTTAAGACAGCTGAGATTATAGGTATAGGTTAAGACATCTGAGATTATAGGTATAGGTTAAGACAGCTGAGATTATGGGTCACAGAACTGTAATACAGACTTATTCTGGGGTCAGAATTATAATATTTTATTGCATAAGAGGATCTTCTATATCTAGTATCATATTGTCAATTTTTACATTATTAAACTGGGTCTCAGAAACTTCCATTATAATCCCAAAGTCACAAAGAAGTGTAGTATATGAATTAGAACCAGCTTTCCTCTTGGATTTTTGATAAGTCCAAGTCTTGGACTATTGTAGGGAGATAGGTGACCATCAATGCTATGTAAGACATAGAATTCAAAGGAAAGAACTTTTTCCTTTAAAATTAATTCAGAGAAATGTGAAGGGGTAAAAAGAAATGTGTGTAATGTGAAGGGATGTGTGTGTCTTTTCCAGAGTACCCTGGACAATTTATAATGAGGTTGTGTACACAAGGCAAGCAACAGACACTGTTGATGAGAAATAACTTAAGCAGCAGGGAAGCAGCAATCTTTTTTTTCTGGAAGCTTATCTTGAAATGCTTCGACTTTCTTATAGTCTCTATTGAGTTATAAAAATCAATGGTCTATTGATAAACGCATTTGGCTAATTTAAAAAAATCAATGGCTGTTTCTGTGCATTTTATGCAAGTTTATCTTTCAAGCATAGAATAACTCTTCAATAAATGACTCATCAAATTTTCCATATAAAATATGCTTGATGTACTCTTAATTTTATTAATAAATAAATATAACAAACATACTGTACATTTAAAATTTAAATAGTTATGCTAAGGTATGGTTGGAGATGTAGCTCAATTCGACTCCAAAGTTCAAAACCATCCCTGTCTCCATAGGTAGTTCCAGGTCAGCCTGGGACACCTAATACCCCATCTCTAAACAAAATGATAACAAAAAATAACAATTTAAAATAAATCATAGTTTTACAATTTCTAAGAGTTTTGATTATATAACTAAAACAGTTTTTAGTGTGGCCACACAATTTTTTTTTTTAAAAAAAAATTAAAACTGGCACATTGTTTTAAAAATCAGGTTAAGTTTGTGCAAAAGTTAATCAATTTGTTTCAGGTACTATTGTAGCTTCTTGTATTATGAATGCTAATTATGTCCCCAAACTGTCTGAGAGTGTCTATACATAGCTTCTGGGAATCTGCCCCCAGTTGGTTCTGATTGGTAATTAAAGATGCCAGCAAACAATATTTGGGCAGAGCAGACAGAGGCAGGACATTAGGATCCCCAGGCTTTACTTAAGGGACCCTGATATAGCTGTCTCGTACAGAAGTGGATGCTCATAATCATCTATAAGAGGGAACACAGGGCCCACAATGGAGAAGCTAGAGATAGAACCCCAGGAGCTGAAGGGGTCTGCAACCCTAGAAGAGGATCAACAATATGAACTAACCAGAACCCCCAGAACTCATGTCTCTAGCTCCATATGTAGCAGAAGATGGCCTAGTCGGCCATCATTGGGAAGAGAGGCCCCTTGGTACTGCAATCTTTATATGCCCCAATACAGGGGAACGCCAAGGCCAAGAAGTGGGAGTGGATGGACAGGGGAGCAGAGAGGAGGGAGGGGGAGGGGACTTTCAGAATAGCATTTGAAATGTAAATTAAGAAAATATCTAATAAAAAAATTGGGAAAAAAAGGATCCCCAGGCTTGGGATATGAAAGGAGGGAAGCAGATCCCCCACGCCAGGAAAGTGTGAAGTAGTTGAGAGACACCATGCCTGAGAAGAGTGCAGGGCAGAGAGGCATGGCCGCCATGTGAAGGAGCTGGGAGAGAACAGCCCAGAGTACAGCCCAGTAGGGCCACCCCAGGTCCAGAACAGCCAAGATAGAACAACAAATTAGTAAATAAAAATTCAGGATTAACCACATGGAGGATATGCAGTGTCCCAGCTAATCTGTTGTTTAAGGTATATTAAAATATAAAGGCTGTATGTGTGTGTCTTTCATTCGAGAACATAAACCACTGCAGAGGGTTGGCTCAAGATTTATTATTTTAAAAGTACTACAGATTATTTCAAACTTAAAATCGGAAAAAAACATTATTATATAATACATGGGAAATGTATATTATAAACAAATATTTTACACTTTGTAGCTATTAAGATATAAATTAATATGATATCTGAATTAAATATTTTTTCTTTTATTGGATATTTTATTTATTTACATTTCAAATGTTATCGCTTTCCTGGTTTCCCCTCTGGAAACCCTCTATCTCCTTCTACTTACCCCTGCTTCTGTGAGGGTGCTCCCACACACACCCACTTACTCCTGCCACCCCACTCTCAAATTCCCCTACATTGGAGCATGAAGCCTTCACAGCACCAAGGGCCTCTCCTCTCATGGATGCCCAACAAGACCATCCTCTGCTATATATGTGGCGGGAGCAATGGGTCCCTCCATGTATATTCTTTAGTTGGTGGTTTAGTCCCTGGAAGTTCTGTGGTACTGGTTGATTCATATTGTTCTTCCTGTGGGGATGCAAACCCCTTCAGCTCCTTCAGTCCTTTCTCTAACTCATCCATTGGGTTCCTCGTGCTCAGTTCAATGGTTGGCTGTGAGCATCTGCCTTTGTATTGGTCAGGCTCTGGCAGAGTCTCTCAGGAGACAGCTATATCAGGCTCCTCTCAGCAATCATTTCTTGACATCCACAATAGAGTCTGGGTTTGGTGTCTGTATATGGGATGGATTCCCAGGTAGATCAGTCTCTGGATGACCTTTCCTTTAGTCTCTGCTCCATACTTTGTCTCCGCATTTCCTCATATATTTTGCTCCCCTTTCTAAGAAGGACTGAGCATACACACTTTGGTTTTCCTTCTTCTTGAGCTTCATGTGGGCTATGAATTGTTCCTTGGGTATGCCTACCTTTTGGGATAATATCCACTTATTAGTGAGAGCATACCATGTGTGTTCTTTTGTGATTGGGTTACCACACTCAGGATGATATTTTTTAGTTCCATCCATTTACCTAAGAATTTCATGAAGTCATTGCCTTTAATAGCTGTGTAAATGTACCACATTTTCTGTATCCATTCCTCTGCTGAAAAACATGTGGGTTCTTTGCAGCTTCTGGCTATTATAAATAAGGTTGCTATGAACATAGTAGAGCATGTGTCCTTGCTATATGTTGGAGCATTTTTTGGGTATATGCTCAAGAGTGGTATATCTGGGTCTTCAGGTAGTACTATGTACAATTTTCTGAGGAACTGCCGACTGATTTCTGAGTGGTTGTACCAGCTTGCAATCCCACCAACAATGGAGGAGTGTCCCTCTTTCTCCACATCCTTGCCAGCATCTGCTGTCACCTGAGTTTTTGATCTTAGCCATTCTGACTGATGTGAGGTGGAATCTCAGAGTTGTTTTGATTTGCATTTTCCTGATGACTAAGGATGCTGAACATTTCTTTAGGTGCTTCTCAGCCACTGGAGATTTCTCAGTTGAGGATTCTTTGTTTAGCTTTGTACACCATTTTTAATAGGGTTATTTGATTCTCTGGAGTCTAACTTTTTTTATTTATTTGTTTTTTGTATATATTGGATATTAGCCTTCTGTTGGATAAAGAATTGGTAAAGTTCTTTTCCTAATCTGTTGGTTGCCATTTTGTCCTATTGACAGTGCCCTTTGCCTTACAGAAGCTTTTCAATTTTATGAGGTTGGTTGTTGATCTTAGAGCATAAGTTGTTGATATTCTGTTCAGGAAAATTTCCCCTGTGCTATGTTCGAGGCTCTTCCTTACTTTCTCTACTATTAGTTTCAGTGTATCTGGTTTTATGTGGAGGTTCTTGATCCACTTGGACTTGAGCTTAGTACAAGGAGATGAGAATGGAGTGTGCATTCTTATACATGCTGAACACCAGTTGAACTAGCACCATTCATTGAAAATACTGTCTTTTTTCCATTGGAAAGTTTTTAGCTCCTTTGTCAAAGATCAAGTGACTCTAAGTGTGTGGGTTCATTTCTGGGTCTTCAATTCTATTCCATTGATCTACTTCCTTGTCACTATACCAATACTATGCAGCTTGTATCACTATAGCTCTATAGTATAGCTTGAGGTCAGGGATGGTGATTCCACCAGAAGTTCTTTTATTGCTGAGAAAATTTTTGTTATCCTAGGTATTTGCTTATTCCAAATGAATTTGAGAATTGCTCTTTCTAACTCTATGAAGAATTGAGTTGGAATTTTGATGGGGATTACATTGAATCTGTATATTGCTTTCAGCAGATGGCTATTTTTACTCTATTAATCCTGCCAATCCACAAGCATGGGAGATCTTATCATCTTCTGAGGTCTTCTTTGATTTCTTTCTTTGGAGACTTGAAGTTCTTGTAAAGATCTTTCATTCACTTGCTTGGTTAGAGTCATACCAAGGTTATTTTATGTTATTTGTGACTATTGTGAAAGGTGTCATTTCTCCTAATTTCTTTCTCAGCCTGTTTATCCTTTGAGTAGAGGAAGGCTACTGATTTGTTTGAGTTAATTTTATATCCAGCCACTTTGCTGAAGTTGTTTATCAGGTTTAGAAGTTCTCTGGTGGAATTTTTGGGGTCACTTAAGTATACTATCATATCATCTTCAAATAGTGATAGTTTGACTTCTTCCTTTCCAATGTTTTCCCTTTGACTTCCTTTTGTTGTCACTAAGACCCAGTTTTCAAGTAATAAATATTTTTCATATTTAAAGACATATTTTGCATAAAGATATATTTTGAATGATAAATTAAATATTAATAACATTGGCAAGATGAAAATATAGAATTATCATGTGTTATCCACTCAGTTTTGACAAATTTTAGGATATGGAAGCTGTGACACATAAGAAAACTTACATAAGAAATACATTTATCTGGTCATAGTGGCCCAAATCTTTAGTCCCGGCACTTGGAATATGCAAGCAGATATCTGTAGTTTGAGAAGTACCTTGACTGCATAGGGAGTTTCAGGTCACCAATGCTCCATAGAGAGACCCTGCTTAAAAAAAATACATTAATTCTTATATAATTCAAAATTCCATAACATCTTTACATCTTGTTTATGCCTGAATTTTTTCTATTTCTTTTATTCCAATTTTTCAATTTTATTTAACTTTTAATGTAAGTGCTTGGTATGTTCAAGGCTATTCCCATAATTGTTTTCATGTATTAGCTCTTGTAATCTGCATAATAGTCTATTAAAATAGCTTCTGACATTGTCATAAATGGGAAGTTGAATTGGAGAGGAAATAACTTACTCATATTTATACAAATAGCAGTTGGAATGGATGGGATACTAATGGAAATGGAGGGAACTTAGTTCTGAAGATCTCATTCTGAGATAGAATTAAATCCAAACTTAGGGAGTTCATGGTTATTTTCACTTAATCCCATTATTAAATTTTTTATTTCCATTAAAAATGTTTCTCATTTACTTTCCCCATTAGCTATGTGGTGTTTGCTAGCATTCTCATATTTGTGTGTTTGTGGTGTTGTCAAATGTTAGCCATGGGAATACTGACTCATATGTTTTACTCCTACTCTTCTTTCTCTTCCTTAACTGGGACTCCAGTTATACATATATTATGTTGTATACACACACACACACACACACACACACACACACACACACACACATAAAGCTCTTTACTACAAGTCACTCATTCTTGGTATCCTTCTCTTTTGCTGTTTATCCTATTGTGTTTTTGTATCTCATCTTGAACAGCTTGCTCCTTTTCTTGTGATGTATCAAATACATGTCTTGTGTATGCGAGGTAATCTTCTACTACTATTACATTATACTACATCTCCTTTTTTTCATTTCTGTGTTTTTTAAATTGGTGTGAGCGTGTATGTGTGTATTATAGATGTGTATATGCACATATGTGTGTGAGATATATGTGTATATGCACATCATTGTGTGTGTTATCATTGTATGTATCCACATCTGTGTATGTTATAGATGTATCTATGCACATCTCTGTATATGCTATAAATCCTGTCATGGTATACTGCCCCACATACAATGTTTTTAATAAGTGAATATTTGAAAACATCTTCCTTCCATTTTTTAACTGAAAGTGGCTTCGTTGTGTGGCAACACTACTCTTGCAGTTTTTTGTTTGTTTGTTTGCTTGCTTGCTTGCTTGTAAAACAAAGGCAGCCTGTCAGAACTAGCAAGGTTACAAAAAAGGATCCATTTTCTTTTTGCTACAGAATAGAAGTAATGGATTACAACAACACAAGACAAAACAAACGCCCTGGAATCTGAAGTCTGAGAGGAAACCTGCAGTGCTACTTGGGTACACTAGGGAAGAATGCGAAGGAGTTAGCAAATAATAAACTCTAAATTCCGAGATAAAATGGGATTTTAATGGACAAGAGAGAAAAGTATATTTTGTGAAGTGTTACAGTAGGATATAAATTGAATTTCTGGTAATATTTTGTAAGAATAACTTGTATTGACTGGAATGACTTTTGAACCGCTATCTAGAGCTTGACTTTATTTTCTTATTGCTACTCCATGGTGATCCTAGATTTGGGGGATATCGTGTTTAATGTTGCTTCTGAGTGCACAATTTTCACTCTAGACTTTATACAGGCAGAGACTGTGCTTCACATCATCTAAACTGTGTCTAGGTAATTGTGCATACTAATTTATGTGGAAAAGACAAAGTATATTGTGTTGAGATGCATGCGTAAAGAGGAAATGTAGATTCTTCTTGAGTGCAGTGAAGTACTGAATGTTATTTTTTAATAGATAAATAACTGGATTTGGTGTCTTCTAGAACTGATGCCTCTAGAAACAATATGGACGTTTATTTGAATTAGGAAGAGACTGTGATTGAGGGGTTGATAATGGGTAAATGGAAATGTATGCAGAGGACACATTCTATAAGAATGAGAGCAAGTGGTTAAACACAAGAGTTATTACTGTGTGTGCAGAGTTGTAAGGGTTGGTGTCTGACCACTGGCATCCCTGGGAAGACTCTTCCCGACCTTTGTATCCATCTGAGAAAGTTTCTTGTGCTTGAGTTTGGGGTAAATAAATGGGTATGAGAGCTGAGACTAGGTTATGTGTTAGAGGAACTAATAATAACATCTGTATTCTGTTTCTTAGAAATTAAAATGATGGCATGGATATAATTGAGGCAGATGCACAGACTGAAAAGAAGAGGTGACATTAAGATGAAAATATTATGTTTTGTTTGAAATACTGGTTTACATGTTTTGTGTCACAACCAATATGATAGTGTAGAGCATATATGATTAAAAGCACAAAAGGAATTCTGAGAATGACTTGAGTTGAACTAATTATGAAAAGCATAAGAATAATGTTTCTGAAAGGTTAGGATGCAGATAACCTGAGATGCCTGGTGTGTGTGGTTATAAACATCAAACTACATTTAAATATTTCACACTGAGCAGAAAATCTACAATGCTGGGAAAACAGAATGGACTTGAATCTGGATCCTGGTGAAGCTAAGGGAGACTTACCATTCTCATAAGAAGGTAGCAGCATCCGTGTCCAAATCCTTATTGAGTATTGAAGGACAGAGAGATATGCAGGGATTCATGTTTAATAGTTTCAATCACTCTCGGGAAGCAGGCATTCAAGCAACCTGTCAGAAGGAGTCTGTGCCAGGTTGGGTACCACAGTAAACAGACATTAATCACATGTTACTTTTTTGTATATTTATAGAGCATTAGAAGCTATAGACATCTTTGAAGCTCTCTGGTGAATACTTATCCCATAAAGAGAAAATATTAAACTTAATTCCATCTCCTCTCAATAGGTTTACTGGCCTCTATGATCTCTTTGGAGTCTGAGAAACAGTTACCTTGAGTACTTTTCTTAGGGAATTGCCATTACCATCAGGTTGTTTTCTCCGAGTGATAATTGGCCTTTTGTTAATTTCTTTCTTGTCTATGACATTTTACAGAGAGTTTTCTGTTGCAGTCCTGGGTGAGCGAGTATTCAGGCAGAAGCAGGCATTGCTCCAGGCCAGGATGTCTGCAAACTGTTTCTTCCCAAAATGTCAAAGCATCTGGCAATCAGCCTCATCATGCATCATTTTAAGAGGACAATTCTCTGTGGATCAGAACTAAAAAAGTCAGATGATATTATTTTAGACAAACAGCCTGAATCAAAATCTCCATCTTATCCCCAGGAGCATTTAATATCAAAACAAATTGTATTTGTATTTCACCTCCAGTTAAGGAAATCTTTCCCATAGACTGTCCCTTTATTTCATTCCATGTAGAAAACAAATTCCAGATTGAACCTGATATTTAAATGATAGATGTTACCATCATCAATGTACTGGGGAAATCTGAGAGATTTGATCTAATACATATGTTTTACTTTGTGTGGTTAAATAAGTTAGATTTTCAATTAGGTGTGAATACTTCAACAATGAACATACCACTACCACCACTACTACCACTTCTAAAAACAACAACAAAAGCAACAACAATAACAATAACAACAACAACAACAACAACAACAATTCCAAAATACCCCAGAGAACCCAACAGCAAGAGTCGTGCTTTAAAGAAGAGAAAAGTAGCTTTCTCCAAGTATGTCCTCCAGTGTGTGAGATTCTTGGATTCCTCTGGCACTCATTCACTGTCAAGGTCAACTGATCCTTACCCATAGTCATATATAGCAGAGGTTACACTGTAAGCAGCATAAGAGGAGGATAGATAAAGAAGAAAGTGAGAAAGAGTTGCACAATGGAAAGTGCTTCAACTCTCCTACATTAATGTGTTTGTGAAAGAGAGAGAGAGACATAGACAGACAGACAGACAGAGATGGAGTCTGAGCAAGAGAGAGAAAGAGAGACAGAAAGACAAACAAACAGAGACAGAGAAAGACAGAGACAGACAAAGACAGACAGAGAGATGGAGTCTAAGACAGAAATAGAGGCACAGAGCTGGCAAGGGAAAGAAAGAGAGCAAAGACAATAAATAATTTAGTGATGTGCCCAGTATTTGTTACATGAACACTCAAGTATAAAAAGGGATGAGAGATACTTCCTTTTGTCTAGTGTTCATCTGTTGAAATAAAATGTGAAGGTTTTGCTACTCAGTTGTGGTAGAAAATCTTGCCACTATAGCATGTGTCTTTTTGTACTTCTCGGGAAGGGCAGATTCATGGGAATGCTCTGAGAAGTGATAACCTAATGGAGTGTAGAGTAGAAGGAAGAGTTTCTTTAGCCAGAACACAAAACCAACTTCATGCATCTAGACAGAAGACAGAATTCTTTACCATCCAGGTCTAAATACAAATTAGTCAACACTACTTGTTTGGGCTTCAGGCTGTCCTCAGCTAGACTCTTCTTGGTAGGGTCTTAAGCTGCTGTGATCAATAGGGTTTTGAAAGGACAGTCAGTTGGCTGCCTCTCCTTTGCTAGTGAGTCAGCTTCTTCAGGAAGCTGGATGCTAGCTGTGGATTGACAATTTTGCACACATCACTGTCAGCCTGGATATATGTATATGTATATATATATATATATATATATATATATATATATATATATATATATATATATATATATATATATATATATTCTGTATCTTCTCACTACCTTTGATGGCTCTAAAGAAGCCAATGCTTAGTATCTTGATAGCAATGAATCTGAAATAAGGAACAAAATATTCTTTCTGGCATAGGCCCAATATTCTGTGTCACTCAGGACTCTGGGGATTTTTAAATAAAATACCCTTAAAATCCCTAACAATTTTGACAGAATTAAGTAAGAATTACATCAATATTTAATAATTGGATTCTATCACAGCATGATAGGAAAAACTCTGTGATATTTGATATATTTTATCAAGTTGCTCGAGTACTCCTCAGTAATTAGTCCCCTGCAGTTCTAATGGAAAAACCAGTCAATATTCATCAATTTTTGTAAAAGACATTACGATTAAGGAAGAAACAAGAGCCCTAGAGATCTTATTATCTAGCACTTTGTTGTTTCATCATCACTGGACCTCAGTCCTTCACATGGGCTTTCCACTGACAAATATGAAACAAGAGTTGGAATGGAGCAAGGCAGGAGTACAATCTTATAATGCTCACCTCGGCGTTGATTATATTTCTGATCCTGCTTGGCAGACTGACTCACCCTTCCACCTGTCTCTACCGCTGCACAGCAGTAAGATAACCACCAGCATAGCAAATGGCGGCTCTTCCTTTGTCACCCATCCCTGCCTTCCTGTCCCTGTCCATCACCTCTCCTCCATTTTCTACACACCTCTCATGTTCTATTAGTTCCTCCCCATACCCCATTCCTTCCTCTCCCTCTCTTTTTCTCTTGACTTGTAGATCACCTTCTTTTCCTTTCTCCTTTCTTTGCCTATTTTTCTCAACCTACATCATGAGGAACATATTGCACATTGGTGAGTTAACCACTTCCACATCAAGGTAAATATGAGCTAAACTCTAGAAATAGTCTTGATGTGGTGCACACCAGTATCCTCAGCACTCAGAAGGCAAGACAATCACTATGGATTCCTAGTCACCCTGGATTACACAGGAGCATCCAGGCAGGTCTAGAATATATAATAAGACCATGTTACCAAACAAAACATAAAAAGAAGCCAAACATTTGAGACCTGCACCCTTAAGTTATGGATTCATTAACAAGAAAGACTGCTCAGACAATTGAAAAGAACTGAGTCAGATATTAAGTCCAGAAAGAAAAGACAAATTGTGACACATTCCATGTGGATACAGATTAAATAAGGCTGGCTTGGTTTAGTGCAAAGACAAAGCTAGATCTGTGCAATCATGGGCTGAGTTAAGGGGTTGTTTGTTTGTTTTTTAATTCTTTTATAAATCCTGACTGCGTTTTCCCTCCCTTTACTCCTTCAAGTGACCCTCTCCCCCATACCTTCTTGTTCCCGTAGAACTACTCCTCCATTTTCCTTCAGAAAATAGTAAGGGCTCAGGGATATCAACTGAATATGGTATAACAAGATACAATAAAACTAGACACAAATCCTCCTATAAAGACTGGACAGCAATGCAGTAGGAGGAAAAGGGTCTCAAGAACAGGCAGAAGAGTCAGAGACAGACTTTACTCCCACTGTTAGGAGTCCCACAAAAACCACCAAGCTACATAACCTTAGCATATACACAGAGGTCTTAGGGGCGACTCATGCAGGCTCTGTGGTTGTCAGTTCAGTTTCCATGAGACCTTATAATCTCAGATTAGTTGATTCTGTGGGCTATGTTCTGATATCCTTTACCCATCTGGCTCCTATAATTCCTCATTATCTTCAGTGAGGCTCCCTGAGTTCCAAGGGAAGGAACCTGATGGAGAGCTCCAATTTGGGCTCTCTCTCTACCAAATCACAAACTTAGGTTTTACTAATACAATTTTTGAGATTTCAATCACAATAGATGTATACTTATAAGTATATCAATATATAACTGGCACTTAAATATTTAAAAAGATATCAAGGAGGAATGCTTTATATGTGTATATCTTTATATATTTATTTATTACCTATCTCTTATTTATTTATTTATCTATTTATTTATTTAATTTATATTTATTTATTGCCCCTCCTAATTATTCATTTGTCAGTGGATTTCATTCTCTTTTGGCTAATTCCATCTCAATTACCTGGGATATAAATATATTCAGTGTGGACACAAACTCTGAAAAATCTTGAACTTGACAAATGTTAATACCCAGAGAGTGATTCTCAATCATATAGCTGACAGACTGGGGTTCTCTGAGAATGTATAAGTAGGAGTGTCCAGTAATGTTCTTATAGTCTCTTAGTGGTCTGTTGATGTATGGTGTCTGTGTACAGTGCAGTTCTCTGATTGTTCCAAGCCACAGTGACCAGTGACATTTGTGTGCTGTGGCTGAAGATGTTAGTAGACA
>LR751074.1:0-79938 GCA_902729485.2 Mus minutoides | reverse complement strand
TTTATTTTCAGCTCTGCCTTTATACAGGCAAACCCCAAAGAGCCCTCCTTTTGTTTCAGCTGGATTCTGTTGCAAAGCAAGCTCGGCAGGCAATCAACTCTTCAAGGCTCTGGTAGAGAAATGCAAATAAGGTGAAGCTAAAACCGTTGGAGGTTTGTTTAGCTTATTCAAGGCTGAGGGAAGGGCACACCTTCCCCCCCTTACTCCAGTAAAACATTATCAGTAGGTCTTAATAGTTAGTTTTCCATTCTGCACAGAATAAAGGCCACCTTCCCTTTCCCAACCAGGTCTTCAGGACTCTCCATAAGTGGTCCATGCTTGTGTCTGTAATTACTTCCTACAGGTCTCTCTTCTGTCCCTTTTCTAATTTGTTCTCCATCATACTGAAATTCTTCTGGTTTTCTGGCATGGTAATTTATACCCCCTTTTTTGTCTGATGAAAATCTATTTAGGCCTCAGCTATAGCTTTAATAAAACAAGGAGTTATTTTATAAGCAGATTCTAGACTTTTATCATTTTAAATGTCTTCACATTAAGTTGCTATTGCCTATCTAGCATATTCCTATAAAACTATTTAATCTTCTGGTGCCCTTATATTAGAATATATCTATATTATCTTTTTTTATCATTATTTACTGTTCTAGCATTGAATACATTGCAACCATTCAGTGAGCATTTATGAAAAAGATACAGAAAATTCTATTGGCTGTTTTTCAAACTGAAACTTTCTCAGTATCACTTTTAATGTTTTCTCCTGAATCTGAAAGACCCACAACATGAGGACTCCCTCACATTCTGACTCAGGAGCGGTGACACCCTAAATCACTCAGGAGAAACCGTCTTGATGCAAACACCAAGAGGATTTTTATTTCAAGAGCTCTTGGGCCCACAGTCATGCACCCTATGCACCCCACAGGGATAGAGGACCTTGGCGCCCAGAGTAGCTGGGAGAGGGAGTATTTAAGGGAAGAAACCACAAAGAAAGGGGAGGATAAGATCACAAAGAATGGGGAAGCTGAGTAAACATCATAAGACTGGGGATGATGAGTTTCAGCTCATCTTCAGTGGAAAGGTTACTGGCTATCTTTGGTAAACATTCCATAAGGAATGGGGAAGCTGAGTAAACATTCTTGGTCCCTTACACAATGAGTCAGGTGGCTGGGTGGCTTACCCAGTGGTCATTGGCTTTTCAGGGTGAAGGTGAGAGACCTTCATGCTGGCTTTGCTTCTAGGGGTGGGGAAGCATATTAAGTTGGGGTCTTGCACATCTATATATAAATTTTATTGCAGGAGACTAAAGAGAATGGACTAATTTGTATTTTATATGATATATGTATTTAATAACTACCATGAATATTAAATATGGTATATATATAATCTTTTGCATATTATATGTTCTCAATGTTGGGTTTTTAAGTTTAAGAATATTTGACATCATAGAATATTTCAACTGTAGGTTCTAATATAGCAATTTCGAGATTATACCTGGGATTTGACATTTTCCAAGTTCTCAAGTCAAGGATGGGAGAGATGGGTCAGTTGTCAGTTATACCACAAACGTGAGGATCTTTCTTCAGATCCCTACTACTAACAAAAGAAGCCTGGTGGGGAGGTGAGCTCCTATAACCCTGTTACTGGAGACAGAAGCAGGATTCCTGGAGCCTACCATCAGCTTGCAAGCAGAATTGGTGTGTGCCACTATCCTTCAAACTGAGGTAGAGAACAATTTTTTAAAAAAAACAGCACTCTCGTCAACATCTAGCTTATACTCATATGTACATACATGTGTACACAACAATGCAGACAGATACATGTCCACTTTCACATGTATGCACAAATTTACCAAGTCATGAATATGATACTAATTTCATCCATCCATTTGAGTAGCAAGGAACCAGTAAGATTTTGGGCTCATGCATGGAGCCACTGAAAGTGGGTATTCATAGATTTTATGTTCAGATATTTTTGATAATGTTTGGCCTAGATATCAGGGTTTTTCAAAACTTTCCATGGGGTGAGTACTCCTGGCATTGTAGAGAGACAATAGTTGACAGAAAATGAGCATAATATATAGGGAAGAGAAGCTTATATGAGAGTCTTTTCTTTAACCTATGTGGAAAGCTACTGGTAAAAATAGTCCAGGACATATTGTCATTTCACCTTTGGATATATCTGTTATGAACATATTGTCATTTCATCTTCAGATATATCTGTTATGAACATATTGTCATTTCACCTTTGGGTATATATTTTATGAGCTAGAATAGTTACTCACTGAGAAGGCACCTGCTCAGTGTATGTGCCCCTGATCCTTGCTGTGGAATAATGTAATACTCTCCATCTCTCTCAGTGAAAACAGTAGAGAAAAGGATCCACCATGTGCTTTTCCATTATCTTGTGAACATTATGGTCATGCATTGCTCATCTTGTTCTAACAATATGGCTTCCTGGAGGCTGTCTAGCCTTATGGAAACACTGAACTAACATTGCTCTAGGGAAATGTAAGCATGGCCTTTCTAAGAAGAAAAGATGTATGGAGAACAAGAAGACTTCAGCTCAACAATAGACCCAAGGGAATTCAGTGAGTCATCAGGCTGAGGAAAGCTCCACTTAGCCTGAGTGGGGAGGGAAAATGAGGAAGAAGCTATAACTAAAGTAGAGCAAGTTCCTGATTTGGAAGTGTTTTTCCAATTGAGTGTGAACAAAGAGAAAGGAACAAAGCCTGGTTCTGGCTACTAACTGGAAGAGGCCAGTGTCCTACTCTGAGTCTGTAAGCATTTGACAAGAACCTTGTTTGTCACAAGCAGCACTAGGTGAAGCTGGCATAATTGGTGACCTTTCTGGACCACACTGAACATTTAGAGGAATGTCTTTGGAAATATTTGGGAAAGGTATTCTGGAATACAGTGACCCCAGATACTTTCTTTCTTTCTCCAGATCCCTGCATGATAAATTCAGACCATTTGGCTGTATTGATATAATTAGCTACATTGTCCAATAAACAGATAAGAACCACCATGGATACAATCTCTGCTGCTGATGAAAATGATAGTGAGATTTTTTTTATGTGCTTAGAGATCAGTTGAATGAAAACACTAGAGTCTCAGTGTGTGTGTGTGGGTGGGGGGGGGGTATGAGAGTAGTCAATACTACTAAAAACTTATCTCAAGGAGAAGTGTGTAGGGAGTCTTACCATCCCTAAGCTGATTTGACAGTTTCCCATTAATACACATATCAAGTGGGAACTGGAGGAAAGGTTGAGTTTCTCAAGGTGGAGCCAACAAAACCAGAAAAGAACAGAGATCTTCCTGAGAGAAGCCAGTGCGGGAAAGATAACTTTCAACCATGATTGAATAAATCACCACTTACAACACTTGAAGGTTGGCAGAGCTATAAGGAAGAGATAGAGAAAAGCATCCAGCCATCTCTGCAGACCCAGCACCTAAACAAGAAATATCAGTTAGAACAAATATAATACAATTTGAACAAATCAGAGCTTCTAGAGGGGACAAAGAATGACGAGAAAAGCAAGGACAGATTTAAAGTTAAGCTTGACTGGTATAACTGGAAAATTCAGTATATAAATGGAGAGAAATATAAATATGATTTAAAAACCTTGAGACCAAATTGAAGAAATACGTCAATGAAAGGAGGGAAGTAAATATTGAAGACTTATAATTGAAAATATGAAGGAGTTAATAAATGGATCCAAAATAATTGAAAAATTCAAAGTAAAGACCATAAGAGGAGATTTAATCAGATATGAAAAAGTATGTCAATATGCATTATTTTATCTGAAGAAGATTCAACTTATCATTTGACAAGTAAGTTCCAGACAGTACTGATGGGCTCTTCCCTATACCCAAAGTACGATTGCCTAAGCATATTCTGAAGAAACCTCCAAGCTGGTAAGCATCTATTCAATGGATAGATAGTCTATGGAGGAGAAAGGGGGGGGGAATTGATAGTGGATATCTTATTCACAAATGAATTCAAGGCAGAAAAACTGTCAAGAGTTGACTAGGAAAATGTAGTCAGTCCTTCAAAAATCCAAACCCAGCTAATCATTATTAATTCATTAGGACAAAAGACTTGTGTGACTAGAAGTTCTTAGCATGGTAAGAGGAAATAGAAATTGCAGGGCTTTTCTTAAGAGAGTAATTTCACTTATAATCTCAGTAATTCATAATCTGTATCTCACTAAATAATACCTGAAAATTTTGATAAAGGTTGAGAAACTTGGACAGAATAAGATTAAAAATTCAACTCTGAGCTATAGTCAAATACATGAAGCAGAAGAACAATATGAATTTCTTTTCTTATCAAATGTAGAAATACTAAAAATAGTGCAGTTGCAACCATGTCAACACAAAATTGTTATATAATATGCAAATCATAGAAACATGAAACTATCCAGAATAGAACTAATTCATATACAAAATTCTATTTCAGATGTAGTCAATGCAATGGATAAAAAAATGAACTATTAATTAACCTATGGTGAATGAGTTACTTTTAGAATAAATAAAAATTACCAATTAAATCATACAGATAAATTAACATTAATTCAAAAGATATGATTAAAAATGTTAAGTATCTTAAATAACTAAAACAATTACATTTAAACTAAGACCGAGAAAATAATGACATAAGAGAAGTTAAACTGTTAAAATAACTAAAATTTGATTTATTCTTAAGGTACAAAATAAACTGTGATTATTTAAATGCCCCAAATTTTAAAAAATTATGCATGTTTCACATGAAGAGCTAATACTTCTAGTCTGTCAAACTCATTTTACAAACTGAGGTGAAAAAAAACAATGAACATTAAAATAGGTAATCTTGTGTTGTACGAAATATTAAAAAGTGAACCGCTGTTGCCCACAACTCTCTCCAGAGAGCCCACAGCATCTGGCTCTCTTGTGCCTGGAGCCACTATTTCCCTCTCTGCTGTAATCCCCTGTGACCGGTGGTCCCACAATTCAACTGCTGTGTTCCCAGCTCTTGTTCACTTGTCCCTGGCACCACGCTAGTTCTTCCTCAGCCCTAAACCCATGTAGTCGGCAATCCCACATTCCAGTAACTAAATGGAACAGCCAACCATTGGTTGCATATCACAATT
Source organism: Mus minutoides (assembly GCA_902729485.2). NCBI lineage: Eukaryota > Metazoa > Chordata > Mammalia > Rodentia > Muridae > Mus > Mus minutoides. The sequence continues at coordinate 74,816 of LR751074.1, read as the reverse complement.
CCCAGTAACCCAGTACAATAAAGACAAGTCCCTTAAAGCTTAGTTAACCAATCAGATTTATGTATCATTAAAATCACAATTTACAAGATGCCAATACAATAATTTCAAAGCCAATTGATTTTGAAAAAGTTTATCCCAATATTCTAACCTTTATGATATCATAACAACGTGTAGTTGGTCATAGCTTTGCTGATTCATGACCAACACCATCTTTCTTCTCCTTCTACCCTGAGATGCTCCCTGTCTCTGCAACTCTTAGCACTGCCTCCCTTTCCCTGGCCAATCTTGGCCTCCTCTGCAATAATGTAATTAGACAGGGAAAACCCTGCGTCAATCTTGAGATGATATCTCTATCTCTATCTATCTATCTATCTATCTATCTATCTATCTATCTATCTATCTATCTACATATATATAAAATCAACAAGGTCAGAATATTTCAAATATCGTGAAAATGACAGGTGAGGCTTCAAATATTCACAGTGAATCATTTTTCTGTCTTTAGTCGGGGGACATTCCCATACTTTCTTACTATGTACCTTAGCAGGTACATAAGAAAAGCAAACTTCTGGGCTTTGTGAAATCTAAATTTTGTTTTAGGAACTCAGCCTGACCACATCCCTAATGGTAGAAATTCAGGTATTCTTTAAAGTTCTGTCTAAAGCCTTAGCAACGATCTCTTGATATTAAAGGATCAATGCATGGAACGTGTCTGTAAAAACCTTCTTCTTCAGCTTAACTAGGGTGATAGTATCCTTGTGTCTTCATTAGGGTTTCCACTGCTGCCTTGAAAACACCATTCCTCAAAAGCATGGTAGGGGTTTATTTTGTCTTACACCTCCATATTGTTGTTCACCATCGAAGGAATTTAGGACAGAGGACAGGAACCTGGAGGCAGGAGCTGATGCTGAGGCCATGTCTAAAAATTAAAGAATAAAGTATGATGCAGCCTTTTTGAAAATTAAATCTCAGTGAACCCAGAGATTTCCTGTCTGACAATTGCAATGTATGTGAAACAGGAGTGAGCTAAACATTCTAAAAGAAAACATTCTTTCACATATATGAAACATGTACTGTTCTCATTTGTTTTGAATGGCACTGATAAGGTATATGCAATATGTTTTTCCTGAGATGATGACATATAAAGTTAGACAAAGGAACACATAAAGCTTGGCTGTAGGAAAGAGAACAGAAACTAAATAAGCAGTATTGAAAATTACAATCCTATAAAATTATAAAAATTTTTCTTCTTATTCTTTTGGTGTATACATTGTCATTTTTCCAATCATTAACTCATTTCAATAAACAAAATGTAATGATAAAAAAAAACTAAAATAAAATGTTAAAAATAAAATTTACATAATAGAGACTGCCTTCCTGGTATGCAAAAAAAGCAAGAATATTTGTAAACATATTTATTTATTCTGGAATGGAAATGATGTTCAATTTCCCTTTACCATCATTGAGTTTTGTGCTTTCCAAAGTTTCTTCACTAATCACAAATTAATATAATAATCAGAGAACTTTAAATAAATAGAGTAAATTCTATTTGATCGTTGTTTTTAATTATGTCTACAACTTAATCCAACAATCAAAACTGGAGAAGTAAAGATTTTATAATAAACAGACATAAGTCTGATATACAGTAGTCTACCTCTCTACTGAGTCTCCGGTTAACGTGACCGATGAGAAGGTTTACAGGCCTCAAGTTAAGGGTCGTGGTGTACCATCGAATATTCGTCTACACATTACTCCAGACCACGGGACTTCTGGCCCGTAGACATACATGCAGGCAAAACATTGCAGATATAATAAATCTTTAAAACAAACTAAATGACAGTCTACATACTATCAAGCTTTTCTTTGGATTTTTAAATATGTAAATTAAGTTGTTACAAAAATATATGCAAAATTTAGTTAGAGCCCAAAAGACAACGATGATTTTTAACTAGCTTAGCTCAAGTTCTAGGAAATGCTACTGAAAACTGACATGTTTTGACCTTGTAGACTCAGAGACCATGCAAAGTTCAGTTGGAAAAAGTTCAAAAGCAGGGACAGAAACATTGAACATGTGAGACATTAAACAAATTACAGTCCCAAAATCACCCTGTGTGACAGGCAAGCTTCATTTTAACATAGAGACAAAAAGATTAAACTGTTCTGTGTTCAATAACAGATTGTATCTGTTGTATTTGGGTTTCCAAATTTTATACCTGGCTGAGTTTTGATCACCTGAAGCTAGCTACAAAATGAATATTTTTATATGAGAATAAAAAGCAATTATATATGTATGAGATACATGCTTATAGTTCATATGCAAATTAAGTTAGTGTAAATTTTAAGTGTTCCAACCCCCTTATCTCTCAAATACTTTATGTTCAATGAAAATACCAACATATCCATTATAGTTAATGATGATGACCTTTTTACCTATTCAGGAATAATAAAAGCATTTGGTATAAAGAACCATTTTATTACCATTATGACCTAGTTGGTATTGCACCTTGCTTTTTATACCTCCTTTGAAATCAATTTCCCCAGACATATTTTTCTAGTTTCTCACTGTGTACTCATAGGCTAGCAAGCAAAATAATATTCCTATATGTTTACCTTTTGCTTGCCTTTGGACTATTTTTATGGAGCTAATTCTTACAGTGAGAATCTGAGATATAGGAAAACAAACAAAAATATTATGTAGGACACCTAGGAGAGAGCTACATAATCTATTTATGTATATATACATGATCTATTTATGTATATATATATCAATGAATATGAGTACATTTAAGTCTTATGCAACTTATAAGATTTTACTTTTAAATATTTATGTCAATATTAAGACAGTAACTGGACACACTGCTGTGCACCCTTAGCAAGTCCCCTATTTCTCTGCAAATACTTTAATCAGTTTCATTTTGTATGTGAATCCCCTAAGTAATTGGATGACCCTCACTCTAAAAAAGATTAAATAGTTCCCTTGTTTATACTCCTGGAACTTACCAATTTAAATTAATATTATCTAGGAAGATAAATTGAAGCTCAACCTGTTTGAACCTCTTCATATCCCAAAATAATGGAGTTAGAAAATAATGAGATTTCATTGAATTAGTATTAGCTGGTCGTATGGCAATGAGTTGTTAACAGGACATGGGACTACATTAATTTATCGTGTGGACTTTCAGCAAATGCCAGTGAGATAAAGTTAGATGAATGTGGTTGGTGAATTATGAAAACAAACTTTCCACGTGTTTCACATGAGAGCTGTCATATCTAAGGCTAGCAGTTAAAGTATTTATAATCAAATTTACATTTTGTTGACTTGAAATATTTTTAAAAATGTGATGTCTTTAAAATGTAATGATTTTAAAATGTAAGGTTTTTAAATCCAAATTTATCAAGATCAAGAGAGTACACATTCATTCAGTAGTGTTAGATTAACCCTTAAAACCTAAGCTACTTAGCTGTGCCTGATATGATGTGCACAGAGCTGTAAAAACACACCAGAAAGAAACAAAACAGCAACAGAAAAAGCTTTGGGACATTGCCTGGTAAATACAGATTTTCCTTAGGAGGTGTGTGTAGGGGATATATTCTATCAGGCTGGCCCCCAGTTAAAGGTGTTAAAAAATTCTAAATGTTTTTGCTTTTGTTCTCATTTTAATTGATAATGGAAAACAAATCCCACTGGAAGAATTCAAAGTCAGGTTTTAAAGCTAGAAAAAAACAAAATATTATGCAGTCTTTGGTTTCAGCTTAAAAGAGACCTGGCGCATGTTAGGTAGGGGAATGCAGGTGTATGTGACCACATTTTATTCTATGTATGAAATTCTCAATAACAAAACAGCCTATTAAAATAACTTTTGTGCACTTGTTACTTTGATTTCTCACTTTTTAAAATTATTAGATGTTTTCTTAAATTACATTTCAAATGTTATCCCCTTTCCTAGTTTGTCCTCTTAGCCCAGAAGTTCAGAATATCCAAAATATAATTCATAGACCACATGAAGCTCAAGAAGAAGGAAGACCAAAGTCTTCAGTCCTTCTTAGAGGGGGAATCAAAATACTATGGGAGGAGTTACAGAGACAAAGTGTGATGTAGAAATTGAAGATTTTAAAGGCCATCTAGAGACTGTCCCACCTGGGGATCCATCCCATATATAATTACCAAACCTAGACACTATTATGAAGCCAACAAGAGCTTGCTGACAGGAGCCTGATATAGCTGTCGCCTGAGAGGCTCTCCCAGTGCCTGACAAATACAGAAGTGAATGCTTACAGCCATACATTGAACTGAGCACAGGGTCCCCATGGAGGAGCTAAAGAAAGGACCCAAGGAGCTGAAGGGGTTTGCAACTCCATAGAAGAAAAAACAATATGAACTGATCAATACCTCCAGAGCTTCCAGGGACTAAACCACCAACCAAAGATTACACGTGGAGGGACCTACCTCCAGCAGCATATGTAGCAGAGGATGACTTTCTGGGACATCAATGAGAGGAGAGGCCCTTGGTCCTGTGAAGGCTTTATGCCCCAGTATAGGGGAATGTCAGGACAGAGAAGCAGGAGTGGGTGGGTTAGTAAGCAGGGAGTGGGGGAGGGGATAGGGACTTAAAAGTGTTGTAATGATCTCTATTATTATCATTACAGTGCTGCTGCTGCTGCTCTGTTGGAAGTAAAGCCTGAATCAAAGTTTGTATACTCCTAGTTATGTCTCTCTACTTTTTCAAAATCTATTTGTTTCCTTTGCAGAAAGGTGCATTCATGCTGATGATTCTGTATGTCAACTACCATGTGAGGAGGAATGTGCTGAAATTAGGTCACAAAAACCACAAAACAAAACACACAAACACACACAGACACAAACACACACACAGAATCCCCCAAAACAAAACAAAAAACCCAAATATTTATCTTAAATATTTATCTTAACATTTGCTTGAAAAGAAAGACAGTAGCACTTCAAAATATTTTTGAGTGATATCTCTTATGATAAGATTGATTCGTGCTTATTTTAAATAAATGTATATAATGAATTTAAACGACATAACAAAATATTACAAATTTAATAATATGCATCCTAAATATATGCCCAACTTCTGACAGTTATCTTTCTGGGTCTGGGTTACCTTATACAATATGATCTCTGTGGTTATATGAATTTTTCTGCAAAGTTTATTATTTCATCTTTCTTTACACTTGAGTGAGACTCCATGGTGTATACATACCACATTTTCACTGTCTGTTCATGAGTTGTGGGACATTTCAGTTGTTTTCATTCCCTAGCTGTTGGGGACAGAGGGGCAGTGAAGATGGCTGAGCAAACCCATGTGAAATGAATTATGAGAAAATTATCGCAACTGCATTCATTTTTATTTTACATACCCATAGCAGAGTGGTATTTGGTCAAACCAATAGGATTTTTCCCTTCTATTTTCTACTTTCTTGATTTTAGAAAAATATTCAAGAATGTCACATCTTTTGCAAAACTAGATAATTTTAAACCCTTGGGCTATCCTGTGACCTAAAGGGCCTTGATGACTGAAAACAGCCTTCACATACATGTCCTCACAGATGTTTCTCTTATTTTCTTTCCCTTATAAATACGTAATGATCATGATAGACTTTTTTGAGTAATTCAGAATAGTCGCAACAAGGATCCTTAATTTATCTGAAGAGTCCCTTTTTTTCTTAGAGAGGTTGAGTATCCCACCAGTTTCCATGGACATCTTTTGGACAAGAGAAGCCTTTTGTTTTTGTTTGTTTTGTTCTGTTTTGACTTTTCAGCCACAGTATTGGACCACCAATGGTCAAGTGGCTTCAGAAACCCTGGTACCCTCATACCTGAAGATGGGAGGTGTTTCATCTAATCCAGACCAGGTTCCTGTCCTGGGGCTTGTGACCACAATAGACACTCCATGGGGAGAAATATGACAAAAGGGAAGTGCCCAAAGCCCTTCCACATGCAAATGAGACATTCCTAACATCTCAGACAAAGCCAATAGAAAGCATTTGCCTTTAGACCCCAACCCACCCCCAAGTGTATATAAGACCCTATCCACAAGGAATAAACCACACAAGAGTTATTTCATTAAAGACCATCTGAGAGTATATGTCATATAGCTGTAATGTAGTTCTCTCCCAAAGCTTCCACAGCTGGAAGCTGCTCCAGCCTACTTCAGTTGATGGCTCTGACCTTGGCTCCTAGCTGCTGTATCTGGCAGGCTCACTGCAGTCCTCTGTCAGCTCGCTATTCCCCTCCGCCAGCTCGCTGCACCTCACTGGCCTGCTGCATAGTGTGGAACAGTGGCAGCCATGGAAAACATATGGCAGTTCTCCTAGATCCGACTCCGCCAGCCATGTTGAACAGTGGGGCCTCGGAAGGTCAACTCTTCCTCCCCTTCAGAGAGTGCAACCCTTTAGCCCCTCTGGCCTGACTAGAGCCCCACAGATCTCCGCAGATAGTGCCCCAGTAATGTCTGGTACACAGATCAGCACCAACTGACTGCTTGGCTTCCTCTAGTCATCCCTACCCAGGTCATGTGTTACTCACTCTGTGTTATCCCAGGAGCCTCTGAGCAGTCCAGGCATTGCTGTCAGCAGAGAGCAGAGGTTTGTTTTGTTTTTGTTTTTTGCGAAATTGCACTCTATTCATTTTCAGACCCTCAGCAACAACCTTTCACCTGGCACATGGTAGACCCGTTGAGTGTAGTAATTAGAAACAAATGTATCCAGTGCATTTCAGAACATCATGAGTGCTATAACCACACAGCTGACCATGAATAACAACTTTGGCAGAAGGGTTATGTCTCATGTATTAGTTGAAACTTACCAGGACAATTTTATTCAGATTTTAAACAGTAGCTGAGTGTGTGGGCATTGGTCCCAGACTGCCTGGGTTGAATGTCAGCTTTAAGATTCATTAGCTATGATACTGACCACAATTAAAATACCAAGCAGAAACCAAAACAAGCAAACAAAAAAAAAAACCAACTTGACATTTCCTTAAATTCAGGCAGAGAAAGCTAACATCATTGATTTAATGGGAGTCTGGTGAAGAATAAAGAGACTCATTATGGTATATAAACTGCACAAAGGGGTATTGGCTGCTATTATGATCAACAATTATTAATTGACTGATGGCTATAGACAGACATTCTGATGGAATTTCAAGTATGGTTTATTATTATATAGTTGATGATAATTTAATGGTACAAACTTCGATTACTTAATTTCTAATTCTGTAGTAGTTTTAAAGAATTTACTAATTGTACCTTAAACCTGGGTTCTTGACACTAATTTTAGTATTGACAATTTAATGTTCCTTCATATGTTTGTGAGAGAGACAGAGACAAAGAGACAAAGAGACAAAGAGAAAAATACAGAGACAGTGATATCAACTGACTTGTGGCCAAACATGTATATTTCTAACGATTCTTTACTCTGGGAAAATGTCATCTAACTTGACTGAAGTTAATCCTTGTAATAAATATTTGAGTACTATAAGCATAGAGTAGGACTTAGTGGAAAGGATGAGAAGGGTATCCCTTTGACAAAAAATAAATGTTTCATTCTGATCTATATAACATGAGCTTCTTTTGAGTGCTTTCCCCAAGAGAAGGCTTCTCAGAACTCTTTCTAATTAATAATACTGCACTTCTATTTGTAGATAAGTCCCATTTTTTCTTTTCCTTGAAAATAGATACTTTTGACTCATAAAATATGTCTTGATTATGGTTTCCTCTCCTTTTATCCCTCCCAGTTCCTCTTCATGACCCCTCCCATCTGGATCCACCCCATTTCTGTCTCCCAGCAGAGAGCAAACAGGCTTCTAAGAGATAAGAAAATATAATAAGGTAGAAGAAAATATCTAACATATCAGAATAAGAAAAAACAAACAGAAGGAAAAGATCCCAAGAAAAAGTGTAAGAAAGAAATAGACCTACTCATACGCACCATCAAGAATTTCATTTTAAAAATCTACCAATTGCAAGTTATAATATATATGGAATGGACTTGTAAGATATAAAATACAGTAGATTATATAAAATACAAATAGGATAAAGTTTAAGAAGATAAAAAGATCTGACATCACATAATGGGACAAGGCACCTTCCCAAGAGGCCACTGAGTTCATGTTCTGTTGACCATTCACTGCTAGACATGTAGCCTATTCTTAAGAGTAGTTTGTTTCTCCAGTGAGATTAGCTTAAAGAAAAAAATAATTTTTATTTATTTTCATTATTATTATTTTTGCCAGTAGTTATCAATTGAGGATTAGGGATGTCCATTTCCCCTTCCAGCTTCTAGGACTCTCTCTGGTATGGACCCAGGCATGCCCAGTACATTCTGTGACAATTTCTGTGAGTTCATGTGCGTTTGGCTCATGTTACTTTAGAGGACCTTGTTTTCTTGATGTGTTCTATCCTCTCTGTATCTTATACTCACTTTCTTTCTCTTCCTCAGGGCTCCCTGATCCCTGAGGGGAAAGATTTATAGAAACACATCATTTGGGATTGAGTATTGCAAGGTTTTCCACTCTCTGCATATTGTCTAGCTGGTGGTCTGTGTATTTGTTCCCATCTCTGCAGGAGGAAGCTTCATTAATGACTGATCTATAAATATGGAAAAATGTCATTCAAGTCATTTCATTTCTAGGTTCTTTTACTAGAACAGTAGTATTTTGCCTAGACTCAGGTTCTTGGTTCCCCGAGAAGTGTTGGGTATAGGTTCCATCTTATGGGCTTTATGTCAAATCAGATATTGATTGCACTTACATATCTTACAGGCAGGGTACCACAATAGAACAAAAGGTTTGTACCTGTGTTGGTGTGTTTCTCCTTTGGTAGCAGGCAGAGAATAATTTTTGTACCAAATGCTCTAGAACAGATGGGAAGGCTCTGTGTGGGTACCAGTTTGGTTTTATCATTTCATTGAGTTATGTAGACGTTGTCATCAGCAGTGGGGCCTTGCTGTCAGTTTCTGAAGTGTCCCTGCTAACCTTGTCAGTAGCTCATGTTTTGGGGGAATTCCATAGAACCATTTGGACAACAACTAAATTATATATAACCCATTAACAGTGCTGGAAACTGGTTTATGACAAGAAATGTCTAGCTGGAGCTTTTTCACCCCTGCCTTATTTGGTTGATTTAATTAGATCACCTTCAGACATGTATATATTTTAGGAAGATTCTACTATATTAGGGTCCAATATTACCCCTCAAATGGCTGTTAAATTTAGTTATCTGTCCCCACATCTTCCCTCTTTGATCCTGACGTTCTAATTCCTCTCTTCTTGCCAATGCATTCAGAACAATCTATTGTAGTTTCTTTTAGTTGAAAGATATATGTTCCAACCCTCAGTACTTTACTCTATACCTGTCCTCTGTGTTTTTATGCATAATAGCTTAATTGTAATTGGATTAACACCTAATAGGCACATAGAAGAGAATACAGACCATATTTGTCTTTCTGGGTTGGAGTTAGCTTACTCAGGATGACTAGTTTTCTCTAGTCCCATCAATTTAGCCGAAATCTTCATGGTTGCATATTTTAAGTTACTGAATAATATTTCATTATGAGAATGTACCATCCTTTAAAAATCTATTCATCTATTGAGGGCTATCTAGGTTGCTTCCAATTTTTGGCTGTTTAGAGCAGCAATGAACATAGTTAACAACGTTGAACAACGTTGGTGGATGGAGCATTCTTTAGGTATATGTTCAATAGTGGTATAGTTGAATCTTGAGGTAAATATATTACCATCTTTCTGAAAAACTGCCACACTTATTTTCATAGCGAATGTATGACTTTGCACTTCTACCAGCAATAGATAAGTGTTCCACTTACTTAATACACTCATCAACATGAGATGTCATTTGTTTTCTTCATCTTAATGATTTCGTTTGGTGTAAAATGAAATCTCTAAGTAGCTTTGATTTGTGTTTCCCTGATGACTAAGGATATCGAGCATCATTTTAAGTCCTTCTCAGCCATTTGAGTTTCTTCTTTTGAGAATTCTCTGTTTAAATATGTACTCCATTTTTAATTGAGTTGATTTCTTAATAACTAATTTTCGGAGTTCTTTAAATATATTAAATCTTAGCCCTCTAATAGATGTGTAGTTGGTAAAAAATCTTTTACCATTCTGTAGGCTGCTGATTTGTCCACATGACAGTGCCATTTGCCATGTAAAAGCTTTTCAGTTTCCATGAGTTTGTAAGCTTTCAGTTGTTTCTGTCTTTGGTATCCAGCTTTCATCCATGATGGTCAGATAGGATGCAGGGGGTTATTTCCATTTCTTTTTATCTGTTAAGACTACATGTGCACGCCTTTAATCCCAGCACTTGGGAGGCAGAGGCAGGCGGATTTCTGAGTTCGAGGCCAGCCTGGTCTACAAAGTGAGTTCCAGGACAGCCAGGGCTATACAGAGAAATCCTGTCTCGAAAAAAAAAAAACAAAAACAAACAAAACAAAACAAAACAAAACAAAAACGACTATATTTGTATCCATGAGTGTGGTCAACTTTAGAGACAGTTTCATGAGGTGCTAAGAAAACAGTATATTGCTTTGTGTTTTGGTGAAATGTTCTACCAATATCTGTAAAGTCCGTGTGGCTTCTGACATAATTTAGCTACAGCAATTTTGTTGTTGTTGTTTAGCTTTTGTCTGGGTAACAAGTATATTGGCAAGAGTGAGGTGTTGAGGTCTCCCACTATCAGTCTGTGAGGCTTAACATGTGATTTAAGCTGTAGTAATGTTTCTTTTATCAATCTTGTGTTTGGATTCATATATGTTAAGAATTACAAAGTTCTCTTAGTAGAATTTTTCTTCAATGAGTATGTAGTGTCCTTCCCTATCTCTTTCTATTAGGTTTTGGTTTAAAGTCTATTTTATGAGAATTTAAAATGACTATGCTAGCTTGCTTTTTAGATTCATTTTTGGAAGGTATCTTTCCTTCATTTTATCCTGAGGTGATATCTAAGTCTAATATTAAGGTGAAGCAGATGGGTAAATCCTGTTTTCATACAATCTGTTAGTTTCTGTCTTTTTGTTGGAGAATTAAGACCAGTGATTTTGAGAGTTATCAATGAGCAGTGTTTCTGATTCCTGTATGTATTGTTGATGTTGTGCTGCTGGTGGTAATGCTCTCTCTCTCTCTGTCTCTCTCTCTCTCTGTCTCTCTGTCTCTGTCTCTCTCTGTCTCTCTCTGTCTCTGTCTCTCTGTCTGTCCCTCTCTCTCTCTGTCTCTCTCTCTGTCTGTCTGTCTCTCTCTCTGTCTATCTCTCTCTCCCTCCCTCTCTCTGTCTCTGTCTCTCTTTCTCTCTGTGTGTGCGTGTGCGTGTGTGTGTGTGTGTGTGTGTGTGTGTGTGTGTTTCCCCTTCTTTTGACAGGCTTCTCTGGGGTAACTTATTCCTTGTGTTCTCTTAGGTATGATTAACCTCTTTAGGTTGAAGTTTTTCTTCTAGCATCTTCTAACACCTTCTGTGGGGTAGAATTTTTAGACAAATATTGCTTGAATTTTTTTCTCATGGAATATCTTAGTTTCTCCATCAATTGTGATAGAAGGTTTTGCTAGGTCTAGCAGCTGGCCCAGCATGAGCAGTATTTTAGATCTGCACAACTGTGTATGAGCTTTCTGCTGTTTAGTCATAACTGAGAAGCCGGGTCTTAAAGAAGGTCTGACTATATGTTAGTTCATCTCCTGCAGCTTTCAATGTTTTTCCCCATCATTCCGTATGTTTAGAGTTTTGATTGTAATGTGTTGAGGGGAATGTGGGGATTTTTTGGGAGGAAGGGTCCATTCTATTTACTTTGTTTCTTATACCTTAATAGGCATATCCTACTTTAGGTTAGATAGGGAAATTTTCTTCCATGACTTCGTTGGAAATATTTTCTGTGTTTCTCACCTGGGTTTGTCTCCTCCATTCCTATTTTTTTATTAAATTTGGTCTTTCATAGAGCCCCACATTTCCTGGATGTTTTATGCCAGGTGTTCTTTATCTTTAACATTTTCTTTGACTGAGGTATTAATTTTTCCTTTTGTGTCTTCTATGCCTGAAATTCTTTCTTCTGCCTCCTGTGTTCTGTCAGTGAGACTTGCCTCTGAAATTCCTGCTAGTTCCTAAGTGTTTTATTTCCGTATTTTTAATGTTTCAAAAAAAATTCAGAGATCTACCTGTCTTTGTTAAACACAGATGATAAGCCAGCTGGATGGGACCCCCACCTTGAAATTACCATTCATACCATACCTGGGTCTGGACCTTAACTACCTTTCTCCCAGGCTGACCTTAAACTCACAAATCTGCTTGTCTTTGTATCTGCCATTTTTGTATTCTTCTGACAAGCTGGCTTAGTGTACTGTTCTTTTAAACCTGTGAAGTCCTTTTACAATTCACATTGCATTCTTTTGTTTCACATCATTGAGAAATTGTATATTTTTGAACTCATGTTTTCAGCGTTCTTTCTGGCAGCCTTAAGGGCTTCCCTTAAGGCCACAGCATCCTATCATTTTCCTGATATTCTATCATAGGCACACACTTGCTTTCCAGACTCCTGCTGTCTCTGATTATCATAGTGTCATTAATCTTGTCAGAAAGGACATTAATCAAAGGAGGAACATAAAAATATGTGCATTGTTATACAAACAAGCCTTATACCCACAGCTACCATCAACACTCCTGTAGGCCCACTCACTGCTGACTGTTCCAGCAGTGAGAACCACATCACCCTCTCCTTATCATGGTCAGGCTGGACTGTGCAGGGAGCTGACAGGTATAAGGATGAGTTGAGGAGATCCACAGGAGGTAGAGAAGCAGAGCATCCCAACAGGATATTCTTAGTACCTGAGATTGGGGGCAAAGAATGTGGAGAGGTCAAATACCTAGTTTGATACATATTTGGGGATGAGACTTGGGGGTTGCATTTGGAGGAGAAAAGGCTAAATGAAGAGTTGAAGCTCACCTACCCACCTTGCTGGCCTACTTGCTTCGCTGGCAGGCTGGGGTAGTGGGTTCCCCAGGAATGTCTGATAGGGTTGGGAACTGGGATAATAGATTGAGTCAGAAGAAAGGCTGGAGGAGATCTGTGTGATCTTCAGGAAGTGGGAGAAAGGGCAGGGATGAGATTGTGGGATTTGGAGGAGCAGAGGGAGTAGTAGAGATCTGCAGCTAGACCATCTGCTATCCTGGCTGACTTGACCTGGTAAGTAATATTTTCCTGTGGATATTTTCTAGGATCGGTGACTAGGTACTTGGTTTATCTGGTGATTTCAGCTTTTCTGTCATGTTTATAATCTTACAGTCTTCAGAATTTCACAGATGGTGACTCTTTCTGGAGGTTAGATGAGCAATTAAAGCTCTGTCTGGTTGCTTTGTGTCAGTACATATGCTATCCACATTTCATGCTAAATGGAAGCAAACCACACAGTCTTCTCTTGCCTTACTTTCCTCTTTGGGAATTTAGGAATAGAAATAATACTTCCTCCTGACTCTGGTGAGGAATGAGTCACAGGGAAGATGTTATATCCAATTCAGTTAATATCCACCAAAGCTCGCTGAAGGCATAGATCTTCAAACCTGATTCTAAAAGTAACTTGGTCTAAAACTGTCCTCAGTAGAAGGTCACAGCACAGAATCAAATGATGTTAAAAACAGAGGCTACAAATTAACCTTCAAGGGATTACTTACCCAGAGGTTCTCTGGTTGACTTAAATGCATAGGCTTCTACTCTGCTCACTGTTCATCTCCTGTTCAGCTTTTCTGAATCTTAGCTGTGGCACATATTTAACATCCATTCCTGCTTTACTACCTGGAATTTTACCTAATGAGTTAGGCAGTGGTTGAGTGAATGTTTGAATAGAATTCATGAGAGCTTGGGTTTGGTATTTATTACTGAAAAAGAAGGGGAAACAAAGAATATTGCATTGTACAAGAATAAGAAAGTATTTTGATTAAATTCAACAAACTTTATTGCATATCATGTCTATAATAGAGAAACATCTATATATGGAGGGTAAATCTGGATAATCTAATAATGCATTCATTGCCTGGATGGAATTTATAATAAAACTAGAGCAGACAAAGCTGTATTGTCAATGCCTGGATCAGGGCTCAGTAAAAGTCTTTTAAACAGTTGGTAAATGCCATGAGAAGAGTGAAGGGTTGTTATTAAACTCCAAATGTGGATGGATTTTTGAGTGAAAGAGGTGGAAGAAAGGTCAATGTTTTGGTTCACTCGTGGTAAAGCAGATGTGGGCATTAAGAGGAGGGCTTATTGGTGTTGAGCCTGGCACATGCTGCGCTGTGATGTGAAAAGCCAAGGAGGAAAGTAGTGTGATGTGCTTCTGAATTATGAGACTATGGTATACAGTCCACAGAGAAAGTGAAAACTGAGGCTAGACATGAAGTTTAAGGACAGATTAAAGAGGTTGCACATGCTGTAAAACTTGACTTTAGGCAATGACAAACATGAGCCTTTGAAAATGCAGGCAGTATTGTGCTGGTTATTTATTTATTTATTTACTTTTTTTTTTTTTTTTTTTTTTTTTCGAGACAGGGTTTCTCTGTATAGCCCTGGCTGTCCTGGAACTCACTTTGTAGACCAGGCTGGCCTCGAACTCAGAAATCCACCTGCCTCTGCCTCCAGAGTGCTGGGATTAAAGGCGTAATAATCAGTTTGGTTTACAGTCCTTCACTATAGAGACTTCAAACCAGTCTGCTCATCCGAGATCACTGGACTGAGCTGGGAAGAGACACATGGGGCATACGTAATTCTTATCAGATTGTGTGCTGACTGCAAGGTGCCATGTCCAGGGCTTGGAATGCTCAGAGGTTTCTTTTAGAATGTTTTTATTTAAATCTTAATAAATATACTTAAGACAGAAGGAAGAGCAGATAAAAGATGACAGAAATGGTGGCAAAATCTGACACAGAAGGAGAAAATGCTTGATGAAGAGGAAGGTTTTGAGTCTGGGGAGTGAGGGTCTGTTTAATTGTATCTATGACCTCTATGAAACCCTATGTACATTTGTGTATAAATGCACTGTAGGTAAAGATTGTCTATTAGATTTTTTTTAATAGGTCTGTAAAATCAACTCATCAGTTAGACTGTCATTTTAGATAAGAGTGATGATTGAATTTGTTAAGCAGTTGTGTGTGCATATTGTATAAGGATATGGGTGATATGAGAAAGATTTTTGAATGACATGGAGATATTGAACACCTAGAAAATGAATATTTTCTGGTAATAAAAATAATAAAAGAGAAACAGATAATAATTTCCTAAGTAAAATTGGCAGAGTTTTAGAAGAAAATAATCTGAGGCACAATAAAGCATATAAGATAAAGTAAGAACATGTAGTATTTACTCTAAGTAAGTAATATAACTTCATTCCGAATTCTTTTGTCATTAGATAGGCTACTGATTATACATACTGCATGTTGGGATTCAGCTATGGATACATATCTGAGGTGCATATTTAATGTACCAAAGTAAATCTGGGCTCCAGGTTTTCCCAGCGTCCTTTAGTCCTTACCTGGAATACCCTGCCCACAACCCTTAACTCTTCAGACCAGGAACTTGGCTTCCCCTCCTTAGGCATTTTGTTCTCTCTCTCTCTCTCTCTCTCTCTCTCTCTCTCTCTCTCTCTCTCTCTCCCTGTCTGTCTCTCTCTGTCTCTGTCTCTGTCTCTCTTTCCCCTCTCCTCTCCTCTCTACATTCACACTTTATCTCTTTCTTTGCTCCCCCAACCCCGTCTTTGTCTCTCTCCCTATGGTGACTTCCCTGGCCTTGTTTCTTGGGATCAATGAACCAGCCTGAAAGTGGATTTTCAATAAACCTGCCTTTAGATACATTAATCTGACTTGAGTTGGCTCATATCACTGGTGGAAAATAAAACATATCACAGGCCAACTCAAAGACTCTTTGAAGGCAAAAGCAGAGGAGTGAGAAGGGAGAAGAGATAGGTTACAGGGCAGAGTGTTGGCTTACACAACGTTCCACTAGGCTCTTCCCAGGGACCTAGCATCATCTGCTGCCATCTGCCAGATGTGGGCAGCATATACCAGAACTGTTCCCGACTCCAGTTCTCTTTCTCTGTTCCCAAGTGTTCCTGGCCATTTCTCTCTTGCCCTTTCTGTCCTTTACTGCTCCCATTCTCTTTCTCTGCCCCTCTGGCTCTGCTCCTGTCTGCCTGCCTCTACCCCTTCTCCAGGTCCTTGCTCTCGTTCCTTGCCCTTTTATCCAGATCAGTTGCATGTTGTGATTTCTCGGGAGGATACATTGGCATGGGCTCTCCAGGTATCCCTGAGCCCTGTATTGTATTTCAGAACAGAGAAGGAGAAAAGGCCAAAGACAGACTCAAATCCCACTCTATTGCAAGTTATTTGTTATATTTTATTAATTTTTTTTCACACAATATATTTTGATCCTACTTTCCTCTTCTCCCAGTGAAGTGGAAATTTCTGGTTTCTTTATCAATTCAGTTGTGTCACATGATGTTTTCGGGAAGCTGTCTTGTGAGAAGGCATGTGATATTTTGCTGAAAACAGATACTTGAGAAGGCGTGTTAGAAAGAATGTAAATGGAGCCCCATAAACAGTGAGAGGATGATACTGCATTGCTGTGCTGTACAATGCTTCATTGTTCTTTGATGGTCTTTGTTGGTCTTCACTAGTCTTCACTTCATAAAAAGCATATGCACAAAAGAACTTCTCAGGGTATTCTGGCTGATTCTGACAGCTTTTGTTGACTCATCCAGACTCAGCAGAACATTGCTGTTTCTGCTGAGTCAGGCTGCTGCCACTACTGATTGATGTTTGGTGTTTACTATTGAACGGAACTGCTGGTATCCTGACAATGAAGAGTAGCATAGCCCTAAGGAACTACTTCTAAACAGGTTCCCAACACCCTTTACTTATCAACCTTGTTTTTCCCCTACCTCTGGTGGGTGGGTTGAGGGATGTAGAATTGTTTAAGAACCCCAAATAAAGTAGGTTGTGAAAAAAAAAATCTAAGCCTACATTCAATGTTCCCAGATCCTCTCCTATCCTTCCTCACCCATTCCCTCAACTCCTATGTCCCTGAAACAAAACAAAACAAAACAAAAGTAACATTGAAACAACCTTATCCAGCAGGTATCAGAATTTACTGGAAAGATGATTAGTGTAAAGATTAGAGAGGCTAAGAGGTCAAAGGACTTTAAACTTCTACATCAGTAACTTTGTTCCATTCAGAAAACTTACCTTGCCTTTTAAGTTCTCATTCACCTCATTTATAAGATGCAAATATGGAACTATTCAAACTGACTTTGGATTGGAGATGAGGTCTATAAATGGCTGGTGAAAGATGTTCAGACAGGCTCTTGTCCAAGCTTGACAAATTCTTTGGTGTTCATTACAGTGGAAGCCAATACAAACATTAATTTCAGAATGACTATAAATTAGAAAATATAGATAAATAAAATTTTAGTTTAGTTGGATTATTGAAAAATTCTCTCCAATCAAACATTTTAATTATTGGATATATACAATAAGTTAAGCAAAATTGTATATAATTGAAACTAGTAAGACTCATACATGCTGCTCAGCCATTTGGGAACCTCAGTGACAACTGACTTTACTGGTTGCTGATCAACATGCAGTTGAGCTGGAAGTACTTGAGGATTTCAAACTGGAATCATAATTTGTATTGATTTGCCTTCAGCCTCCATGTGACTTACTAAAAATGTCAATCTAAAGCAAATCTTAGTGGATTGAATTACGAGTTCAGTGCTTCCTCTAAATGACAAGATATGAATATATTAGCTACTAAGGCTTCCTCCTGGATATATTTTTAAAATTTAAATTAAAGACATCAAACAGCTAAAATAATTTTTGTGAGTTATTATAACAAACTCCATTAAATTTGGCCCATAATTCTGTATACCAGAGCCTGAAATTAATGTTTCTTTTTGATTCATGTTACCCAATGTCTTCTGACTCTAATTTACTTTCTTGGGCATTGGTGCCCATGTGTGTGCTTACATGTGTTTGTTTATATATAAAGCCTTGGTTGTAAGAATGTGTGCATACATGTGTGTACATATATGTATTTGTTTATGTATAAAGCCTTGTATGTAAGCAGTGTATCTGCATGTGTGCACACATGTGCTTATGTGCAAAGCCATCCTTTGCCTCTTTCTCCTGAAGATACTGTAATGACAGCCATATCCTAGAATAATTCAGAATGACATCTTATTTTGAAGATCTTATATCTATAAAGACTTATATTGAAGATAAGATGGATGTTCACTTTTCGATATGTAAGGTAACATTCACAGCTTCTAGGGATTAGGAAAGGGATACATATGTGGGATATCAGCTTTTCCTTTTTCAGACTAGCACAGTGTGTGCCAGAAACTTAATATATGTAGAATTCTGTTTAGAATAACTCATTTAAAAATGAGAATGACGCAAATTATGTAAATAGAGATATAAAAATAGGAGAAAATTTATCTTAGAAAAAACGAGGTTTTATCACGTCATAAGTCTCCAGACATTGATTCTTATTGTGATTCATAACTTATGGAATACTTTATCTTTTCAGGAATAGATGTAAAAAAAGTATGGATTTTTTTTTTTTTTTTAGGTAAAAACATAATAAAAACTGTAAGAATAAAAGTTGGTCCCGATACAGAGATATTTCAAAGAGGAATTTCAGGTGGTTGGAATGTAATTAAAATATGTTCATTCTTGATAATAGGGGAAAATGCTCTTCTTCCATTTAATGCTGGTTTGTCCTTTAAAAACCATCAAGCTCCCAATATTTTACCCTGAGTGAATTTACTGACTCTGTTAGCATCCGATCTGTTTTGTCTGAAGCTAGTCACCACTCGTTTAATGTGCTTCATATTTATATTTTCCTGCACCTTCCCAGCACATGTCTGCAGAGTCTTTGTCTGCAGTAGGGACAAGGGGGGCACATATATAGTATCAAAATACTGTTGCGTAAGTACAATATGCGTGGATGAAAGTCTGGGTGGGGAAAGCAAGGTGTAGTTATCATACCTGGAAGCCAGGCTAACTGGAGGCTGGAAGGCTAAGGCAGGAGAATTGTTACAAGTTCTAGGACAGCTTGGAGCACATAGTATCAGATCATCCTGGGATACAGTATAAGATCCTGTCTCAATAACACAGAAGTCCAAGCAAACAAAAGAAACAGACAAAAAACCCTGTCACCATCATATAGGAAAGATCAGTGACTCAGTGACCATACAAGTGTTCTTTTGTCCATTTATTTTTGGTTTTGAAGAAAAGGTTTCTCTGTGTAGTGCTCTGTAGACGAAGCTGGCTTCAAGCTCACAGGGATCTGACTGTCTCTGCCTAGTGAGTGCTGGGATTAAAGTTGTGTGTCTCCACCGCCAGGCCCAGTCTCTCTCTGGCCTCTGTTTCTACCTTGCCCTGTCTCTCTCTGGCCTCTTTTTCTACCTTGCCCTGTCTCTCTCTGGCCTCTGTCTCTACCTTGCCCAGTCTCTCTCTGGCCTCTGTCTCTACCTTGCCCTGTCTCTGGGTCTTACATTTTGTCTTCCCTTTCATGTTATTTTCCTGTACTCACTTTAGTTTACTTATTCATTTATTTACACAATCTTCTTTCTTAAAAGGGAAGCTGGATTTAATGATCTGAGGCCTGATTTTCTGAGTAAGGCATTTGTTATTTTCAAATTATTTCTATTTTTTGATTTATCAAAAATTCACATAATTTAACATGGATTTTTTTTCATTTAGCACCAAATACTTCACATTTCCAGGGTTTTGTCAATGTTTTTGTTATCAGGTAAAACAGTTTGTATGTCTTAAAATGCTTTACAATCTTTGAAGACATGTTTAATAGTTCAGAATATACTCCATCTTCCTCTGGACATTCTGTGTCTTGTAATGAATGTCTGTTCTGCTGTTGTTGGATAGAATATTAATAATGTAACTGAGAAGTTGGCGAGATGGATCAGTGGGTATAGACATGTGCCACCAAGTCCAGTGGTCCAAAGTTCAGTCCCCAGGACCCATAGAGTAGGAAGGAACTGACTCCCAGTAGTTGCCTTTTGATCTCCACACACCTTGGCACAAATATGAACACACATACAGGGTTTTTAAAGTCTACTAGGGGAACATGTTCAAAAATTGCTAATTATTCATACGACTACATAAGTTTTTATTTTTGTAAATTTAATTTCTGTTTATTGTGTTTATAACAATGCAGCTGTTCTTTACAAGGTAGTGACATACAGTGCCCTCTGGTGGCCAAGACAGAACTTCTGTATCTCTAAAATTATCAAGCTAAAGTGAGTACATTCATTATCACAAACAGTTTTTGAATATTTCTAGCATGAATTATTCCACTAAAATGTTACAAATAAACACAGGATTTGAAAATTATTTTTATCATTAGAAGCTTAACTACATTTTCTACTATTTTCTCAAGTCATGGTTGTATATCATTTCTGTGTTAAAACTGAAAACTAGTATCTGTCACATATACAATAAATTATCAATAATCTTTACTCTAGTCAAACTGTAATCTGTAATTCTTTATTCTAAGTATCCCACCACTGAACACAAAGACTGACATCTACACTCCCCAGAGACAGGCCTGCATCATATTATCTTACAGCCTTGACATGGCAAAATTATATACACAAACTTTCTTTAAAAGCACAATTGAATGAAATTTCTCAGATTCAACTTTCTGGATCTGAGTTAATCTTTTCTCTACATGAATCGTCAAGAACTTCTTTAAGTTCAGTTTTATTTAACTTAATATACTCAAAATTTCTAAGTGAGCTTTCATCATTAATATGAGCAATCTCAAAGTGCTTATACCCCATAGGGAGGCTTGGTTTAGAGGACCCCAAACAGTTCACATCATCAGACTTTCTGCCCTCTGCTGAGTTTGCTGATGTGGAAGTTTGCACTGCTTCCCGGAGAAAAGCAGAGATTCAGGTAAAGATGATTGAGTTGCAGCAAAGCTTTTAAAATTCTGGTTCAATACCCACCACTGGTTCTGGATACCCACCACTGGTACTAGATACCCATCTGGCACTGAATGAACCAACACTGGCCACACACTTCTAAAACCAGAAGCTGCCATCAACGGTATCAGAGCCAGACAAAAGACAATGGATACAATATTACATTTAGGTTTGCTCCTGAAGCAGATCTGGTTTCCACCTGGTTTGAATTGACTTTATTTATTATTTACTTTGCTGTTCTAGCACTTCTTGCAAATTATGTCTTAATCTTGCAGGCAAGCATCTTCACTTAAAACTTGTTTCTGATGCCCTTAACTCTCAGCTGTGCATTTTAAACAGATGGGATCTCTTCTGGTTATTTTAGATAGGAACTAGAAGAGACCAAAAGGAAGGAGAATGATTATTACATTGGATGTGTACTTCCATTCTTCTGATTCCCTCAGGTGCTTTAGAGAGTTCTAAATTCCTCCTCATGTCTATCTCTCTTCACACTCATGGATTATAGCAGTTTTGCCATGGTCCTGCTCACAGATCTCACACTCACCTCTTGGCATAAACAGCTTCAAATTTAAATATGCCATCTGGGCTCTATAAGGATATCACTCTCACGAAGTTGGCAGTAGAGACAATGTTCACCTAGCTCCCTGGCCCTGGTAACTATCAAGTTGAATTGATTCTTCTTTAGTAAATATGTCATGTACTACTTGGGAAAGTATACCTGTTCCAGTGATTCAAGGTTCACATATGTCTCCCATGCTGGGGAAACATGTCTTAAGACAGTTCTCTTAGAGCTCATTGTACAGTGATCCTCCAGGCTCCACTGGTCACCTTTCTTTTCCATCACTTTTTTTTTTTAACATAATGCTGACATTATGGAGAGAAATCTTCACGGAGCTGCCTAGGCTGTCCTTTAATCTTATCCACAGGTTCCTGGTCTTCAGCATGGCACAGTCAGCATTGTCTGCCTAGGATTAAGTATGATCTCCTAAGATGCTGTGGGCAGGGAAGCATCACAGCTCCCTGTGGAGACAAGCTAAATCATCAGTGGTTCATTTCCTCCTTTAATCTCTGAAAACAGCCAACAAAGAGGAGACTGCACAGAGGAGGCCCACGTTCTTGGCCCAAGGATAGGATGTTGTAGCCAAAACACATCTCAGTTGTCTTGGGGTTATAAAGTATAGATTCCAATGGCTTTTCTTGTTTGTGTTTCTGATGTTTCTAGACTTAACAAAAAAGAACATACTGAACCATTACAGGATAAAGTCTTTTTTTTCCTGTCTGGAATTTTATATCTTGCAATATTTCACACATGAATTGAAAAATACTGTCCATAAAAGAAGTGAGATTAGCCTCCTCAAAGGGGTAGGAGAGATTAAGCAAGATTTTTATTTTGTTTGCCTTTTTGTTTTTGTTTTGTTTTAATAATATATGCAATGTTCCATTGGTTTCACAAATCTTTGGTCCATTTATTGAACAATGTGAGTTTCATTCTTTCTTTGTAAGTAAGATAATATGTTATTTGGTTATGAAATGTTTGTCAGCTCCATGATGTCACAGAGATGTTTAATTTTGAAAAGTCATATATTACTTTCTAAAGCTTATATCCATTTCCCTTAAATGTTTTAAGCTTTCAAGAATATAAAAAATGTTTATTACTGATTTAACTTATTTTTGTCACTCATAGCCATACGTTTTGTTTAAAAAATTGTTCTAAACACTGAATCAAATATCCACAAAGCACCAAAAACTGTGTTACATTTCGATGTTGAAGAGAAGAGTAAATAGAAATATATAAAATTTACTTAGTATTTATCTTTCTTAATTTAGAGGGCATATAATTTTTGAAATTATCTAAATTTATGTAATTAATATAAACTATGTTTTTATTAACTACATATATTGTGTGTTTATTTTATATATATATATATATATATATATATATATATATATATATATATATATACACACACACACACATATATATAGGCATATATATATGTATGTAAAATATTGGATAAAAGATAACTTGTATCTCTATATATTGTAGCATTGTAAGTATAGCACCCCTAATTAGATTATAACCTAGACTTTAAACTTTTTTCAGAAGCCTCAGAAGACTCCATTAAATAGGCATTTTGATGATGTTGTTTGATAAAGCATATTGATTCAGCAGGAATGAGTCAGTGAAAGGGGGCTAAGGAAGTTGATTTTGGCAGCAAAGCTTCTACCAAGGCTTCTCTGCCAGGTACTTGATACAAAGAGTATTTTTCTTCTCTAAGTATGAACTGAAAATTTGAATATAGATGTACATTCACATTCTCCTAAAATCTAAGTTGTACTTCAAAACCAATACTATTAGTCATAGTGCATAGATGCTGGTTTCCATTTCTGTAGTCTGAAATCACAACTCTTCATTTCCTCCATTACACTTAACAGATCTGAGGTCAAGTTCATGTGTTGTGGACTCCAAATGTCTTCCTCTTCAATTGATATTACAAGAGAAGTTACAGGTATCTTTTCTTCCAATGATGTATATTTGGCAAAAGAAATTTGTCCCAAACTATCAGAGAAGAGTGCTAACGCTGAGTGAGACCTATTTGTGCTCTTGCATGAGGTGAGCTATGCTGTGCATCCATCACTTGTGTGCACGTTGTTTTCCCCATGAGAATATATGAGAACAGGCACTGGGCCTTGATACACTCTCGAGCTCTGTGCACCTGTTTCAGTACACATCACTCAACCAAGTGTTTGAGGAGTGAGTCTGGGATTGATCCATGTATCTTGGAAGCTATTTTTTCTTCTGTCATTTGGCTTTCAGTATAGAAGATAGTCATTAATGTTAAAGAGGCTGGAATTATTTCCTTCCTCAATGCTCCCACAATTGTGCCTCATGATAATTTATTCTCTTATGTGTTTTCAAACTAGCAAGGGAGCTTACCAAGTTTGGACTTTGTTTTTCCTAAAATAATTTTTGTTTTAATAAAAATCCTTCACTATACTTTCAAATAGTCATCATATGTACGTAATCAATCAAGTAATCAAGGCATGTGTTTATGCATAATTTTTAGTCACCCCTGACACAGTATAAATTTCTCACTTCATGGGTCTCAGTATATGAGTTCACTCTCTTTGTGTATACTTGAAAAAATTCTCATAACTCTGAGAGAGATCAATTTACCTAGAGAAAATAGCTGTAAACACTATGTTTTTGATTGGGCCATGAATCTTGCCTACAGTAAAGTTATAAAAGATAAATTCTCAATTCTGAAATTAAGTTGGCACATTTTCAAAGGTTCACAGGACAGGTGGCAGTAATGAGATTCATTTTCAGTTGTCACATTCAATATAAACCAGAAATTCCAATGAGGAAAAAACCATTTTATTCTACAGAACTAAAATAGCATTTCTGCCAGGGAAGCAGGTAGACTAACTGTAGATCTTGGTCTCTCTTTCCTCTCCTCCAAATCCAAACCCCAAATCTAACTCCACATCTGCAACAGGCCACCTGATGCTACTCTATTCCCTCCCTGTCCCCATCTCAAAACCTCCATAGTATAAATCAGGATACCAGCAACAAAAGAAACAACAGAAAACTTACAAGCTAAAGGGAACTGAAAACTTACAACTGAATAAAAACTGGGTCAAGACAGAAACTACGAATTCAAAGACTTTCTCGAATTGAATGAAGATGAATATACAACATACCTAAAACTTCGGGAAAAAAAAATGAAAGTATTTCTAAGAGGCAAGTTCATAGCACTAAGTACCTACATAAAATAAAATAAAATAAAATAAAATAAAATAAAATAAAATAAGCAGGGAGAGATCTCATACTAGTAACTTATCAGCACACCCAAAAACTCTAGAAGAGAGAGAATGAGAGGGAGAGGGAGAGGGAGAGGGAGAGGGAGAGGGAGAGGGAGGGAGAGGGCGAGAGAGAGACCACATCCAGAAATGAGAAGATGGCAAGATATCTTCAAACTCAGGGCTGAAATCAATAAAGTAGAAGCAAAACAAAAAGCAAAAAATAAACAAACAAAAAACAATATAAAGAATAAATGAAACAAAGAGTTGGTTCTTCAAGAAAATCAATGAGATTGAGTAGCCTTTATACAAATTAACTAAAAGGCACAGAGAAATGATACAAATTGATGAAATTAGAGGTGAAAAGGAGGCTATAACAACAGATACCAAGAAAATCTAGAAAATCATAAGGACTTACTTTAAAAACTTATGTTCTACCAAACTGAAATATCTAAAAAAAATAGATAATATTCTTGATACACTTACCAAAGTTAATCAAGACTATATAAACAACTTAAACATACCTATAACCCCTGTGGAAAAGAGAAGCAGTCATTAAAAATCTCCCAACCAAAAAAAGCTCAGGTCCAAATGGTTTTATGGCAGAATTCCACCAAACTTTAAAGGAAAAGTTAATGTCAATGATTGTCAAATTATTCCACAAAATAGAAGCAGAAAGAATACTTCTCAATTTGTTCTATGAGGTAGCATTTACCCTAATACCCGAACCACATAAAAATCCAACAAGGAGAGAATTACAAGCCAATATCCCTTATGTGGTGTTTTGAATAGGACTGGCCCAATTATTTCATATGTTTGAACGCTTGGTTACCAAGAAGGGGCAATATTAAGAGTTGTGGCCTTGTTGGAGGAAGCGTGTCATAGGTTTGAAGTCTCAGATGCTCAAGCCAGATGTAGTGTGGCTGTCTTGTCCTGCTACCTGCCAATTTGGATGTAGAATTCTCAACTCCTTCTTCAACATCATGTCTGCTTGCACACTGCCATGTTTCTCACCATGACAATAATGTACTAAACTTCTGGAACTGTAAGCCAGTCCCAGTTAAATGTCTGCCTTTATAAAAGTTGCTACAGTTAGAGTCTTTTCAGAGCAACAGAAACCCTAATACATCTTCTGAAAATAGATGGAAAATTTCTCAATAAAATGCTTATAAACAAAATCCAAAAACACATAAAAAAGATGATGTATCAAAATCAAGTAAGTTTCATCTCAGTGATGCAAGAATAGTTTAACATATTTAAATCTATCAATACAACCCACCATGCAAACAAACTGAAAGACAAAACCACAAGAATATCTCATTAGATGCAGAAAAGGCCTTTGACAGAATTCAACAACAATTTGTAATAGAAATCCAGCAGAGATTATGAATACCAGGGATATATCTAAACATAATAAAAGCAGCAAGTTCATAACCAACATCAACATAAATGGAGAGAAACTCGAAACAAATTCACAAAAATCAGGGATACAAGGGTTAATATTCAATATATGTATAAAGAATTCCAAAGGTAGATGTCAAGAAAACAACCCAATTAAAAACAGGTACAGATATAAACAGAGAGTTTTCAGAAGAGAAAATTCATAGCTAACAAAGATTCAAAATAATATTTAAATATTTTTAGTCATTAGAAAAATACAAATGAAAACTACTTTGGGATTTCATGTTAGACCAATCAGAATGGTTAAGATCAATAAAACAAATGCCAGCTCCTATTGGCAACTATGTGTAAGAACACAAACATTCATTCATTGCTAGTGGAAGTAAAAATTCATATAACCACTGTGAAAATTAGGGTGGGGTTTTCTCTGGAAGCTAGTAATCTGTTTACCTGGAGATACAGCTGCACCACCCTTGGGCACATACCCAAAGGGTATTTCATTCTACTTTAGAGTCTTCTGTGCAACCATGTATTTTGCTTTTCTATTTATAATACTCATAAATTGGAAACAAGCTAGATGTCCTTCAACAGATAACTGGATAAAGAAAACCTGGCACATATATACAATAGAACATTACCCGGTCATTAAAAAAAGAGAAATCATAATATTTGCAGGTAAATGGATAAAACTACTAAAATCATGGTAAGATTGGTACCCAGCCTCAGAAAGATAAACACACTATGTATTAACTTATATGTAGATATTAGCTGTTAATTCAATGATAATGAGGCTATATAGTTTATAAAATCATGAGGTTAGGAATAGAGTAAGAGAGGTGGGTTGAGGGGACAGATATATCTCCTTAGGAAAGGAAAATAGCATTGACAGTTATAGAGGGATGGGGTGACTGGAACAAGAAGATCAAGTTGGGGACATGTGAATAGAGGGCTAAAGGGGGAATATAAGAAGAGGCAGCTAAAATCAAGAGTTTTTGAAGGTTAGTGTGGAAACTTAATACGGTAGAAAATAGATAGATAGATAGATAGATAGATAGATAGATAGATAGATAGATAGACAGATAGATAGATAGGAAGACAATTTAAGTGAAACTGCCTATAATGATGGGGGAGATAGAGTCTCAACCTGTCATTTCTTGTCACCAAATGAAGCTTCCAGTACTAGAAAAAGGTTACGTCTAATTGAGTTGTTGATCCCATGAGATTCCCATCCCAAACAACCAGACTTTTCCCAAAGCTGTTGGTGACTCTCAATAAAAAAAAAAGCCAGGCCTCAATTGATGAAGACAATACCTACTGAACATGGTGAAGTTGAGCTAGTATCTACATAGAGCCTTCACATCTATATGCTAGTGACCTTGGTACAGAAAGGTACTCTGTACCATTTCTCAAGGGAGAAATGAAGGCCTAGCTATAAACACTGTGCTCTCCAATGGTGTGTTTCCTGCAAATTACACACTAGTACAATGGTGGCACAAATCTTGTGGGAGCAACTAACCAAAATATGATTTGAATGAAGGCCCTCTCTATTGAGATAGAACTCATATGCAACCCTGCTTAGGTGATCAAGAACCTACGACTAGATAAAAAAAAAAACTAAATAGATAGATAGATAGATAGATCCAAATACTAGTGTTCTACTAAAAGAATGTAGCTATAAAATGAGTCTTTGTGACATTTTTCCTTACTCACAGTTCAGTGCCTTGCTAAGCTATCATCAGAGAAGCTTTCTCCTACAGTAGATGGGAACAAATTCAGAGACCCACAGCCAGATAATATTCAGAGAATGGGAGATCTTGGAATGATCAGCCCAAATGGTGTTTCTCCATGAAATCTCTCCTCTCAAGGCTCAGGGAACCCTGCAGAATAGGAGAAGGAAAAACTGTTCTTAGCAAAAGGTGGTGGAGATCATCATGGAAACAAGGCCTTTTAAATGGACAAGATCCAAGCACATTTGAACTCACAGAAAATGAGGAAGTACCTGCAGGGCCTGCATGGGTCATTTTAAGATAGAGTCCTAGAGTTGAAAGGTGATCTGAACACATGCATTCATTCTTAAACCAAAAGCTATCTCCAGTTGATAACAACTTGCAAATAAAAATTTCGTTTCTCCATGGGTGTATCACTAGGGAAACAAACTACTCTTACAGGTAAGTTGCATGCCCAGCAGTAGACAGCCCACAGAAGTGAACTCCTGGGCATCAGTACATAGTATTGGTCATCTCTGCATGCCCAGCAGTAGATAGCCCACAGAAGTGAACTCCTGGGCATCAGTACATAGTATTGGTCATCTCTGCATGCCCAGCAGTAGATAGCCCACAGAAGTGAACTCCTGGGCATCAGTACATAGTATTGGTCATCTCTGCATGCCCAGCAGTAGACAGCCCACAGAAATGAACTCCTGGGCATCAGTACATAGTATTGGTCATCTTAAAGTTTAACAATTTGAAAATACTGTACAAGTAGTTGATATAAATAATATTTAAAAATCTGTATTATTTTAAAACATTCTTCCTATATTTTTGTTTGGATAAGTAATTGATCCAGCTTCCATCAGTTTATATTTATATGAATATAATTAAAACAGTCATATTTGCACTTGCTCTCAATGGGCTTCTGGAAGACTTATTGACAGTAATATATCCTAGGTACCAAGAAGAAGCCAATATTTAATTATTTTTTTCAGTATCATTCATTGCATTTCTAGAGTTGTATTTTCATTTTGCTTTATCAGAACTAAAATGACTTGCATACGTGATTATTCAGAATATTATAAAAGACTTGCTATCAGTCTGAGAAGCTAAAACACCATATTTTATTCAACAACATAGTAAAAATGCTAACATCATTATTTATATTTATTTCAAAACTAGTGTATTGACATAATTTTGTGACATGAGAAATCAGTATGGCCTTTTGTGAAACCAATTTGGCTCTAAGTCAGAAGTCACAATTGAGTAAATCAAACAGAAACTCTTTTTAGAAATTTTTGAGGCATTTTGTTATTTGTTTACTTCTTTGTTTGTTCATTTGTTTGTTTTTGAGACAGGGTCTTTCTACATAGCCCTGTTGGTGTCCATGATAAATAGTGTGGTCCTTGGTTGAGACCTGAAGACCCTGAAGAGATGTTAGGAGCTTTGCCTGCTCCAAGGCACCAGGCCCCTTTCACTAGCCACAGTCCCCCCGACCCCCATAGATTTGTGGAAATCAGTCATATAAGAGCAACACCCCAAGCCCCTCCACATCTTGAGGACATGACCTGTGATCACGTAGACTCAAGACAGATCTTTATGTAATAAGGTACATAAAGGCCTGGAGGGTTTAGCCAATAAGATTTCCTTCCCAAACACTCCTCCCTGCAAAAGTTATTTAACCTCAAGCCCACCCTAAGAAATAGGGTATGATTTTACACATCCACTTTCTGCCATAATAATAAATATCTTAGGCTAATGGTCGCAGCCAACCATTGGATTCATCATTGGGTCCCCAATGGAGGAGTTAGAGAAAGGACTGGAGGAGCTTAAGGGGTTTGCAGCCCCATACAAAGAACAACAATATCAACCAACCAGACTCCCCAGAGCTCCCGGGAACTAAACCACCAACCAGAGATTACACATGGATCGACCTAAGGCTCCAGTCGCTTATGGAGCAGAGGCCCTTGGTCTTGTGAAGGCTTGATGCCACAGTGTAGGGGAATGCCAGGGTGGGGAGGTGGGAATAAGTAGAAGGGGAAGCACTCTCATAGAAGCAGAGGGAGGGATAGAGGGTAGGGAGTTTTCAGGGGGGGCAGGAAAAGGGATAACATTTGAAATGTAATTAAATAAAATATCCAAAACCAAAACAAGCAAAACCAAAAACCAAAAACCAAAAACCAAAAACCAAAAAAAAAAAAACATCCATGAACTGCATCTTTTCATCAGTATCCACAGTGGGCAGCCATGGAGAAGGCCTTAACCATCTAATCTCCCATGGAAGGCCTCTCTGTGCTCTCAGCCATAGCCATCACCAAGCCCAAAACTGCCAGCCAGTGAGCCAAGAACTCTCCACAGGAGACCAGCTAGAGCTCCCCCTTTTTCCCACATTGGCCCAGGCTAGATCCAGCGGGGATGGGATGGGGTCGGGGGCACTCTGTTCTCAGCTCTTCCACCGCTTCCAGTGGTGACTGGATGTTCAAGAGCCTGAGAACCTGTCGGCCCAGACGTGAGGACCCCTGAATGAGCTTTGGCTATCCTGTGCCTCAGACTGCTCTTTCCCAACACTGGAGCTTCCGGGGACTTCCCTACTTCCCAGCACCCACTGGGCTATGGCATGGGTAAGGTCTGTCAACTCCCACGTCCTGCCTCCCCAAGCAGACATGACCTGTGGTGGAGCAGACTTGGGACCCACAATCCTATAGTGGGGCTGGAAGTTACTATGTAAACCAGTCTGGCCTTGAACTCACAGAGATCCTCTTCTGTCTTCCAAGTACTGGATCAAAGGGACCTCCATTCCCAGTTCAAGAAAATATATGTAAAGCAAAATATATGTAAAAACAGTCAGTGAGCTTTGTCTATGGTGCACAAGTTTAAGAGCTCTAACAGCCAATCCTGCCAGTGCCCACCCTGTGCCAAGCACGTTGCATTTTATCTG
Source organism: Mus minutoides (assembly GCA_902729485.2). Lineage (NCBI taxonomy): Eukaryota > Metazoa > Chordata > Mammalia > Rodentia > Muridae > Mus > Mus minutoides. The sequence goes on along the minus strand of LR751074.1, from coordinate 43,963 downwards.
CTTTATTTTCCCATTTAATCTTCATGACCTCTCTCCTTTTTCTTCTCACAACAGCGCTGGAGTGTCATGGGACTTGCCACTGGTAAGGAAGCATTCTAACAGAGAATTTTTACTCTAAACCAGCATATTATGTAACATCACAAGGAGAGGCAGTACTTTATAATCCCATAGGGAGCATCATATAAATGTTTTGACTGGATTGGAAATGATATAATTACTAAATTGAATATTTGCCATGGAAGTATGAAGCAATGTAGGCTTAAAATAATTGAACTAGCCCATACTATACAATTGTGCTAAATGGTAAAATCCTGTCTGTCATGAGGATATTGGTATATAACTTGTCTGAACAGCCAGCAGCATTCACATAGGTATTAAGAGAGGACCGAGGTAAGAAAAAGATGGAATTATAGAGCAGATTGCCTCTAGTTCCTATGAACAAGATGATGTAGCCTACATAGTGTGCCAACAGGTGCCTCAAAGGACATTTGAACTGAACAGCCAAGAACACCTGATTTTGACATGGGAAGTTAGAGCTAGAGGCACATCCAGACACAGAAGGAAAATTTTCGTGGACTGTCAAGCAGAAAAGGGTTAATGAAGACTGACAGCTGATTCTTATACTTCTGTACTATTCCAACTACAGAGCAAGCTCCAGTTCATATGCTCAGATGGTAAGCAGTGTCCCTCTGGGGTCAAAGGCTGGAAGCACTTTAAACCCCTGCATGACTGCTCATGATAGTAGACCAGCCAGAAAGGACTATTCTCTTTGAACAGAGTCACTTCCAGAAGCTTCCAGTTTTTAAAATCATCAAACATTAGGAGCTACAGAAGGTTGACTAGAGAAGAGTATAAAGGATCCAAGTCATCTGGAGCAGAGCTTTAAGGGGCCTCCAGACCTCTCCACCCCTACCCCACCCCCACCCTTTGGTAAAATCCTGAAATAATTATAATGATATTGCCTGGTGTGGTGGCACAAGTTTTTAATCCCAGCAGTTGGGAGGCAGAGGCAGGCAGATTTCTGAGTTTGAGGCCAGCCTGGTCTACAGGGTGAGTTCCAGGACAGCCAAGGTTACACAGAGAAACCCTGTCTCAAAAACAAAAACAAACAAACAAACAAACAAAAATTATAATGATATTCTGAACCTTAAGTAACTAAACAAACAAACAAACAAACAAACAAAAAAACCTGGTGGTTCCTACTTCAGACTGATCTCTCTATAAGGGAGATATTCCTCATAAGATAAAATGGTCAAGTATCTCCACTTTGATATTTTTAAAAACACTTAAACATACAGGATAGCAGATATAACTGATATTCTGTGAATTCTATGGTATGCTGAGAAAGTCAAAGAGACCCACATAGAGCTTGGTAAGGAAACTAAAACATTCAATTAAAACGATATATTTATAGATATTTTTACTTTATAAATTTCCCTTTACATCATAATGTTTCCTTAGCAATTGTAAGAGTTTAGTAATTTGCAAAGGGCTTGTTTTAGTGAACTTTCCCTTCAGCTGTGTTCTCTAGCTCTCTATTGAGATTCTTGTAAGTGGATAATTTTAAAAAAACATATCTTTTCCTTTCTCTCACACAGGGTCATGATGCTAATGGCCACAACAATGAATTCATTTATTCACAGCGGATATTTAATGCTGGCTGTTGTTGGATCTCTTAGTGAATTTTTCTAATCGCTTATAGTTGTAGAGGGTACAGGTTTTCTCTCAAAACAATTTTACCAATGTATGTTCCAAGATGGAGGTAACTAAGCATGACCTTTCCTTCAAATGTATAAGGAAAACCAAAATAAAACAACAACCAATTTGTGTCAAAGCTAATGAGAAATGAGAGGCATTTAACTAGTTTTCTGTTTTCTAGACTTCATGAGCATGCTCATTGATATCTAACGAATATTCTGTTTGGAGACTTTCAGTAGTGTGTGACACTTGGTCAGTTTGATATGACTCTAGTCCCTCATGCAAAAAAGAATAATCAATTAAAACTGGGGAATGCATGCAAATGTACTTGTTCATCTTTCACTCCTCTTTTCCTTCCCTCTCTCTTCCTCACCTCAGAGAAAAATGGAGAAGTTACCTGCTTGCTGCTAGATAAATTTTAATATGTTTGGCTTAAAGTTCTAATTATTTTTGATGTAGCATTAAACCTCTTAAAGAATGGAAATTATTTTATACTAGTAAAACATTTAAAAATAAGATGTAGTATGAAGTTGCAAAGGTGTTAATAACCATATTTACATTTCTTCTGTTTTATATGATGTTAATAAGCATGATAATATTTATACATTCTCTCTATCTGTCCGTCTGTCCCTCCATCCATCCATCCATCTATGAATCTATCTATCTATCTATCTATCTATCTATCTATCTATCTATCTATCATCTACCACATCCTTTTATAAAAGGATAATTTGTAAGTTAACATTCTAATGCAAAACTTTCCCATTCGAGGGTCTCTGGTCATCTTGATATCACAGAATCCCGTGCGAGTGAAGAACGCCATGCTGGCCCTGCCTCTTCAGATTGACACCAACCTGCAGCAACTGGTCAAATCTCATTTCTGTTAAAATGCATATATTATCTAAGAGCTTAAAATGTGCTTTTAAATAGCAATGCATAAGTACTAGTTGAACTTGGATCTTGAAAACAGCCTGTTTCAAGAGACTTACAAAAGGAAGTTTTCAAAGTTCTGTCCCTGAGCTGAACCCATCAAGCAGAAGCTCTTTGTCCCAAAGTGATTCTGGGCCAGCTTGATGCTAATGAACTTCTTTTCTAGGCCTCTAATCAGCTGTACTTCCTGTGACTCAGCCAAGCCTCCCACTCCCTTTTGAAGAGTCATGGACCATTTGGAAATAGTTGGGAATATGCACCTTTTATGCTTTGATGACATCCAAGTGGGGCTATTTAATCACCAAGAGGCAAACATGTGCCTCTGGAAGCAGCCACACCACTGTCTTGTTTCATTTTTTTTTTTTTTTCCCAAGCAGCTAACTATTTCCTGTGGCCAGAATGTCTCCTGGAAGTTTGTGACTATGAGCTTACTTCCCCATCCTTCATGGTGAGTGTCACAGTTGTCCTCAGTTTTTCAAGTGAGTAAACACACTCACAGTATTAAAGAACCAGTTCACACTCACACAGAGAGACTGGGAATCTAAGACTGGGGCCCTGAGACCAGCCCTGTTCAACCTTCCACCCAGCCCCTGTCTTCCTATTTTCTGCGCTCTGCCCAATCCACCCCACCTTTCTACACTCAAGGTCCTATCACTTCAGCTCCCAATCACACACTCCCTGGGCGTGGTTGCTGTTCCTTCTGCTTGCCCTGCAAACTTCTACCTGCTCAAACACAGCTCTAGAGATAACGTAGACAGGTATTGGAGAACTTGAAAAGGAGAGAACTACTGTTTGGACTTTGCTATCAGTTTCCTGTGTATGCGCTGGTAATTGAAAGGAAGGAAAAAGAAATTCCTTGCTCTGCTACCCATTAGTAGTCTGAGATGGGGAGCTAAGGGTACTAGGGGCCAGGGCATGTATGTATTAGATCACTCCTGAAATTTAATTTATCCATGTGTATGAATTTCTTTACATCACTACAAGGATCCAGTCAGCATACCCTGACTAAAGATTCTCAGCAGCATCTGGGATTTGTGGACTGAATGACATTCTAATACCCGCAATTCACTTCTTATTCTTCTAATTTTCCTCTTTACTACCAATGGAATATGCTTTTGCTTAGTAATAATCCACTCATATGTTTGACACAGACTAGTGGGGGAACTTGTATTCCTCCCTGTCCTGGTATACAAAGAATAGATTGAACTGATTAGCTCATAACATAGAACACACAAGTGCTACATTTATAACATATTTCCAATACTCTATTCTCTGATGCTTATTTTAAATATGTGCACAATTATAGTTTATCTTCACTTACTCTGTTGGAAGCACACTGCTTTTCTCTTCTGACACATCTATTGTCAGCTCTCAGGACTAGGCCATGAAAATGCAGACACTCAAAATTCAGAGCATGAATCACTCAGGTGTCCACTATGAACAATCACTGAAAGAGTGGATCCTTAGCTGTGTTTAGCTTGTTTTTAGGCCCCTTAAACTTCTATTTACTTAATTACTTTCTGCTTTCAGACACCCAAGTGACTCACTCCTTTCTCCAGTGATATTGAGTTATGCTTTTGTGTCTCTGCTTTCACACGTCAATATCACACACAAAGTCTCCATCTTCCAGCTTCTAAACCTCATTTAAAAAACTTAAAAAGGAAACCTTGTTATGCCTATGATTTCTCATTTACTCTATTTATTCTATTATTCCCCCATTTATGCTTTAATTCTACCCAGCTTGGCTTGTTTTCTCCATATATCTTCTGTTGTCTGCTTCAGTGTGTACTGGTCTCATGTGGTGTTACTCAGCCTTTCAGCTGAATGTATCCCTACGAGTCTCTCCTGTCTGGGCTTCTATGACACTCTATCCCCCTGGCCCCACTGGCACCCCCATCATCTCCTTTGCTTGGCTCCCCTCATCTATTTGACTCTTGATATCTTCAAAAATGTAGGTTTTTGTTCCTATTATATTTAGAATTTCTCTGCAACACATTCTATTTGATTCAAATTTAAATTAGATATAACCATGCACAATGTCTTTCAAATTAAAATTCAGAAGTATACTAGCAATCCCTTGATCCAGCCTGACAGCCACAACTTCAACCCCTTCTCTGAGATCCATATCCACAGGTATAAGTGGTATCTTCATCAGTTGCCTTATGGGCATCTTAGATATACAACATGCTTAAAGTTAAATTCTATATCAATCCTTGCTCAATTCCAAATTATCTTTGTTGTTAAGGACCATCACTTCTAGACTACCCAAGATACAAGTTACTAAACACATGATACTCAAGAAGAAGGAAGATCAAAATGTGGACACGTCACCCCTTCCTAGAATTAAGAACAAAGCACACATTGAAAGAGTTAAAGAGAGCATTTGTGAAGCTGAATCCAAAGGATGGACCCAACGACTGCGGCTGCCAGGGATCCATCCCACAATCAGTCACCAAACATAGACACTATAGCATATNCTAGAGAAAGTACCCAAGGAGCTGAAGGGGTCTTCAACCCTATAGGTGGAAGAATAACATGAACTAACTAGTACCCCTGAGCTCATGTCTCTAGCTGCATATATAGAAGAGGGTGGCCTAGTTGGCCATCAGTGGGAAGAGAGGCCCCTTGGTTATGCAGACTTTATATGCCCCAATACAGGGGAACGCCGGGGCCAAGTGGTGGGAGCAGGTGGGTAGGGGAGCAGGGCCGGGAGGGGGGAGGATACAGGGAACTTTCTGGATAACACTTGAAATGTAAATGAAGAAAATATCTAATAAAAGTTGAAAAAAAAAAAGAATTATCCTCATTTAGTGCATTTTCTTTGACTCCCAAACCCATCAACTACCTAGTCCTTCTCTGTCGTGGTTGTTTGACTTTCCCTGTCTTGGTTGTTTGTCCTTCCCTGTTGTGTTGTTTGATTGAGGATGGCTCCTATAAGCTTGTATGTTTGAACACTTGATGCCCATTTAGTGAAACTGTTTGTGAAGGATTGATAGGTGTGGCCTTGTTAAGGGAGGTGTATCACTGGGAATGCTTTGAAGTTTCAAATCCCACACCTGAGCTGCCTCACTATCTGCTGCCTGTGGGTTAGGATGTTGTCCCATGCAGTGTCTGCCTGCTGCCACACTCCCCACTGTGAAAGTCCTGAACTTACTGTCTGAAACTGTAAACAAGCCCCCAATTAAGAGTACTTTCTTTTATAAGTCCCCTTGGTCATGGTGTCTAATCACAGCCATAAAACAGAAATGTCGGCACTAATATCTGCCAATCCTTAGTTACCAGGTCCATCATAAGACACTGCAGTGCAAATGGACTAACACCGTGAATGAAAATTATCACACTTCTGAGTTTTCCTCACTCCACTTCTGTTTTTCTCTAACCATGGCAACCATCTAAAACAGGTAAGCAAACAGACAACACAATAGCAACAACGAACCCCCCCCCCAAAAAAAAAAAATAAAAACACTTTTAAAACTTCCTTGTGGCTAGTCTAGATAGATAGCTAAGTCAGCAATGTTCATCTCACACAGAAGCTGAGCTTGGTCTCAGAGACTACATAAAAATTCAGAGGTATACAGTACAGGCCCAGGGTGTGGGAACCAGAGCACCTCTGGGGTTCACTGATCAGCCAGACCAGCATAGTTGATGGATAACAGGTTAGTGAGAGACACTAACTCAAAGGAGGCATACAGGGTCCTTCAGGATGACACCCAAGGCTGTCTTTGATGTCTACATGCACACACACACACACACACACACACACACACACACACACACACACACACACACATGTAACACAGAGACACATGTACAAAAACATCTATTCATCTATATACATATTAAAGAAAAAGACTTTCTAATTATTTAGACTATTCATTGTCCTTTCCATAGGACCACGGCTTTTACCTAGACACAACTATGATCATCCATGTAAATATTTTTCAAGGCTGCTTTTGAGTTGCAGTCTTGTTCATTTGTGTCAGCACCTATGGTATTTACTCACTGAGCCTTTGCATAAAACGTTTAGTACTCTATGCTCTGTCTGACCTTCTACAATATAATTCCTATGTAATTCTGAGTTCATCGCTCCTTAACTTATTTGAACTCCTTCCCAACAAAAGACCTTATCCCTATTGCTGTAACAGGCCTAGTACTTCACTAGTAGAAAGAATTTCTTTGTAGCTTTTCTGCCCTCAATATGCTCTTTTCATAGATTTTCGCTTGCTTGGTGCATTCTTGCTATCCAGATCCCCTCTCCTTGGAGAGCAATACCCATGCTATCTTATGTGAAGTTGTCCCTAATTATGCTCTACTTTTAATTTTGTTCAAATCACTCATTCCCAACCAGCAATTATCTAGTTTTTTTTTTAGCTAACTTTTTATTTTTCTTCCACATTCAAAACTGCATTATCCTGGGCTGTTTTCTACTTTATTCTTTGCTCTGCCTGACTAGCAGATTTATATATTACATATGCTCAATAAATGTTTACAAATAAAGAATTCTGCTCATTGTTGTTAGTTCTGGGATAGGTTTTCTACCGAACACTCCCATATATGAGCTTAAAGCTCACATTGCTTCGGTAACTGTAAATGTCTCTTGCCAGCCTTATTCAGCATCCCCTACCAAGACAGCAATGCCCCTGGGTTGGTAAGGGGTGTGCAGATAAAATACTACAGAGATGCTCTCAGGAAATAGTATCTGCTTTACTTCAAGTGAGCAGTCACTTATCTAGTGGGAACCTAATGATGTGATTGGATAGCATATTACCTCAGATTGCACAGCAAGCGCTCATATGGTTTCTATAAAGAATAAGCTACCGGCTACACACACTTCTTCAGAATTCAGTGTTTTGACTTCAGGAACAGGGTATGTCAAGCTTCTTTTGTAGAAGCAGTGTGCCAGGTAGGCTGGCTGCCAGGTCATGCCTCATTTTCTCCTACAGTCTTGGGTTGAACACATCAAAGCAACATTGTTTATTGGTCACCTGTGGATGGCAAAATCAACACATTCCAAGAGAACTGAGGACACTGCTAGCCATTCTCCTCATTCCATTCTTTTTCTGCCTGGCCTTTGGAGGGGTGTTGCAAAGATGCTGTAATTTATGACATGTTTTCATAAAGCAGACTTTTCATTTTCTATATTTTCTATTCATAGCCAATAGCCCAACAAAACTTACTAAATCAGCCTCAGCATTTGGAATAAAGGGTGAATTCAGAGGATTAATTCATACCACAGTAGGAATCAGACTTTGTCACTTTGCTTGCATTTTCTCTAAAGTCCCTACTTATCAGGATGTGTTTTGATCAAAGACCCTTCAGTATTCCTGGATTTAGATTCTGTAGCTCCATCTCTGTAGAGTAAGTTATTCTCTTCTCTTAGAAGCATATATCAAATCTTTCTGTATCAGGCTTTTTATTTAGGTACTTAAGTCATGTTGGTAAACCTGCTACATGTGGTATTTGCAATCTATTGGGTATGAATCTTAGCTCCAGAATGCTTAACATCATCATTATTATTATTATTATTATTATTATTGTTGTTGTTGTTGTTGTTGTTTTTCAAAACAGGGTTTCTCTGTGTAGCCTTGGTTGTCCTGGAACTCACTCTGTAGACCAGTATGGCCTCGAACTCAGAGATCCGCCTGCCTCTGCCTCCCAAGTGCTGGGATTAAAGGCGATCGCCACCACGCCCGGCTACATCCTTATTTTTTAAGTTAGTGATCTTCATCAACACTGAACGCTTATTGTAAAGATGAAATGATACTATGTCTTCAAAATGCCCACTATAAGCCAGATAGATGGTGGTGGCCCATGTCTTTAATTCCAGCACTTGGGAGGCAGAGGCAGGGAGATTTCTGTGAGTTCGATGAAGCCTTGTCTATGGACAAGACAGCATTGCCATAACAAGTTTCATGACAGCCAGGACTATGTAGAGAAACAAACTGAAGCCACTTTGAATAAAACTTCCATTTTGAATATTGGCCAAACAAAGTTAAAATTCCCAAGATATTCCTGGGTAACTGACAGCTTGCTTGGCAGAAATAGACAGTGCATGTGTAACTGACATCCTGGTTAGCAAGTTGAGACATGAATACTAGGCAAGTTGTCCCCCCACAGTCGAATAAACTAACCAATGAGAATAAGATAAGTGTACCTGTTCCTATGGAAGTCCCCTATCCCAAACCCTGATTGGTGGAAAAATATAACTAAAACTTGACACAGATATTTGTGGTTTTCAGGCTTTTTTAAAAAGATTTTTTTTATTGGTTATTTTCTTTATTTACATTTCAAATGTTATTCCCTTTCCCAGTTTCCCCTCCAATCCCCCATCCAATTCCCTTCCCCCACTTTATGAGAGTGCTCCCCCACCCACTCACCCACCTACTCCTGCTTCTCCACTCTAGCCACCCCCTATGCTGGGTCATCAATCCACCACAGGACAAGCTGTGTAACATTCTGGCTGGAGGTCACAGTTCAACTCCTGAGTGTGCACTGTAGCCCTGATCCATAAGTTGATTGCAATCAATTTTTGTCATTGGCATTGACCTGGTGTTTGACTTGTATTGGGTCTAAGCAGACTCCATGAGAGCTTCTTTTGTCTTGTATAATTACACTTAAAAAATAATAATATAATACACTGTGTAAAATGAGAACTAACTTTGTATAATCGTGTTGGCTCCTTTTCAGTTCAGACTTGCCTGTGTGGTGGCATTCAAAGCTAGGGCCTTTAGAGGTGGTAAGCTATCAGACTCCATCAGACCCTTAAGAAAAAAATTATTTTCTCAGGCTTCTACCTTCTTATCCTGTGAAGACAGGAAGGTTATCATCAGATACCAGATATGGATGCCTTGGTTTGGACTGGGCAGTCGCCAGAACTGTAAGAAATGAGCTTCTAATATTTTTCCTTGTTGTAACAGTTGTTGTTTTTTAAATGATCCAGACTGTGTCACTTTGATATAGTACTACAAATAGACTACTAAAAACAATAGATACTTCTCACTCATGAGAATTCAAATACCTGACTGAGATGTTTTCAAAGAATGTGCTTTGATTTCAAATTCTCAGTGGCACTATGCTGAATTCTCTTATGATAATGCTATTTTCTGAATATCATTCATGGACTCTTAGGTTGAGATATATAATGATTTTGTGCTTTAATCAATAACTGCCATCCTTCCAGAAAGTTTTCCTATTCTTAACTTAGGAATCTTCATCCAAACTAAGAACTTATTGTAAAGACAAAATGATACAATGTCTACAAAATGCCCAGGAAACAGATAGAAACCATTTATGCACTGTGTGATTTACAAAGAAAAAATAAATATTGGTAATAAAGCAAAATCATCAAGGTACTCAATTTTATTGACTTTCTCAATCATTTCATATCTAAATATAATGTGGAAGGTTCTGATGTATGTGAATGAGATTAAGATCCTTACAGAGATTTATTGTTTATTATTTAAGAATTAGCTTTGTGAAATTAACAAAAGAGAAATAACTGGAAAATTGAAATTTATATAAGGCCAAAACAATTATGGTTTTTAGTACCATGAAGATAAAAAAGAAAGTTCCTGATGAGTGAATATTGAATAGGCATGTGATAATAAATACCATCAACCAGACAGTGTCTAGACTACCTAAGAGACAAACTTCTGGTCATGCTTATGAGGGATTAACTAGGTTAATTGAGGTAGAAAGATGCACTTAAAGTGTACCTGGTACCCTTTCATCATGGACTGGGGTCTTGGGTTGAGTAAAACTGAGGAAAGCAAAACTAACTTTAAGCATTCACAGCTTTGTTTCCTAAGACTGAGGACACATGTGTCCATCCACCTCACCTTCCCGTCACCATAGTTTCCTCACTATGATGAACTTTCCCTCAACAGTAAGCACTTATGAGACCTTCCTTAAGCTGCTCTGGTCAGATATATGTTCACAGCAGTGAGGAATGTAACTAGTATAGTTTGACTACTAAAAAACAATCACTAGACATACATGAAACTTCACATGAATTGCTATATAAACGTAGTAAACAATGTAGGAATGTTCACTCATTCTGATTAATCAATTCTGAGTTTTAAGAAGATTTCTCAGTAATCACCATGCTTTCATTTTTATTGTCATTCGCAATATAAAATAGGCCTCCTTTATCAATACTAATTAAAAAAAAGGTTTTAAAATTCTGGAGAGCTTTCAAGGGCAGAGATCCTTGATCCTTGTTCTAAACAAGCACTTTAAGCAATGAATTTAAGTTAAATGTAAGATTATGTATGTGAAATAAACACCATTTTTTTGCATTGCTTTCTTTAAATGAAACAATATGTGTTAAAGTACATATCAAAAATTGCTTTCCAATTCACAGCTACATTGGCTCCCACAGTTCTGCATTTCTACTTAGTGAGCTTCAGATTTTTATTTGTAAACATATAGAATAAACTAAATTTCTATTCAAAACCTAAGCTTTTAGGAAGAAAAAAAATTAAGGAAACTAAATTCCTGTCCACTAAGGTTTTTGTCTTGATCATCTAGTTGACTGGTTAGAGAGTAAAGGGCCAGAACTTGAGGCTGGTGTTCTGCACACCTTGTGGGCCCTTTGTCCTACAGGGCATGGCCATGGTGGTTGTTCTGGGTAGTTTTGTCCTGAGGGCTGCATACTGGCAGAAGTTATATATTCTCAGTAGTTAGAGTGAACCCACTTACAGGTGATGTTTCATCTTCCACCAGTACTCCGTAGGACAAAGCTTTAACTTTTTCCAGTCAACTGGATCCAAATAGATAGGAATTCACTTTTTCTTTCTTTCTTTTTTTTTTCTTTCTGAAAGTTCAGGTTCTAAATATAAATTTTGTTGATTCTATGCTTTCATATGACAATATAAAGCTCACTAAGGACCTATGCAGAACGGTGAGGTCCTATGTAGCTGTGAATTGGAAGCACATACTTTTGACAGGTACATTTGCATATGCTATTCCATTTAAACAAATGGCATAAACATTCCTTTGACTGCACTTCTTGCATTTGTGTCTGTGTTTGATACCCAGCCAGTGTGCCTCTATGGCATCAAATGCCTGCCATTATTAAATAAGCATTCAATGTTTTCCTGTTTATTTTCTCATTCAGACGGTTTGAAGGAAGATATTACCAACATTGTTTACAAGTAGAGAAATTAAGAGTTGAAATACTAAATAATTGATGGTGGGTGATATCCAAAAACAATCAGCCACATGGTAAATACATTCATATCATGTTCTCTCTCACTTAATCCACCCCCCACCCTGAAATATACAGCATGTCTGGTGGGTGAGTCACCAATTTGATGTTTCTTTTGTCTACAACTAGTATAAACTTCTCCCAGGTTATATATACATAGATAGGGATGGGCAGGGGTCAGGGCCACCAAGAAAGAACTAAAAGGTTGCAGGAAGCACTGTGGATTTTGAGGTTTGAGGTAACAAGGTGTTCATTCTCTGCCTCAGAGCACAGAGTCAAGGCTGCTGGATTTGGATGGAGCAGATCATGTAGGGTGCAGCCTACCTGTATATTGTCGAAGCTGGTAAACTCTATGATGATGGAAGACTCAGTGGTGGAAAAAAAATCACTGGATGAAAGTTGAGTAAGTCCTATTGGGAGAATAACAGCATGAGTCAGCGGTCTCCATGGATGTTTGCTGACAAAGTGCCTTTGAAGCTTTCTGTTATGCGGGTAAGTTCTGCCCTACGTGATGAGTAGACATGACATGTCCTGCTCCTCTTTGTCTCAGAAAGGAATGTGTTTATTCTCACTATTCTCCTCCACAGAGACTATTAGTCACAGTCAAGCTTGATAAAAATCCCAGACAACTTTCTTACTCACTATAAGTTCTTGACTTTCCTTTTCTGACTGTATCAAGGAGGATATACACTGTCATATCCTACTAGAGTTTCATTTCTAACACTCTTATCTAGTCCTACGTATTCACACAAACAAGAGCCACCTGACAACCTCATTGAAACCTACTTAGGATCTGAAAGCTGATCCTCTGTCTGTAAGAGCAGCTAGAGTGGCTCATGCTTCTTCTCTGAACGTTATCACATCTTAATTCTGCACATGATTTTTGGTTCTCTGGCCATAACTACAATTCAAACATGTCACAGTTCTGGAGTTGCTCTGTACCTGTTCTACTGCTGGAGGCTGTGAAATTCACAGGTCTTTGCTTAATTAAATTCTATTAATTATATTTTGTCTGTAATTGTACTTTTAATAAAGGGGAGTAGTGGTCGATTTATATATATATATTTTTTTATGCATTGTCTCTCTAGTAATGTCTGGATCATGAGAGGCATTGAGGTCATATACTGCTGGGTAGAAGGATTTTGTATGGTAATGATGTCCTCATTTGAGAACGTAGTAAAGTAATGGAGTTCATTTGCATATTTTCTTTGATTGGTCTAAAAGACGTGTTTATATTTAGTTAAGATATTCATCCTGATGACCTGTGGATCAATTTAAGTGAAAATTTCTACCCAGCTACACAGAGCTTTCCTGCTTTAGGGCAAGGCTGACATATTGTTGATGAGGAGCAGGGGCCATGAGACAATTTAGACTATGGTCCACCAGAGAGGTAAGAATTGTGAAACTTCTGAAGATGTGGCTGTTTCTCTGGAGCATCAACCAGCAAGCATCCAGCACAGGTTCCAGTTACAACTCTGCGCACCATACTTATACGAGCTCCATTCAAGTACATTTTTATACTTTTGCTCTTAGAACTTCTCAACACTCCTTATGAGAATAGCCTGGAAGTTAAATGAGTTGGAATCAAATCATTCATCAGCTAATTTACAGGCAGCAGAAAATTCAAAGTATCTGTTATAATAGTCAACAAATTATTATTCAGAAAAGGAGAGTATTTGAATGATAAATACATGCAAAGTAGCATACTTTAACACTATTTTTGTTGTATTCCTAAGAAAAGGGATTTGTTTTATAATTGGAAAACATATCAAGCAAGTATCCTTGATTAAAATTACTCAATAACAATGTGATCTTATTTTTTTTTGTAAGAAGAGTTATGTAATAGTTCACAAATTAGGAGTCTCTTTATGTCATCCAAACTTGTATGTGTATACTTAAATATATGTATAAATTCAACATGCTGAGAGTATTTTTGTTGTTTGTTCACAAATGGTTTCAGGGCTGTATATTGGATAACCAGTAAGAGACTCATACCTAGAAGAAGCTAATTTTCCTTTTCTCAGCAGTTAGTAGGTGTCTGTAGTTCTTTGTCTAGAGTCACACCCTATGAGATTTTCCCCCTCCATGTTAGCAGGCCCATCAATATGGCTATTGTTCCAGTCTTGTTTAGGCAGTCAGTTCTAGGACAGCCTGGTATTCTGCCTCTTACAACTTCCTCGATGAACCCTGAGCAGGAGAACATGTGAGTAAGATGTATCCATCAAGACTGGTCTCCCATGATTCATTAGTCTCTGTATTGTATTTTAAAATCATTTTGACCCTGAATATATGCCTTATTCTCTATGATCATATAGCATAATGGTAGACAGTACTGCCATGATGTCAGTTTCCTAAGGTTTAATTCCAGCTTCTCCAGCACATTACCTTAGGTCCCTTAGAAAGTATTTATATTTTCTGCATTTATAAACCAGTCATAACAATAGTAACAGGAACATATGCTATAGTGATTTTGTAAACAATTTCATTAATAGTATAATTAGAAGTAACCATTATTGTTTTATTTTCCAGCCAGGAACCAAATCAAAAAGAGCTTCCATCTATTTATCTAAACATCTTCCTCTATATTTTTCTTAATATTTTTAAACAGTAGCTGATAAGATGGCTCAGGATGTAGAGGTACTTGCTATAAAGCCTGATGACCTGAGTTCAACATCTAGATCCTACAGGACTGTAGATGAGAACCAACTCTTACAAGTTGTCCTTGGCCTCTCTGTCGGTCCTGCAGCATATGCACATTCCCCATAAACAAACAAACAAACAAACAAACAAAAACAAATAGCTAACTTCCAATTATAATACTTCCCAGAAACAAGTTTGTTTTGATTCTCACATATCTTTCTAAAACTTACTATTCTTTGGGTTAGTTTGTTTGTTTTTGTTTTGCTTGTTAATGTTTTATTTTTAAAAAACCAACTGCTGCCAGCTTCTGGTCACCAATGTTTCCTAACTGCTATACAAATGTTCAGAGTTTAAATGTTGCTGATGGTGAAGGTAAGAATCATACTATAAACTAGAAATCATTTTGACCCTGAATATATGCCTTATTTTCTATGATCATATAGCATAATGGTAGACAGTACTGCCATGATGTCAGTTTCCTAAGGTTGAATTCCAGTTTCTCCAGCACATTATCCTGTGGCATCCCTGTCTGAGGCAGTTAAACCAGAGTTTGGCTCTGGTGCATCTAGGGAAAGCATCTTAGAGGAGAGTTTTTGTCACAAGAAAGTTCTGAGGCAAGAAAGGGCAACAAACGCATAGACTCACAAGTCCGGCTTTTCCTCCACTCCTATACTCTCCCTGCTGGGTCTTTCTTGATGGAAAATGGAAGACTCTCTAACCTTTCACTCCAAGTCCCCTGGATTCATAGGAATATGCAAGATTCTTCCAAGCACACTTCAAGAAGACATCATAAAGATGATGTACTGTATTCTGGGTCTCCAGAGGCAAGAACCTGTGACTCCCATCAGGCCTAAGCAACCCGAACCTCTGAATAACCCACAGTAGACTGGACTAAGATGAAGGAGAGAGTAAGAATGGCATACAGTATAGAGATACCAGTGCAGACCTAAATCCATGTTGACCTTACTTCATGCATTCAAGGACTTAAATAAACTTCATAAGTATTCCAAATTCCCCCTCAGTACAAAGTTTAAAATTTCTCCTAGCATTCTTAAGAATTTTTTCTCTCTAGCAGTTCCCTATTATTTTTTAAAATATGATATGAATAAAAACTCTTTATACAAAAAATAATTGCTTACTCTGGGAAGGGTTTTCTTATTTTGCAGTTATATTTGATTCTTGATTCTAGACCATGTCATAGAATCAATTAATGTATAATCAATAAATTACCTTATCTGGCTATTTGGTTCTTTCTTAATTCTTTTTAATTAAATAGCTCAGTAGTGCTTATAATTAAAAGCTAAAGACTTGGGATACACTATCCAATCCATGTTTTCTCTGATGAGACCACAGTTTTGTGATGATCTCATAAAACTCTGCTCTTCTCTAAGTAACACTTTTATTTGGAATGTATCAACTTTTGGTTGTGTTTCTTGACTTTTGCTATATAAGATTCTACTTTATTGTAATGGTTTGAATGTGAAATGTCCCCCACAGACTCATAGGTTTAAACGTTTGATTCCTAGCTAGTGGCCCTGTCTTGGGTGATGGTTGCTGGATTTGAAGCTTTCAGGTTATAGCTGTTTACAGCCTTATATATCTGTCACATTTTAGTTTATAACTCTTCCTAAATATACTTATTATTAACTGTTTCACAATTTTCCATCTATAAAAATAAGTAAACTTTGTTACTTTTTAAACTCTAAGATGAACGTTACACTGTAACCGCCCCCTTTTTATATTAAAATCCTAACCACTAGAATCTCAAACAAGAACTACATTAGTTACTTGGTGATTGCTGTGAGAAAAATATTGTATCTGACAAAAGCAACTTGAGAGTTTGTTTCGGCTCACAGTCCACGGCAGTGAGGAAGAAAGGGCAGTCAAAGTGTGAGACCCAATGGGGGAACTCTCAAGAGCTCCCACCTTAAAGGTCTACAGACTACTCAAGGAGGGAAGATTGATCTTTCCCAGAGACATGTGTCTCCTATCTGGTTAGGCAATATCAAGTGGTCAGCCTTGAAATCAAATACACACAAGCAATACTAAATATCCTCAGCAGGTCCTATTTGCATTTGTGTGTATTTGACAATAATAAAGAAAAATTTGAGAGGCAATTGGGCCCATGGGGAGGGTTTGAGGGAATCAGTATGGAGGTGTAGCAGGAGAAAATGAATGGAAAATGATGTAAGTATATTTCAATAACAATTATAAATTTATAAAGATTAACCACAACAATACTTTGTTTGATGACAGTAAACAAAGTAGTAAAATGTAAGTGATATTATTAGTGTACTCTCTAAACTAAAGTGAATTTATATGTCATTTTTTAATTTCTCCATATAAGGGAGAAATTTGGAAAATATATAATGAAGGTAATACAGAATGTCCACTACAGACCCAGAAGAGAGCTTGGAGCTAATCACTTCCTCACAGCATTCCCAAACAATCATCCCTTCCGAGACCCAGAGTAAGAGTTTTCCAGAAGTGTGGCACTTCTGTGGGCTAAGTCACTCCTTTGGCACAGCAGCCCTGTCAAGCAAACAGAAGTGATTCCTGCAGATGCGCTATTCTAAAACAGAGTTGGCACTCATAACTTCTCCATTCTCCTCTGTGTTTCTGATTTTCCACATTGCGTGGGATAGATTTTCTTAGCATTTCAGAGTATTTCTTTCTTTAGTTATCTCTCACTTGCTGAAGACCTGACTTCCACTTTCCTTGGCTCTAGATGCCTAGTCCATCTTTGTACCTCTGCCTTTTTTTTTTCTACTGCATGTCTTAACATTCTCAGGTGAGCTAAGAAATGGAAGTTTTGAAACCTTATCTCCCAGATGTGTTAGTGTACAGTAAATGGACCCAGACCAGTACAGCAAAATGCTGGCATGGCTGACCATTACAGCAAGGCAGTTATTAACCTGACAAAGCAATTAGTTTCTCATTCACAAACTCAAATAACATGGTTGTTGCTCCCGGGGTATGGACTGAACTAACCAAAGTATATAAATTAGTTAGCACTCTATCTAACATAGCTGAGCACCTGAGAAGTAGTCACTATTATTTTAATAATGAGTTTTATCACCACCCCTGGAGATAACAGTTCAAAAGCACACTGTTTCTTCTTCCCTAGTAAAAGTAAATAAAATTTGTCTCTGTAAGTCCTTTCATGGGTGTTTTGCTCCCTATCCTAAGGAGGAATGAAGTAGCCACTCACTGGTCTTCCTTCTTCTTGATTTTCTTGTGTTTTGCAAATTGTATCTTGGGTATTTTAAGATTCTGTGCTAATATCCGCTTATCAGTGAGTGCATATCTAGTGACTTCTTTTGTGATTGGGTTACCTCACTAAGGATGATATCCTCCAGATACATCCATTTGCCCAAGAATTTCATAAATTCATTGTTTTTAATAGCTGACTAGTACTCCATTGTGTAAATGTACCACATTTTCTGTATCCGTTCCTCTGTTGAGGTACATCTGGGTTCTTTCTAGCTTCTGGCTATTATAAATAAGACTGCTATGAATACAGTGGTCCATCACATAATCAGTCACCAATTCAAGACACTATTGCATAGGACAGCAAGAGTTTGCTGAAGGGACCCTGATATAACTGTCTCATATGAGGCTATGCCAGTGCCTGGCAAATACAGAAGTAGATGCTCACAGTCATCTATATATTGGAACACAGGGTCCACAATGGAGAAGCTAGAGAAAGTACCCCAGGAGCTGAAGGGGTCTGCAACCCTATAAGAGGAACAACAATATGAACTAACTAGAACTCCCAGAGCTTGTGTCTCTAGCTGCATATGTAGCAGAAGATGGCCTAGTTGGCCATCATTGGGAAGAGAGGCCCCTTGGTATTGTAAACTTTATATGTCCCAATACAGGGGAACCCAGGGCCAAGAAGTGGGAGTGGGTGGGTAGGGGTGCATGGAGGGGAGAGGGTAGAGGGAACTTTCAGGATAGCATTTGAAATGTAAATTAAGTAAATATCTAATAAATAAATAAATAAATAAATAAATAAACTCTGAATGGGTTCAGTGATTTGCCAATCCTAAGTTCTAAAAATAATGAACAAAAGACTAAAAATGTTAGTAAGGTTATCCCTTAGTCAGGAACAGTTCTGTTCTGATTGCAGGATCCATTCTTGTGCTGATTTAAAATAATCTTATTTCCTCCTTATAGGGTTTGGCTTAAAAATTAATGGTTAAAACGTTTTAAAATGGGCCCACTTCTTATGCTATGATAAAATAGCATCTTTTTCTCTAAACAATTTTTAAAGTGATTTCAAACAGTATGTTCAAAATAGGCTTGCCATCAGGGAAATGCTGGTGCAGATGGATGTTTTTAAAGCTCAAAACAATTAGGAGCTGTTGGCAAGGAAAAAGAAACTTTGGAAAAATAGAATCCAATCCTTTACCCAGGATAATGTAATGTTTTCCCTTTATTAACACTTACTGTTTTCCACTTGACCAAAAATTTGGAGAAATGCATATAAATGAAGGTCTTGAAGTCCTGGTACATACATTAAAAACACTGTTTAAGTAACCATTCCGTTCATAATGTTATACTTTAATGCAACAGAGCTAAAATGATCAGTTATGTCTATAGTTACCAAGTACCACAACTGATCACTATTTAGCAAGGAAAATAGTATATGTAATAAAGCAATAGTCCATTGTCTCAGAAAAGGATTTTAGAATTCCCCACACACTAGAATTATTTATTAAGTTTCTGAGCTCTGACCAGCTAGTGTGAAGGCCTCTGGATAAATCATAACATAGCCACTAGGAACAGAGCGGAAGATTTACTTAGCTGAGGAATATGTGGTGCTTAATTAAATGAAATCATATTACAATGGAATTCAAAACTCCAAACTCACCTGGAATCTCACTATCCAGGTAAACATTATGCTTCAGTAACCAGAAGATTGCATGCAGGAAATGTAACTGAATAGTCTACTTTGGTTGTCTGTGCATTTACCATTTTCTTGAAAGCAGCATTTATTCCAAAGCTTAAGCTTGTTCCTCTAGGTCCAATTTCTAAAAGATATGAGCATAGGAAATGCTTTCATATAGTTGAAACCATGAAATATAGAAACAACATAAGTTTTAATTTTAAAAAAAATCACAAACTTTGATCCTTAATATGAAATAAAGACAAGGTAGGATCAGATAAGCTGTTAACATGTTGGGATGGTGTGACATCTATACTGAGGCCTGGCTAATGCTTGCAAGACCATCATAGAGAAGAGATTGGGAGGCATAGTCTACCATAGAAAAGTATAGTTGTAAAGGAAGACACCCAACTCTATAAGGGCCTAAGAAAGCAAAAGAAGTTCAGAGTAGCTGAAGGAAAGCCTGCAGGAAAACAAATTTGAGAAGACAGAAGTCTGATGTCTATATTGTTCCCTAAAACAATTATAGGTGAATGTAAACAGTGAGAACCACAAAGTTCTGAAAAGGAGAACACTTGCCATTAATATAGAAAATATCCACTAATAGTCTGGGAGATGGTTCCATGCACAGGCCACACAAGTATGTGGACCAATGTTCAGATTCCCAGAACATGTAAGTACAGTAGTGTATATTATCCATCTCAGCTCTCCTACCATGAGGTAGGAGGTGAACATAGGAGATTGCTTTTACTCACAGGCAGATAATCTGACACACATGGTGGGAAACAATAATAAACCTTGCCTCAAAATGGTCTATGATCACAGACACCTACGGTGGAGATGTGAACAAGGAACTTAATAGTTATACACAGAGCTGGTGGCTAACTTCGTATCTTGGGAAATTGTAAGATTAATAGAAAAGACAACTTTTATCCTGTACTCTGTATAATTTACTTTTTCAAATAATCAGTCAACCCATGTATTTTGATTGCAATTAAATAAAGCAAATAAGAAAAGATAAACACATCTTTCCTGCTTGACAGTAACTGTGCTAAGGCAACCTGTGAAGCTTTCCAATTTTTAATCTGGAATCACTCTTCTTCCAAAAGGCTTGAGTCAAGTATGAATGATACTTTCCATTGTCAACATGTTACACAAATTTCTACTAGCATGAAACAAAACAAAGTGAGAGGACAATTTATTTACTGGAAACATTGTTGGGAGCATTAGGTAGATGGGTTATAGTCTAGTGGGAACTTTTTTGTGATTGTTTTAGATGTTACCTGAAAGCATTCTTTGTGCCCTTCCCCCATTCTTGAGCAGGCTAAATGCACTTTAAGTGCTCGCCACAGTTGGACTTTAAAGACCCAGGTGGACTCTTCCACCTTGCCATAGCTGCAATTTCCTATAGGAACGGGCTGCCCACTGAGTTTGCTTTGCAATATAAACCAGCTGAAACAAAGGATGGGGGTTTCTGGGCTTTCCCTATATAAACACAGTGCTGAAAATTAAACTTTGAGCCTAATCAGAACTTTTGTCTTGGCTTCATCCTCCTTCCACACCCTGTTCCTTTTTCATTTCCAGCCCCCCTTCCAGGTACCCAGTTTGTCCATGGCCACTGGATGGCTACAATTCTCGTTTTGAGATTGATCAAAATTAGTAGTCAGCTAAAATGACACATTCCAAAGATTTTACTTATAGTCAAAAGTATATCAGGTCAGAGATAAATAAATATCAATAAAAAATGATCATTAAGTGTATCAAATGCAGATCAAGATAACTTAACACCTTGATTTGAAGCAATATGGCTTTCTAGGATCATTAAGAAGTTCCAGGATCTGTAGAATTTTAAAACGGTTATTTTTTCCAAAAAGTTTAGTTCCATGCTGACATTACAGACTATTCTAAAGGGATCTTGTAGAGGCACACTCTTTTTGGAGGTTCACTAGATTAAGTGATTAACCATGAACTAGGAGCTCTGATGGCAGCTGAACAGTCATCTACCACCATGTATAGAGAGGTCAGGACAGAGAGACTGTAGCATCATAAGATCCTTGCCAAACAGAATCTTGCCTACAAAGCCTGCTCAGGGGGTTAAAATTTTGCCTTGATCTATGTGCATTCATTAGGTGTAGCAACTATGATCAGGATCCCACCAGCAAGGTCTTTTACCTTTCACCATGTTTTCCAAGCATTTCTCCAGACTTTGCTTTCAGATGCCATATACCACTTGAGCCATGGGGTATGCTCTTTCCATGGCTACTTTTTCTCCAGTGGTTTTGGCAACTGTATAACCTGCATGAGTTATAGGTTTAGAATATTGTATAGAACAAGTCATCTTCAGGATGAAGCTCTGGCGGTAGATGAACTTGCTGCATTCTTTGTTCTGGGTCTTCTGCTTATGATAATATGCTAGCATTACAAAAGCCCTTGACAGAATATTTGCCTCTGGATTACAGAAAATTTCTCCATGATTATAAAAAACATCCTTGATATTAAGGGAAAACCATGATCATCAGTTCTTATGTCTAGTAGAAAGAACACAATTAGAACTCCCAGATCCTGAGTCCTACTAAAGACACAACTTTCATCATTGTGGACAACATATATAGGTTTTTTTTTTTGTTTGTTTGTTTGACTTGATGTGCCAATCATCTCCTCATTACAGAGGCAAAGTAAATCCACCTAATCTACCTACAATGACTTTAGATTCAGTATGAAAATGAAAATACTCTATTTTTTATTTGCATGCAGTACTGGCTAGTTTTTGTGTCAACTTGACACCTCTGGGTTATCACAGAGAAAGGAGCTTCAGTTGGGGAAATGCCTCCATGAGATCTAGCTGTGAGGCATTTTCTCAATTAGTGATCAAGGGCCCCTTGTGGGTGGGATCATCTCTGGGCTGGCAGTCTTAGGTTCTATAAGAGAGCAGGCTGATCAAGCCAGGGGAAGCAAGCCAGTAAGGAACATCCCTCCATAGCTTTTGCATCAGCTCCTGCTTCCTGACCTGCTTGAGTTCCAGTCCTGACTTCCTTGGTGATGAACAGCAGTATGGAAGTGTAAGCTGAATAAACCCTTTCCTCCCCAACTTGCTTATTGGTCATGATGTTTGTGCAGGAATAGAAACCCTGACACATGCGTAGATTGACCCAGGTAAAGCATTTCATAGTTGTATTTCCACGCACAAAATGTAATATAATTTGATTATATTTTCTCTCTTATACTTTATTCCTTTCCTTTTCGTCTCTTTCTCTCCCTTCTCCTTTCCCATCATTTCACATAATGGTTTCCCCTTAATATCAGGGATAGTTTTTGATAATCATGGAGAAATTTTGCTACTTTCATGTACTTAGTATTTCTCACCCACCCTGAGGCCATATATAAAGTAAAAACATGTGGCACTTCTCTGTAGGAATGAACTATTTCATTTACTATAATGATATCCAGTTCAATCTATTTTCCTAAAAATAATGTAATTTTACTCTTATTTATGCTTCAGTAAAACTCAAATGTAGCAGTGAATTAGCTAAACAGCTTTGTGTTCCCAATGGGTCCCATGTGCTATCTGGAGATGCACATGAAAGATACACACACACACACACACACACACACACACACACACACACACACATTATACTATACATAGCTCAAAGGAGGGGCCATTGTAATCCTCTGCCTGGCTAGCATATATTTCCCTCCAGTACTCCTGACTCAATATCTTCAAAATCTATGTTTTATCTTTGCTTCCCTATTCCCTTCGGGGCAACCCCTCCCATATGGCCACTTCCCCTTTCCACCTACATTTTGCATGAATTTTCTTCTGCAGCTCTCAACCTGATACATCTCCCTCCAAGACATGGTGATCTCTCCCTCCTTTCTCCCATTCCTAGCCCCTGAAAATCCAAAGGAGCTGCCTCACCTTCCCAATCACTGGCCATTAGCTCTTTATTGATTGATCAAAAACCAATTGGGGACAAAGACCTTCAGTATTTGGACATGCAGATTACCAATTTTGGAGACTCTAGAATCAGAATGTGCCATATAACAGAAGCCAGTTAGGAAATAGCTGCAGAAATAGATGCTAGGAGAGCCAGTTACACAAAAGAAAGATGTATAATTATGGCGAAGCACCATCTTCCAAACACTATGGAAAATAGATTCATTATAAATGCCTTATCTGATAAGCGAAGTCATATCAAAGGGGTACAGAATACCATCTCCTGTTAATCAGATGTTATATAGTTAGGCTACACTATTATTTACTTTTTATAATCTAATTATAAATTAGGCTATTTCCTCATTTCACAGAGGAGAAACTGAAATAGGACATGTCCAAGAGCACAAACCTACTAGATTGCAGAGGCAAGGACAGGACTCTACCAAATTTCACAGCCAGAAAAACAGAGCTGCATACAACACTACTCTTTTTCTCTACTGCTGGGTCCTGTGTAGCTTCAATCTTTCTTTCTAACTTTCTTTCTTTTATTTATGTGAATCAATTTACTCATAGTAAAGATGTCTCTTTGAAAACTAATATTAATATACCAACAGCGTGCACTGTTACCAGGCAAGTTGATAGACATTGTCTCTAGATTTTACATGGAGATACCAGACTCAAAAGCACTGGAATACTGTTCATTTGAATTCAACATACACTGAATTCAAAAGACAAAATTCAAAATATTTGAAATCTTGGACAAATGAACACAGAAACCTAGAAAATACTCTTGGGTTTTCTACTTTTTCAATTTCTGAAAATACATAGGCAGTTAAAACAAAGCAAGTCAGTCAAGGAGATAAAAATAACAAATATATATATATATATATATATATATATATATATATATAAAATATACCAGAAATAATCTTATCTACCAGCTAAGCATTGCCAGTAAGAAATTTATAGAAAGTTTTAGGAAATGATGAGTGTGTACATGTGTTTGTGTGTGTGTGTGTGTGTGTGTGTGTGTGTATGTAAAAACTGTACATATTTAAATGTACCTGTGCAAATAGATGGTCAGATATATTTGGACAACTTGACTATATTAGTTTGAATACATATAAAAAATTCCAATAAAGTTAAAGCAGTGTGCTAAAATCATTTACATTTAAGGTTTCTCAAAGTTAATTAAGAGTAGGATTCTTCTTCATTCCTGAGGCTCATAGCTGTTCTATAACATGTTTCTGGCCCTAAAGGAGAGCAATCAGAGTCTGAACAGAGTTTGTACAGAATCATAGCTGTATAGTACATCAGACACGTGATATTCACTGACATAATTTTCCTTGGAAGACTAATATTTTGGTTTTTTTATTAAAAAAAAAAAATCACCATTTGTTTTACAGTTCCCACTGAAGAAATTGCTTGTATTCACACACCATTTGTAAATCATGTCGTGTACTAAAGAGGACAGACAAAGAGAGAGGGGGTAGCCTCACATAATGTGGTGATACCCTCATTAAGTAAAAGAAGGGCAACACCAGGGGGCCAGTCCATGCATGACAGCAGCAGTTGAGAACCAAACTTCTTCCTCTTGGAACTTGCTGTAATCCTATTTACTGTCATACTGGATGCCCCAGGTCAAAAGCTTGAAAATATCTAGTAGTTTCATAGTTCAGTAATGGATGGCCCTGAGGCTTTGGAGCATTTATAGATCATATCAACAGGAAGATTAGAGGATATTAAAGGGGTAACTCTCAGAGTCAGGCCTATAAATCGCTCAGGAAACACTTGCAATTTCCTGAAGAGATAAAAGGATGACAATATGGAGGGATGCTTCCAGCTAGTTGTCTAGTAAAATGCAACAGATGTGAATTTAGGGACAGACAATGCCTCTGCTATAAAAATGACTGCTGCCTTGTGTAAATCTTTACACTTATTGCTCAAATCATTCATATATATATAGTATATACTTCTATATAATTACATATTACATTATATAGTATAATTAGAATATATACATATATGTGTATGTATGTATATACACACATGTATATGTATATGTGCAAATGTATATGATATATATGATGTATGTGATGTATGTGATGTATATGATGTATATGATGTATATGTATATGATATATAAGATGTATATGATGTATATGTATATGTGTACTTAATTATTTTGACATAAGAAGAAACCAGAGTTGATTGCATGACTTTGCTAGGTTCAAGAGGCCAGAAAATGAAATTCATGGCTACAACCATTTCCACTATTCTTCTAAATTTAGAAGGAAGCACGTGTTTGGAAAACAGAAAGCTGTTTTTTGTATACAATAGTGGCACTACATCGATGTTAGGAGAACCAGTATTACCAGGTTACTATAAAGCTAATGGCTTCAGACACTGTATACCTATTCCTTATAGATGTAGAGATCTTTCCTAGCTTGTTTAGCATTTATTGTAATAAAACATCTACCAAAAACAACTTAGAGGTGGCAAGAGTTTGTTTGAAGTCCATCATGGAGGGATGTCAGGGCAAAAGCTCAAGACAAGAACCTGGAAGCAACAGCTTTAGAGGCATGGTTCTCCATAGCTTGCTCAGCTTGCTTTCAAACATGACACAAGGCTGTTTGCCTACGGGTGACACTGCCACAGTGGACCAGGTCCTCCCACATTAATCTTTAATGAAAAAAAAATGTTCTATAGTCTTGCCCTTAGGCTAAGCTGATGGAGGCACTGATGTTTCCTGTTTCCAAGTGACTCTAGTTTAGGTCAAGCTGTCAAAAACTAACCAGTGAAAAGTCCAAAACAGTTCTCACACAAGTAAAATGAAGTTGTAAAAGAGCTGTGTTTTGTTGCAGTTCTGCGGAATCCTGGCCTCCCAGAAGAGCAGAATCAATGAACAGACCAGGGTATAACAATGATCAATTTGGCAACACTAGGACTGCAGAACCGGGAGAAAGCAAGAGTCCAGGAAAGGAAAAGACAGATGTTCTCTTTGCCTTTGTTGACAACCAGTACAATGAGAATTACAGAACTTGAAGAGCCAGAAGGAAGGGTGAGCACACCTAACTGACCCTTTCTATTTTACAACTAATAAAACTGACAGTGAAGGTTACTAGTCTGAAGTAACTTAGAGTTAGGACTAGTGGTGATATAGATGCTGACATGGGATCCCGTGGTCCATGTTTAGCTCTTTTCTAAATGTCCATAGGATAAATACAATGAGTGACTATTCCTGTAAAGTAAAAATTGTGACATAATCTTTTTTTTGTTCTTTACATAATCTTTTGTTGTTGTTGTTCTTTACATATTAGCTAGACCAATGAACTAACTCGTTTGCTGTGAGTCACAGATAAATTATTATTTCTCTTGTTTTGTTTTCTTGTTCTCAAAACAGAAGTCATGACTTTTGCTTTGGATAGCACTATCACACTGGCTATGCCCTGAACTCTACAGTAAAATTTTAACATTACCTTTTCAATGTTTTCAATCGTAGCTCTAAAAGGACAGTCATGTAAATGGGAAGGAGTTTGATCTCAGCTGCTATCAGTGATGTGAACCTACCTATGGCTTCCAAGGTGAGAAGAGATAGTTTCTTCTGTGTCAACTATGTATTACCTGTATGACCTGAGAACAAATTCATGTTGCCCTAAATGACATGTTCCACTGCAGATGAGGTTATAGCCACACACACACAAAAAAAGGAAAGCTACAAATACTTTGGTGGGGATCAGAGGTAAGGTCAATGACAAGAAATCTTTTCTACATTGTAACAGTCTTAGTTTTAGGGCCAGAAGAAGCTAGTAGTCAGCTAAGTTAATGTATTCTAAAAGTTCTACCTGATATTTAAAATGATACTGGGTCTTATGAGAAGCTGCCAGTAAATGTCAATAGAAGGTTCTGACGATAGCCCCAGGCGTTTTTGTTCAGGATCTGCAAGAATTCCAAATCTATAGTCATGGATATATACTCAGACCACTACTCTTCAGCAGTACTCAAGGCACGTGACATATGGCCTTTTCAGGAAATTTTAGTTCACACTGTTTTACAAGTTAGGTTGAACTGTCTTATACACAGGTCTTTTAAGGGCAAATGAGGACTTATTCACCACATTGTGCAGCAATACCAGAACAAGGGCTAAAGAGGTGGGTCAGCTTTAAGACCAGGTAATGTTTTTGCAGACAACTAAAGTTTGGTGCCCGGCACTCATAATTAGTGACTCACAACCACCTGTAACTCCAGCTGTAAGGGATAAAATACATTCTTATGGCCTTTACTGGCACCTGAATTTACATGCATATAGATACACATGGACACACACACATCTACACACACAGGCACACATGCAAATACACAAACACACATGTGCATGTGCGCACATACACACACATTGAAAAGCAAAACAACACTCCCAGAACAAAGGAAACAATCCACCTTCACTCCCCAAATGGAACCAAGAGGGGTTATTAGGCACACCATGCTAGCCGAAGTGAAAATGGCTCCTTCAGAATTGAAAATTATTCTTCAGTGCCTTGCCAATTGACTCCCAATCTATTACTTCAAGTGTTTGTGCTGTAGATAAATGTGATTTCTTCTGGAGACTCTGAAGAGCTGTGCTTAATTATTCATCCTGAAATTTAATTTCAGGGCTTATAATCATCTAACTGTTTAAGATGGAATTTGTCGTTGAAACATTTTGAGAGGAAATACGGAATTACTTAACATCTACTCACCTCACTTCAAGTTTGGTTCAAAATTGGATGTGTTTCATAATTTTGCAGTAGCAATCATGTAAGGGCATATATTCTAACCTCCTACATGTTTTCTGCTAATTTGGTTGATTTAGGTCAATTTGTATCATTAGTTAGAAAGGATATTACAGAATAAGGGAGACAGATACAAGGTTTTTCTTTTACCCCAAAGGTCCCCCACCATAGAAACATAATTAACTTTCTCTCAACCATTCCTCAAGAAGCTGAGAAAAGTATTTGCTGTCAAATTAAGCCAAAGTCATGGGTATAGAAAGACATTAACTGCTTTTCTTAAACATAAAGAAAAAACTGTTTCTTTTTCATCTTAGTCTTTAAAGAGACAAATAGTTGTGTGGTAGTCTGAGTGAGAATGGCCCCTCTACACTCATATTTTGAAATGCTTGGTCCCTAGTTGGGGGGACTTTTTGAGATGGATCAAGAGATGTGGCCATATTGGAGGCAGTGTGACCTTGTTGAGGACGTATGTCACTAGTGGTGGGCTTTGAGGTTTAGAAAACCTACACCTTGGGGTTGGGGATTTAGCTCAGTGGCAGAGCACTTGCCTAGCAAGTGCAAGGCCCTGGGTTCAGTCCTCAGCTCTGGAAAAAAAAAAGGCAAAATAACAAAAAAGACCAAAAAACAAGGTAACTGAAAACCCACACCATTGATGTAACTTGGGGGTGGTGGTTGCTGTCTAAACCAGGTGCTCCCAGGCTCTTAGAGAAGTGACACACAGATTATAAAGCAACAAGGAATCTTTATTTAAAAGCAAAATGATAGTATGTGTCAGAAATAACTTGAAGGTGAGCAGAGAAGTACTGAGTGTGAAAGGAATCCTGAGGTCTTAGTGATTGTTTGGAATTTCCTTTCATGGGGTTCAGGAGAACGGGAGGTTTGGTTGGAAGGAGACATAGAGAAGGTGACTGTCTGTTTAGATTGGTAAGCTTGCGTTATTTAAGTTTTTTTTCCACTGCCCATGCCTTTCCTAAAAATGCTTCTGATGTTAATTATATGTATATCTGATTATGCATAAGATAGTAAATATAGTTCCCCGGAAGTCAAAAAGTTCAAAGAGATGACAAAAGGTATCTATGCTCATGCTCACCACATCAGCCCAGACTAGATTGACTCATCGTCCTGGAATGTGTTTCCAGATGGGTGTGAATGGGAAAAGGGTATGGGTGTAAACAGGAAAAGGGCATCTCTGTTGGTTTGCCAGGGAGAAGGAATCCGTGTCACTGTTTGAAGTTGGTATCCGTATAGCATCATGGAAGTGGGAGTCTAAGACTGCTCACTGCATTGTTAGAGTGGTGCGTGCAGAGCCCAAGCAAAGTAGAATCCTAGGTTACTAGGCTCTTCCTTATGCTTATCCACCTCAGTAACGCCCTACACATAGAAAACTGAGCAGAAATCCATCCCATGGAACCTCTTATATAGCCACTGGAGCATACACAAATGGCAGGTTCTCTAGGAGTCATTGGTTGGGGTGTACTGTGTGAAGGTTGTCTTTGTATGATCCAATTATTAATTTGGTAGCTAAGTACTAAATTGTTAATTCTGAGCTGAGTACTGGCAGACTTCGCTATTGTTATTCTTATGGTTTGGCATCTGCATCATATTCTGTAAACATTCTTCCTCCCTCAGCCACTGATTTGTTTAATAAATATAACGGCCAATAGCTAGGCAGGAAAGGGAAAATGGGACTTCTGGTCTGAGAGAGGATCTCTGAGAGAAGAATGAGGAAGAGAAAATTCACCAGCAGGACACAGAGGTCAGATGTACCCGGAGTGAGAGAGAGAGGTACCGGACCACGTAGTGGGATGTGGACTAGAATAGTGGTGTTAATTAAGTTAGAGAACCTAGCTGGGAAGTAGCCTAAGCTAAGGCATAAGCTATCATAAAACTAGTAAGTCTCTGTGTGTCATTTTTTTCATCTGCTGGCTGGACCAAGAAATTCTGGCAAGTATTCTTTAAACTTGACTGTTGTCTATTGGCCAGCTACATAGTTTAGGAAAACCACCTAAACAGAAGAGATACAGCGATATTCATTGTCGATAGACGGTAGTTCAGTGGATGACATAGTTTTGTTATTTAACAGAAACCATAAGCATTTTGCCCTATTGGATATTCTCTAATCCATTTTCTCCACAGCAGTAGGACTGAGCTCAAAAAACAAATCGATTTACAGTTTAATTTAAATACAGTCCACATTTATTTCCTGCGCTGAGGATCTCTGCATGGTCCAGAATCCTGCCTAGCTCTATGGCAGGTCACACGCTGTTCTGTCTTGCTTTTACTGGCATCTGGGCTTTGCTTCGGGAAGAACAAGTTATTCATCCCATCTTTAGCCTTTCCAAGCAGTACTGAGAAAGCTTCAAAAGTTCCTTTGCTTCCTCATCACGCAGATGACTCCTCTCTTCCAGCCACCCCAGACAGCTTATCTGAAGTGTTTTACTTATATCACCTAATGTTAAGCAATTAGAAATTTTGTGACATTTGATCATTACACATGGACTGGATTTCTTTGTGGAAAGAGATTAAATGTGTGTTTTATCTTTAATATGAACTTCTAAAATTGCAATGACCCCATCCAAAAAATTTGATCAAGTTGCACATTATTATTTCAAGTTACCTATTTAGTATCTACAAAAATACTTTGTATTTCACTTAACTTATCAATAGCACTAACTTGTGATTATATCATGATACTGGATTTTTTTTATCAGTTTCCTAATTTGTCTATTTTTAGGCGGAGTTAACTATGTCTTTTGTTTTTCAAGATTATAATGCAATTATATAATTTCTCCCTTCTCCTTTTCCCCTCCATACCCTTCTGTATACCTCTCCTTGATCTTTTTCAAATCCATAGCCTCCTTTTCCATTAATTGTTGTCACCTGAATATTTATTAATATATATACAACTAACATCATATAGACAAAGCAGGTTGTATATATCATTTATATATATGTATATTTATCACTAAGACAAATATATTATATACATGTCTTTCTATATATTATATATTATATGTCTCTCTATATATGATATATATATATGTATATATATATATATATATTAGTATATTTATCACTAAATCAATACAGAAATGCAACCTGCTTTTTTTGTATGATGTTACTTGTATGTTTATTTTCAGAACTCGCCTTTTGGTACTGGATAACCAATTGGAGTGCTCTCTCCTGGGGAAAACTATTTCTCCTGCTCTCAGCATGCCTTATTTGTCTAGTTCTTTGTGTAGTGTTGAAACCTCATGGGCTTTGCCATGTCTATTACTTTAGCATGTCTACTGTTGTTCTTGTTCAGCTTATGTTTAGGCAGTCATGTTGGTAAAACTTTATAAGTATGATTGTCTTTTGAGTGAATATTCAAGGACAAGTACTTAATTTGAATCCATGACGCCTTCAGGACATCCTATAATACGATTCCTGTTTGCCCCTGTATGGAGACCCAGTGTGACCAACCTACAGTATTCTATTAAGAAACAGTTAAAGCAAAGTCATCCAGAAACTTAAGGTCACATTTAAGAGTTATGCATGCATAGAAAAGAATCAATCTATGAATAAAACTACGCAATCATAATCTTTCCTCCTCAAATTTTATATGCTTCATTATTTTCCCTCACCTTATAATGAAGTGTCTTCAACATTTTACTTGGTTTATATACAAAGACCAACTGTATGAACTGATTTATTTCTTCTGACAGTGACAGGACAATGACACAAACAGGGAAGGAAAGACCCATTTTGGCTCATGGTTGAAGGAGAAACAGTCCACCATAGTAGGTCCAGCATGCCAGCTTCAACAGGGTCAGTGGGAGCCTTCTTCATGCTTTCTTACATCACTGTAAACCTAAAATCTGACAATGCTCAAAGGAAAGTTAGCCCTCACTATAACTCATAAGCCCATATGTCAGAGCTTGGTTCCATGCTCAGATGTTTCCTGGACCTCCCAAAAGCGAATGAAGTTCTTCCTGCTATTAAAATAACTCTATCTCAAATTAAGCCTTCGGTGTAGATAAAAGATGTGCCTTGCTCATAGAGGATGTTTCTAGACTTTTTGAAGAGAAAGGTCTTCAGAAAAAGCCTCTGCATGCCTTTAATCCCAGCACTCGGGAGGCAGAGGCAGGCGGATTTCTGAGTTCGAGGCCAGCCTGGTCTACAAAGTGAGTTCCAGGACAGCCAGGGCTATACAGAGAAACTCTGTCTCAAAAACACAAAAAAACAAAAACACCCAACAAACCTCTGGATTCAAATTCTACAACTACTCTTCAAGGAAAACTTAGAAACATTTTATGGTATATTTGAAAGTGGCACCTAAACAGTTTTATTTCTGTACAACTTTTTTGAAATTATGTGATTTCATACTTTAAAAGTTGTATTTCATCCTACCTGCTTTTAGAAGAAGGAGAAAAAAAAAAAGAAGAGTTGAAGCCAAATATGCTTTGCTTTGTCATAGTTGCACATGTACAGTTTTTAATTAAGCATAATTAAAATCAGCATCGGTCTCATTTCATATTCCCACAGCATATGTTAGATGTCCTTATTCTCAGTAAAAAGATATAATTTTAATAAAAATGGACTTTTCTTGCTTGCTTATACTGATGTGATTTTATAGATCTTAAATCCATTATTATTAGCTCCAGGAACTGCTGATTATTAAGTTCTCTGTGGGTTGCCATACCAAAGCTTAAGGTAAGATAAAGGAAATGACAATTCCTAACCTTGTCTGGCCTTGAGGGATGGGACAAAGGATGATATTGGTGGGATTTGAGTTGTGAACTAACTCAGCATTTGAGCAAAAACATTAGGTTCTTGTGATGTGAATGGAATTCCGAATGAATGAAGGTTTTGTGTGGCCCATGAGGCCTCTCTGATCACTTCAGTACTTACGCGCTCATTCTAGAATGTGAAAATCTTATTCTATGCTAGCCCTGGCTGAACTCAGCTTGCCTACAAGGAAGGGGAAAGAGAAATGAAATAGCTGTCATTTATACATACTCATTTCTTCTGATTGTTTGTTGGCTAGACTTTTTTTTTTTTAATAATCTAAGGCAGAGTATCTTAATCTTTGAGCTACAAAGAATGGTCCTGATGGATCATTGGCCTATGAACTGCTTACCTTCAAGCAGCACACCTGAGGTTTATGTGCTCAGTATTTCTTTGTTGTGTGTGTTTCATACATCCTTTTCTATTTATCATCAGTAAGCTACACAAATGATAGCTATAGACACGATTGCTTTAGAAACACTGGAGTCTCTAGTTTAAGGGATTGCACAGTAATGAAGAAGTGGCAGCTATACATAGACCTTCAATTAGAAAAGCTAGCCTAATTTTAAATAACATCGTTTGTATACATGTCTCATAAGCATTTGCTGAACATGAAATTCTGTGGGGGAACTTTAGACTTTATGTCCAGACTTTATTTAGGCTTCAAAATGGAAGCACTACAATATCTGAGATAGGATCTAATTGAACAAATATAGGGGGATTGTTTTAATTTTATTTCCTTTTCTTCCTTCCTTCCTTCCTTCCTTCCTTCCTTCCTTCCTTCCTGCCTGCCTGCCTGCCTGCCTGCCTGCCTTCCTGCCTTCCTGCCTTCCTGCCTTCCTGCCTTCCTGCCTCCTTGCCTTCCTGCCTTCCTGCCTTCCTCTCTTTGTTTCTCTCTCTTTCTTTCTTAGTATCTAGCAAACCAATGTTGAATTGTGTGATTCATTCCTGATTTCAATTATTCTCTTACAGTAAGTAAATCAATTCATTTAAATGTGCAATTAAATACACACAAAATTTGTATCTAAATATGATTCTGTTTTGTGACTTAATATTTTCCCCCATAAAGACTTTCACAGAATAGCTCTGATTCTATCTTCAAAGCAGCTGTCAATCAGCTAACATGCTTCTATGAAGCTTCATATAGTCACTTTATTCTGAGTAATTTTTGGTTTGAATGTGTGAAACTTGAACAAAATATATGTCTAATTTCTCCTTGCTAATGAGTATTTTGTTATGATGGCCTATGAATTACAGGTTTTTTCATGAAGGAGCCCTCAGTAGGTATCAGTTGGAGTCAGATGAACCACATGATTTGGCACATAGACAGCTTAAGCCTTTCTTGGGACACTGAGAATATGTTTGTTAAGGAACCTAAGTGTGGACAGAAGGATCAAAGCAGCTACCTAGTGTTACTAGGTACCTAGTGTTTACTAGCTAGTGTTTACTAGCTACCTAGTTTTTACTACACCAAGAGCCTCTGAGCAGGAGACATAGTCACAAACCAAGCACAGAAAACATAGTCACAAGCCAAGCATTGAGAAGCAAACTTGAGGAATGGAATATACAGCTTTCCTAGTTGTGTGTCAGTTAACATATGCAACCAAATATCATCTCTTCTGTTATACAAAATGACAAAGAAAATTCAACAACCTCCAGAAGTTATGAAACAAATTACATAGTAAAATCCTTGCCAACTCTTTCTGGGCTGGGAGCTCACTGCTTTTCATTAGTCTCATTTGATCCAAAGGCCTTAGGCCTGCCTCTTTACTGGATCTTAAATGTACCACAGTGATTTTCCAGACCTACATTATTACTGACATCTAAGGAAATGGAAAGGAGAATATTTGTCTGCATTTATCTTTTATTCTTTTCTGTCCTTATTAATATTTAAAATATATAATGAACATCTTATCTTCCCAGGAGACTAAATAAAAATAAGAAAACTTGTGTCTTTGGCTACATTCAGTAGAGAAATATTAAGGGTCAAATGTATCATCTCTGATAGAAAGGAGTTAGAAGTTCTCAGAGCCTCCTTTTGTATACTTCCCCAAAAGGGAGATACAGCTGCTGGTGTCATATAATAGCAAAAGGAAGAAAGAACACCCAGGAGCCTATGAAGGAAGAGTGGCAGAAGGGAAGACAAAACCAAGCCCATCCCTAAGCCATCCAGTTGGTTCTTTCAGTTGCTGTTTTTATTCCTTCCTCACTGTTTGTTACAGCTGTGTTCTTTCAACAGCTGAGCAATTTCGTGCTGTTGTTAATTTTAATTTAACCTGTGAATCATGGTGATTACAAGATCTATAACCCAGGCATGCTAATTAGGCCCCCTTTGTGTGTGTTCTAAGACTGTAGAAGCCTTGAGCATCTATCTGAAAGCCATTTTTTTTGAGAGAGTGCTCAGCCTTGCCCTGCAGTGATGACATCACTTTGCAATCCACGACCTAGTATCAGTTTGGCACAATGTCCCTATCCAAAAAGTCTTTTCAGAATCATCAAATGAAAGGAACAAAAGCATACAAAGTCATTGCTTTATTGCTATTCTGGGGAGTCAGGAAGCTGTGTGCGACCACACACATGTAAGGGCTCACATGCTTAAAGATGCAACATTCATCATTGTCAGCGTTCCTGAGAGCATGATCGTTATTTCTCATGTACACTGCATGTCCTGCCAATTTGAGGAGAACATTCAATCTCACTGTAAGTTAACCCAATACTGAGAGATATTTTTGTTTATTAGTTTCAATTTTTCTGAGAGTAATTTTGTTCAAAGAAAGATATTTCTGTATGGAGCTGATCTATTCAGATACTAAATTATACCTGCCTAGAAGTGTTTCATACTTGGTAGGCTTTCTTTAATATTTTAGTTGCATCTCTTTATATAATACACAAGTACAGGCACTTGTGCTAAACTTACACAAAGAGGAAGGTGTCAACATTTACTCTTGACTTGTAAGGTATTGAGAACAGTAAAACAAATACAAATTTACAAACATTTTCAAGAATATCAGTAAACCCCAACTCGTGCTGATTTGTTCACTTAAAAAAAATCCCAAACCAAAAACAACAAAAACCTCCAAGAATTTGTTTCTTTATAGTTGAAGAATACAAAATATTTCCCAAAGCATTTTAACTACTGGCTTAAAAAATATCCATGGCAAACAAAATTACTAAAGAGCATTAAGTCTTCCAGCAGTTGGACTAATTTTAAATATTCATTTATGGAAGCTATCAATCTGCTATCATTACTGCTAATGCACTAAAAGGTAAGATAAGGTTGTTTTGCCTTCAACCACCACATATATCACCTGCCTGACCAGCACCCCTGAGACCAGAGACAAAATATAAGTCCTGGGCTTATACAAAATCGTTATTCTGTCTAACTTCAAATGTAAATCAAGTAATGATCTATATTTTATTTGCATGATCCTTCTATGAAATACACTGACATTAGAGTATATTATATATCTATGCCATATGTATGCTAAACTCTTGCATGAGCAGTATCAGTTCCTCTGCTTTGCCATCTGAGCTGAATATTGATATATTCCTTTATATTGCATATGCTATATATCTAAGTGTATCACTGTTATTTTCTCTTCCAAATGTTAGAAACCAAAATTCATGTATCAATAAGAGATTGCAATGTATTTTCTCAATGAAGTTTCATGACAACACATCATATCTGTCATCATCACACAGCCAATGGCTACTAATGGACAATAGTAGTAGAGCTGATTAGTGGCAATGTGCATCACGTGACATACCGAGCCTAAACTATTTCCCATGTGACTCTTTTAAGCAAATTTGTTCAGATCTACTTTAGACTAGAGGGTCTTAAAATGATTAAAAAAATAATTTGTTGTTTTCATCTTAAACCACTTATAGAAATTTTAATTTTGGATGATTTTGTACAGACCCAAGCTTAGATCCGTTGTCATCTTGAAAACATTCTGTCATATGAAGAATTTCTTCAGCGTTTTTTTTTTTAGGTGGTGCTGTTCTATTGGTAATAAATTTCTGGGTTTCTTGTGTTTTAAAGTATTTACAATCACTGTTATAGAGTTATGAACTAAAATTCTGACTCTCTTAATATTCTCTAGGAAGTACCCCATTGTCGTCTGTGTTCATTAACTTCATCCTTCAAGAATTTTTCTTCTATTTTGAACTTCTCTGACGGGTATAACAGACAAAGAGATTGCAGCATAGTTCTTAGATGTTCTTAGTGTATTTGCCAATTTAAAAAAAAAAAACCACATATATCTAGTACATGGTATGTTGTTAAAGCCTCTCATAAAATAACCATAGTACTCTTGGACATCTTCACTGGAAGTTCACTACCCTGACACAGGTTTTATTTTTCATATTGAAAGAGTTGGACCTTTACCATTGTTTAGATAAACAATCATTTAAAATGTAATGTTGGGTACCATATGTAGAGTAGATGTGGGTGTAACAGGCTCATCTCTTTTTCTTTCAGCACACTAGTGTGAGTGGTAATTTCCCTGAGACTTGAAATGGGTTTGGGCCCCTTTGCATTGGCTCCTTTAGGGCTCCTCATTTCTCTCTCTCTCTCTCTCTCTCTCTCTCTCTCTTTCTCTCTCTCTATGAGGTTGAGATGGTGATGAGGTTTGCTCAAGGAGGCAGTTTCATTTCCAGTGTTGTGTCTGCATATGGAACTGTAAATGGATTGTGTTCGCATCCTTTCTTTTCTCCACCACTGGTAATCTGTTGCTGTTTTATTCTTGGAGCATGCTTTCATGGTGCAAAATGGCAGATGTGTATTTTGTCCTGTTTCTTACCTCCGTAATCTTGTGCAACTGATATGTTCCTAGTTGTAGGGTGAGGGTTAACCAGTGATCTTACCCTTCAATGAGTTTTGTCTAGACCCAGGATAAGGACCTTTCATTCCCTAGAACTGAGTGTTTTTCCTTTTTTATTATTGGATATTTTGTTTATTTACATTTCAAATGTTATCCCCTTTCTCACTTTCCCTTCCGCAAACCTCCTATTCCATCTCCCCTCTCCCTGTTTGAATGAGGGTGCTCTCCCCACCCACCCACATATTCCTACCTCACCACACTGGCATTCCTCTACACTTGGCATCAAACATTGATGCCAGATAAGGGAATCCTCTGCTACATGTGCAGCTGGAGCCCTGGGTCCCTCCATGTGTACTCTTTGGTTGGTGGTTTAGTCACTGGGAGATCTGGGGAATCTGCCTGTTGGATATTGTTGTTCTTCCTATGGGGTTGCAAACACGTTCAGCTCCTTCAGTCCTTTCTCTGACATCCTGGTGCTCAGAACAATGGTTGTCTGCAAGATTCCACATCTGTGTTTGTTAGACTCCTACAGATCCTCTCAGGAAACAGCCATATCAGGATCCTGTCAGCAAGTACTTCTTGGCATCCACAAGAGTGTCTGGGTTTGGTATCTGTATAAGGGATGGATCCCCAGGTGGGGCAGTCTCTGCATGGCCTTTCCTTCAGTCTCTGCTCTGTACTTTGTCCCCATATCCCTCCTGTGAGTATTCTGGTCCCCCTTCTAAGAAGGACTGAAGCATCCATACTTTGGTCTTCCTTCTTCTTGAGCTTCATGTGATCTGTGAATTGTATCTTGGATATTCTGAGCTTTTGGGCTAATATGCACTTATCAGTGAGTATTTACCATGTGTGTTCTTTTGTGACTGAGTTACCTCACTCAGAATATTTTCTGGTTCCATCCATTTGCCTAAGAATTTCATGATGTCACTGTTTCTAATAGCTGACTAATACTCCAGTGTGTAAATATACCACATATTTTGTATCTGTTCCATTGCTGAAGGACATCCAGGCTCTCTCGAGTTTCTAGCTGTTATAAATAAGGCTGTTATGAACATAGTGGAGCATGTGTCCTTGTTATAAGTATGCCCTGGAGTGGTATAACTGGGTCATCAGGTAGTACAATGGCCAATTTTCTGAGTAACCACCCGACTTGTTTCCAGAGTGGTTGTACCAGCTTGTAATCCCAGCAGCAATGGAGGTATGTTCCTCTTTCTTCACATCCTCACCAGCATCTGCTGTCACCTGAATTTTTGATCTTAGCCATTCTGATTGGTGTGGGGTGGAATCTCAGAGTTGTTTTGATTTGCATTTCCCTGATGATTAAGGATGTTGAACATTTTTTCAGGTGCTTCTCAGCCATTTGGTATTCCTCAATTGAGAATTCTTTGTTTAGCTCTGCACTCCATTCTTTAATAGGGCTATTTGATTTTCTGGAGTCCATCTTCTTGAGTTCTTTATATATATTGGATATTAGTCCCCTATCTTACTTAGGATTGGTAAAGATCCTTTCCTAATCTGTTGGTGGTCTTTTTGTCTTATTGGCAGTGTCTTTTGCCTTACAGAAGCTTTGCAATTTTATGAGGTTCCATTTGTCTATTCTTGATCTTACAGCACAAGCCATTGCTGTTCTGTTCAGGAATTTTTTTCCTGTGCCCATATCTTCAAGGTTTTCCCCCACTTTCTCCTCTATCATTTCCGTGTCTCTGGTTTTATGTGGAATTGCTTGATCCTCTTAGACTTGAGCTTTGTATAAGGAGATAAGAATGGATCAATTCACATTCTTCTACATGATAACGGCCAGTTGTGCCAGCACCATTTGTTGAAAATGCTATCTTTTTCCACTGGATGGTTTTTGCTCCTTATCAAAGATTAATTGACCATAGGTGTGTGGGTTCATTTCTGGCTGGATGGATAGTTTTCCATATATTGAATCATCCCTACATCCTTGGGATGAAACCTACTTGTTCGTGGTGAATGATCATTCTGATGTTTTCTTGGATTTGGTTTGTGAAAATTTTATTGAGTATTTTTTGCATTTATATTCATAAGGGAAATCGGTCTGGAGTTTTCTTTCTTTGTTGGGTCCTTGTGTGGTTTAGGTATAAGCACAATTGTGGCTTCATAAAACAAATTGGGCAGTGCTCCTTCTGTTTTTATTTTGTGGAATAGTTTGAAGGATATTGTATTATGTCTTCTATGATGGTCTGATAGAATTCTTTACTAAAACAATCTGGTCCTTGGCTTATTTTGCTTGGGAGACTATTAATGAATGAATGCTTCTATTTCTTTAGGACTGTTGATAGGTTTATCTGATCCTAATTTAACTTTGGTATTTGGTATCTGTCTAGAAAATTGTCTATTTCATCCAGATTTTTCATTTTTTGTAGAGTACAGGTTTTTGTAGTAGGATCAGATGATTTTTTTTTGAATCTCCTTGGTTTCTGTTGTAATGTCTCCCTTTTCATTTCTGATTTTGTTATTTTGGATACTGTCTCTGTGCCCTCTGGTTAGTCTGGATAAGGGCATATCTATCTTGTTGATTTTCTCAAAGAACCAGTTCCTGGTTTTTGTTGATTCTCTGTATAGTTCTTTTAGTTTCTACTTGGTTGATTTCATCCCTGAGTTTGATTATTTCCTGCCATCTACTTCTCTTGGGTGTATTTGCTTCCTTTTGTTGTAGAGGTTTCAAATGTGCTGTCAAGCTGCTAGTGTATGTTCTCTCTAGTTTCTGTTTTGAGGTACTTAGAGCTGTGAGTTTTCCTCTTAGCACTGCTGTCATTGTGCCCCATAAGTTTGGATATGTTGTGCCTTCATTTTAATTAAATTATACAAATCTTTAATTTCTTTCTTATTTCTTCCCAGACCAAGGTTTCATTGAGTAGAGAGTTGTTCGGCTTCCATGTTTATATGAGTTTTCTGTTAATTTTGTTGTTATTGAAGACCAGCCATGGTGATCTGATTGGATGCATGGAATTATTTCAATATTATTGTACCTATTGAAGCTTGTTTTGTGACTAGTTTTATGGTCAGTTTTGGAGAAGGTACCATGAGGTGCTGAGAAGAAGGTAATTCTTTTTTTGTTTATTTATTTGTTTGTTTGTTTGTTTTGTTTTTCAAGACAGGGTTTCTCTCTGTAGCCCTGGCTGTCCTGAGGTTGGCCTCGAACTCAGAAATCTGCCTCTCTCAGCCTCAGGAGTGCTGGGATTAAAGGTGTGGAGCACCATGCCCGGCCAAGAAGGTATTTTCTTTTGTTTTAGGGTGAAATGTTCTATAGATATCTGTTAAATCCAGTTGGTTCATAACTTCTGTTATTTTCACTATGTCTCTGTTTAGTTTCTATTTCCATGATTTGTCTATTGATAAGAGTGAAGTATTGAAGACTCCCACTAGGGTTATGTGAGGTGCAATGTGTGCTTTCAGCTTTAGTATAGTTTCTTTTATTAATGTGAGTGCCCTTGCATTTGAAGCATAGATGTTAAGAATTGAGAGTTTATATTGGTAGATTTTTCCTTCAATGGGTGTGAAGTTTCCTCCCTTGTCTTTTTTGATAACTTTTGGTTGAAAGCTTGTTTCTTGGGACCAGTTGCTTGGAATTTTTTCTGGTTTTTTTTTTTTTTTTTTTTTTTTTTTTTTTTTTTTTTTTTTTTTTTTTTTTTTTTTTTTTTTTTTTTTTTTTTTTTTTTTTTTTTTTTTTTTTTTTTTTTTTTTTTTTTTAGTCTTTTACTCTGAGGTAGTGTCTGTCTTTGTCTCTGAGGTATATTTCCTGTATGCGGCAAAATGCTGGGTCCACTTTATGCATCCAGTCTGTTAGCCTATGTCATTTTATTGGGGAATTGAGTCCATTGATGTTAAGAGATAGTAAGGAAAAGTGATTGTTGCTTCTTGTTATTTTTGTTGATACAGGTGGAATTATGTTCATGTGACTATCTCCTTTATGTTTGTTGAAAGAAGGTTACTTTCTTGCTTTTTCTAGGGTGTAGTTTCCCTCCCTGTGTTGGAGTTTTCTATCTATTATCCTTTGTAGGGCTGTATTTGTGGAAAGATGTGTAAATTTGGTTTTGTCATGGAATAGCTTGGTTTCTCCATCTATGTTAATTGAGAGTTTTTCTGGGTATAGTAGCCTGGGCTTGCATTTGTGTTCTTTTAGGGTCTTTATGGCATCTGCCCAGGATCTTCTGACTTTCATAGTCTCTGGTAAGAAGTCTGGTGTAATTCTGATAGGTCTGCCTTTATATGTGACTTAACTGTTTTCCTTTATTGCTTTTAATATTCTTTCTTTGTTTTGTGTATTTGATGTTTTGATTATTATGTGATGGGAAGAATTTCTTTTCTGGTCCAGTCTATTTGGAGTTCTGTAGGCCTCTTGTATGTTCATGGGCATCTCTTTCTTTAGGTTAGGGAAATTTTCTTCTATAATTTTGTTGAACATTTTTACTGGCCCTTTTAAGTTGAAAATCTCCACTCTCTTCTGTACCTAATATCCTTAGGATTGATCTTCTCATTGTGTCCTGTATTTCCTGGATGTTTTGAGTTAGGAGATTTTTGTATTTTGCATTTTCTTTGACTGTTGTGTCAATGTTTTCTATGGTATCTTCTACTCTGAGATTCTCTCTTCTATCTCTTGTATTCTGTTGGTGACACTTGCATCTATGACTGTTGATATCTTTCCTAGGTTTTCTATCTCCATTGTTGTCTCCCTTCAAGTTTTCATTAATGATTCTGTTTCTATGTTTAGATCTTAGATGGTTTTGTTCAATTCCTTCTCCTGTTTGTTTGTGTTTTCCTGTATCTCTTTAAGGGATTTATGTTTCTTCTTTAAGGTCTTCTATCTTTTTGCCTGTGTTCTCTGGTATTTATTTACAGGAGTTATTTATGTCCTTCTTAAGGCCCTCCATCATCATCATGAGATGTGATTTTTAAATCAAAATCTTCCTTTTCTGGTGTGTTGGGTTATCCTGGGCTTGCTGTATTGGGAGAACTGGGTTCTGATGATGCCAAGTAGCTTTGGTTTCTGTTGCTTAGGTTCTTGTACTTGCTTCTTGCCATCTGGATTTCTCTGGTGTTCGCTGTTTTTTCCTGTCTTTGACTGAAGCTTATCACTCCTGTGTGCCTGTGAGCTTGTGATCTTAGGAGTGTCAGCACTACTGGAAACCAGCTCTTTCTGTGTGGTAATGGGGTACAGAGAGCTGTGGCACAGGATTTACTCCTGAGTTTGGATAAAAACTGGAAGGATTCTGTCCCTGGCTGCTCTGCTGTTCCTGTGCCCTATGGGCTCCTGGTGGGTCCCTCTTTGGCCAGTTATTGGAGCAGTAGTGGTGGTCTCACATGTGAACCTGGGAAGGCAGATCTTTCCAGGTGTGATTTGAGTATAGAGAGCTGTTCCACATGGTTAGCTAGCTCTGGAGAGACAGAGACCGGGAGGTGGATTGTTTTCTTTGATCATCCCCTCTGCTTTCCATGGCAGGAAGATGTGTCTTGGACCTCCTATTTCCTCCTTAACTTGAAATGAGTATCTAGTGATGTTCTGTAGAGGCCTTTTTTTTTTTTTTTTGCTCTCTGGTGTTGGCGTTTTCTAAAATCTTATAGTTTTGCAAGGTTCGGCATTTCAGTTTCATCAAATTTTGAAAACTTGGACGCTCTCTCTTTACCCACTTGCCTGGTCTGTTAATAATTTTGCATGCTTTGCTCTGTCACAGATCAGACAGATTTCATAGTAAGTATCATTAAAAGACGCCAGGCAGCTGGTTCTGTCACTCCAACTCTTGGATAAATTCAATAAAATATGGGCATTTGAATCTTCATGTGGGGAGGGAACAATGTTCCATACAGCTTCCTACATCCTATGCAGAAGCAGAAACCTGGTTTTGTAGAATGCATTGCATATTG
Source organism: Mus minutoides (assembly GCA_902729485.2). Lineage (NCBI taxonomy): Eukaryota > Metazoa > Chordata > Mammalia > Rodentia > Muridae > Mus > Mus minutoides. The sequence continues at coordinate 408 of LR751074.1, read as the reverse complement.
ATAGTTTAAAGATGCATATGTCCCTTCAGCTCTGGAAAGTATTTAATCATTGCCTCATTAGCTCTCTCTCTCTCTCTCTCTCTCTCTCTCTCTCTCTCTCTCTCTCTCCTCCTTCCCTCCCTCCCTCCCTCCCTCCCTCCCTCCCTTCCTTTACATGTTCTCTTGGCTCAAAGTTAGACTTCAATATTTTTGTCTCACAATTTTGTTCATATCTTTGAAACTGTATTCTTTATTCCTGAACAAGTCTGGTAATTTTTAAGGTTTTCTTTGAATCTTTTTTAGTTGTTTCAATTTTATTTTATTTTATTTTTTGAAAATTTTACACACGAGCACTATACTTATATCTTCCCACTTCTCCCCCCTCCAGCTCCTCCTGTGTCCCAACCCTCTACCCTCTTATAAATTTTT
>LR749806.1:1437662-1637421 GCA_902729485.2 Mus minutoides | reverse complement strand
GTATATTTACACAATGGAGTACTACTCAGCTATTAAAAACAATAAATATATGAAATTCCTAGGCAAATGGATGGATCTGGAGGCCATCATCCTGAGTGAAGTAACCCAATCACAAAAGAACTCACATAACATGTACTCACTGATATGTGGATATTAGCCCAGAAACCTAGACTACCCAAGATACAATTTACTAAACACGATACTCAAGAAGAAGGAAGATCAAAATGTGGACACGTCACCCCTTCCTAGAATTAAGAACAAAGCACACATTGAAAGAGTTAAAGAGATCATGTGTGAAGCTGAATCCAAAGGATGGACCCAACGAGTGCGGCTGCCAGGGATCCATCCCACAATCAGCCACCAATCATAGACACTATAGCATATGCCAGCAAGATAGTGCTGAAAGGGCCCGGATATAGCTGTCTCGTGGGAGACTATACCAATGCCTGGCAAACATGGAGGTGGAAGCTCACAGTCAGCTATTAGATGAAACACAGGGTTCCCAAGGAAGAAGGAGCTAGAGAAAGTACCCAAGATGCTGAAGGGATCTTCAACCCTCTAGGTGGAAGAATAACCATGAACTAACTAGTACCCTGAGCTCATGACTCTAGCTGCATATATAGAAGAGGATGGCCTAGTTGTCCATCAGTGGGAAGAGAGGCCCCTTGGTCATGCAGACTTTATATGCCCCAATACAGGGGAACGCCAGGGCCAAGAAGTGGGAGCGGATGGGTAGGGGAGCAGGGCCGGGAGGGGGAGGGTATAGGGAACTTTCTGGATAACACTTGAAATGTGAATGAAGAAAATATCTAATAAAAGTTGAAAAAAAAATAGTGTCTGGGTTTGATGACTGATTATGGGATGGATCCTCAGGTGGGGTAGTCTCTGGATAGTACATCCTTTCGTCTTAGCTCCAAACTTTGTCTCTGTAACTTCTTTCATGGGTATTTTGCTCCCTATTCTAAGGAGGAATGAAGTATCCACACTCTGGTCTTCCTTCTTCTTGATTTTCTTGTGTTTTGCAAATTGTATCTTGGGTATTCTAAGTTTCTGGGCTAATATCCGCTTATCAGTGAGTGAATATCTAGTGACTTCTTTTGTGATTGGGTTACCTCACTAAGGATGATATCCTCCAGATACACCCATTTGCCCAAGAATTTCATAAATTCATTTTTTTAATAGCTGAGTAGTACTCCATTGTGTAAATGTACCACATTTTCTGTATCCATTCCTCTGATGAGGGACATCTGTGTTCTTTCCATCTTCTGGCTATTATAAATAAGGCTGCTATGAACATAGTGGAGCATGTGTTCTTATTACCAGGTGGAACATCTTCTGGGTATATGGCCAGGAGTGTGGTATAGCTGGGTCCTCAGGTAATACTATGTCCAATTTTCTGAGGAACCACCAGACTAATTCCAGAGTGGTTGTCCCAGCTTGTAATCCCATCAGCAGTGGAGCAGTGTTCCTCTTTCTCCACATCCTCGCCAGCATCTGCTGTCATCTGAATTTTTGATCTTAGCCATTCTGACTGGTGTGAGATGGAATCTCAAGGTTGTTTTGATTTGCATTTCTTCAAGGACCATTCTTTTTTTTTTTTTTTTTTTTTTTTTTTTTTTTTTTTTTTTTTTTTTTTTTTTTTTTTTTTTTTTTTTTTTTTTTTTTTTTTTTTTTTTTTTTTTTTTTTTTTTTTTTGAGACAGGGTTTCTCTGTGTAGCCCTGGCTGTCCTGGAACTCACTCTGTAGACCAGGCTGGCCTCCAACTCAGAAATCCGCCTGCCTCTGCCTCCCGAGTGCTGGGATTAAAGGCGTGTGCCACCAAGCCCGGCTTTCAAGGACCATTCTTAAAATTGTTATTTTTCTTGCTTGTCTGTGCCTATGTCATTTATTATGCCTCTTTTCTCCATCTCTGACTCGTTTAAATTATGGGTGCTCAAGCCTGGTATACTGGAATATATTAGGTGCTTGACATCCTGAAACAAAAAGACAAGTTATGTCAACAGTTTGAGGCCAGACAAACAATGTAGTGATCCCCTCCCATCTCGGTTTGTCTTTTGCTCCTTCCTCTAATATGTTTGTAATATCTCTCATTTCTAATATTACCATTACAAGCAATAAACTTAATACAACTAAAAAATTCCAAGCCTTTACCCCCTGTTAAGCTTTATATTTAATATCTAGTAATTTAATAGTTAAAGTATAAATAAATAAATAATATCAGAACTGAATTTATACTTTTTGCTCATAGCATTTTCTATGTTCTTTTTCTTTTAAAAGATCAGTTTAGAGTGTCCATAGTAATGCTTTCTATATAACTCTTCTTCTGTTTCATATGCAATTCATTTTTATGGCTTTTTGATTTTGTCTTTATTATTACTAGCATTCTCTTATTTCCTCTTTGTCCTCATTTTTATACCCAATACCCTAGTTTAAAATACATATCTGTTTATAGAGGTCTTATTAACATATAACTTTCTGAATATTCATTTATTTACATTTCTGTCATTGCCCTCATCTCCCCAACAGCTCCTCATCTCATCCCTCCTCTCCCTTGCCTTTAAGAAGGTGCTCCTCCCACCAAACCTCCCTCTTCTTTGGGGCCTCAAGTCTCTTAAGGATTAAGCACATCTTCTCCTACTAAGGCCTGACCAGGCAGACCTCTGCTATTTTTATGCCAGGGGCCTAGGACTGGCCTGTACATGCTCCTGGTTGATGGCTCAGTCTCTGGAAGTTCCCTGGGGTCTGGGTTAGTTGACACTGCTGGTCTTCCTATGGGACCATCCTCCTCCTCAGCTTCTTCCAGCCTTTCCCATATCAACCACAGTGGTCCCCAAGTTTAGTCCAATGATTGAGTTTAAATATCTGTTTCTGTCTCAGTCAGCTGCTGGTAGTGCCTCTCAGAGGACAGCCATGCTCCTGTCATGCATGTCTTTTTCTTTCAAAAAATACAATCAGATCACGTGATTCTCCACATCAGAACCTTCTAACGGCTCTCTTGTTTGTTAACAGGGTCTGGGTGTGAAAACTAAAGCTGTGGTTCTTTTTTTTTTTTTTAAGTACAACTTTTGCATCTTGATAACAGTTAACATATTAGAAACATATTGCTCACTATCTTTTACTGATATAATTTACTTACCTTTAAAACTTTGCTACTATTATTTGCTTTCTCATTATGAACTCTCTTCTTGTCTCTTCTATATATCAAAATCCTATTAGTTCCTTAGGCACCAAAATGCTATTTGTACTATTTAACTGGCCAGTGATGAATATGCATAGAAGAATTTAAATTTGTTTGGAAATCCAGTATTATATTAAAAAATAATTAGCCATGAAAAGTTACTTCCAGATAGGTGTTGTAAGATATGAATCTACTCCCAGCTCTTGGGAAGGGAAGGCAAAAGGATTGACACAAATTCAAATCCAACCTGAGCTACAGAGTAAGCTTCAGGCCACTCCAGACTAGAGAATGAAAATTTTCTCAATAAACAAATAAGGAAAGGACTTCTTCTACAACAGCCATTTTTTTCTTTATATTGATATTCCTGTAATAATCTCAGAGAAAGATTTCACTTTGACAGGAGGGAAATATTTTGAATACATGGGGGAACTGCCTATTTCCTTTTGTCAGATTGCTTTATAGTTTAGAATTTTTGTTTTCAGGAAAATGTCACATCTGACAAAATATGACAAGTATTTTTCCTTCAAATTCTTTTATGCTCTCTATTTTTTAGCATTGTTTTGATTGATATTTTTTTCTAATAAGCTCCCGTTTTAATGAAAATAGTATGATGTAATTAAATAAACAAAAATCAAATATGCACCATCATCTCAATTGCCAGATCCTTAGTTATACACAGTTTTACAATCCTGATCTCTAAAACCTGACTGTTTATATTTTTATATGACTACCCTATTTACTATAAATCATATATATATATATATATATATATATATATATATATATATATATAATTTCATGACGAATTATTTCTCAGTCTAGTATTGGATTTCCAAATAAAAGTTAAATTCATCTAGGACTATTCATCAAGGGACAGTTAGATTTCCCATATAATTATATATATATATATCCTTATATATCCAGATATATCCTGTCTTCTCCATTGGGTAGGGTTTTACTGAGTTAGGATGAAGCTCTGGGTACTTCCTCTTCCTCATCCTCTACTTTCCTTGACCAAGTAGTTTTAAGAGTTTTAAATTGACTGAGGTTCAGCAAAGTTGACAAAAGAAGCAACTTCTGTTTGAACTGTCTGCAGAAAGGAGAATAGAGAAGACAATGAAGATGTTTCCTCTCTAAATGCATTTGTTGGAGACCAGCTAAGGGAAATATAGTCTGCATAGAAATGATGACTAGAGTGAGGGAGGAAAAGAAAAACAAGATAAACCCTACAAGTCCAGAAATTCACGCTGCCTTTTATATTCACTTTAATCTTATATTTTGAGGTCTACAGAGTATTTTATATCCTTTATTTTGACGATTATCCATGATTGCATTTAGCTGTAACTCTAGTACTGTACACAAAGGCTTAAATTTTCATGCTTGGTGACATAAAGCATTTGGTTATGTAACTGTATATACCCACGTGTGCTAAAAGTTTATATTTACCTATACTGACTTTCTCTCCAGTTTCTTTAGGGGGAAAGATGTTTTAAATACCTTTCTGATTTTTTTTGTCCACCAAGACTTGCCTTATTGTACTTAACATGTAACACAATGAATAGAATGTGGTGTTAAATTATCACAAGGAATATCACAGATTTAGAAATGTATTAATTGCTTACTAATTCAGTAGACCTTTCTTTCAAATCTACTTTATAGAAGATACTGAACTACCACAGAGAATAATACAACTAAAACAATGAAGTAATTCCTGCTAACTCTTATCTAATTCAAAACTATGGAATGAACTTAAAAATTTTTTAAATTAAATCTTAGTTGCTTTAAATCGATTAGTATAGTATATGCTTGGGGCAAAACTGTGCAGTTCAGAATATGGATTTTCGAAGGAGTTTGGCTTTGACTTATGTGACTTTAAAAGCAAATGAATATCTGTCTCTAGGTCAGTTTCACCATATGTAAACTGAGAAATAATAAAGTAAAAATAATAACTTTTATATGATTAAGTAATATATTTCATGTAAAAATGCATACCATGGGATCTGGCATATAGAATGCCTTCAGGTGCTAGCTGAAATTCTTTTTTAAATTACCTACTCTAAGTGATGATACTAGGCCTATATCTTAGAAGAAATTATATTGTGATAGTCATACTTTATTTCTATGTAAACAATTTTCAAACAGAGATTGTAGGATATAGGAAGGCCATAGAACCTACAATAAAATGTTTTGGAATCTGAATTTATTAAAAATTTTTCAGAACTATCCTTTATTTAAGGAAATTAATTTTGGTAGCCTTTTCAAGGTCTGTAACAGGTTGAAGCCAAAGAAGCCTAGTGTGGGCCAGAAAAAGTTGCTTTAACATATTATCAGTATATTAATTTTATGTCAAAATATTTTGGAAGGTATAATGATGTGATATATCTACTTTCCCCTGTACTTGTCTTTATTGTTATTTTATTAGGCTATTCATTCCATCGATTGGCATCATGAGGGCAAACAATTCATGTGCAGCCACTCGGATGGTAGCTTGACCTTATGGAACCTAAAAAGCCCAAGTCGCCCTTTCCAAACCACAGTCCCACATGGTAAGACTCAACGCTTTCAAAGAACCTATGCAGACCACAGAATTGCCTGCTTACAACTTTAACTCTTCTGGGTTAGCGTCATTCATGTTACATACTGTTAATGGATATCCATTAGCTCTCCTACAGAGAGCTTATTTTAGGTCTTGTGTTTTTTTTGCAGTCTTAGGAATAGTATATTTAGTTTATTAGCATTAAATATAACTACTAATAAGACTAGATTCAGATATACTCATTTGTTTTCTATTGTTTTTACTATAATTTACTGCTTTTGTTTGCCTTTCTACTTTCAAGTTATTTAAATATTGTTATTACAAACATATTGTGATTTATTCATAGTCATTTTATCTTCATTTTTTTAATCATTAGTTGCAATTATCACAATATATTTTGTTAAATACTTAATGTGGTTTAGGGCTTACATAACACTTCATATAATGTACAGACATCTTATAACCATATAGGTCTATTTATCTACCTTCATTATCATTTATACTATAATTATATAACAGCCACAGATATATTATACATTTTAAATGATCACAAGTATAATTAAGAGACAAAATACTCTTTTATTATTGTATTTATTTGTGAACATTATTTGCATCTCATGTAGGCCTGACAAAATGATTTCTGGAGCTTTTTTTAAATTTTATTTTAAATTACCTTTTATCTTTCTTAATTCCTAAAAACTACTTTGATGGATTTAGATTTCTAGGCAATGTGAAGCCATGAGCAGAGATTTGCTCTCATTTGCTGGGAATTTATGTAATATAATTAATGCTTTAATGATATCCCATCATCTTCTAGCTTTAGCATTTTCTGTATGAGGAATCTTCAGTGTTTTGACTTTTGCCTCAGTGTTTTGAACTTTGCCTCTACTGTATACAATGTGCTTTTTTTCCTTCTGATTGTTTTCAAACAATTTTGATATCTTTTCTTTGTGGCAACTTAAAAACATTCTGCCTCAACTTTTTTTTTTTAATTTATTCTGTTAAGAGTTCTAACAAGCTTCTTAAATTCATAACTTCATAATGGCTCCACAAAACTTGGGGGATTTCACACCATTTGTCTTTAGTACATTTTAAATGTTTTTCTTTCTGGGATATGAGTCAACTCTGTTAGAACTTTTGATGTTGTGGCACACATCTCTCAGTCTTTATTTTTGTATTTGTTTTTTTGTCAATATTTTTATTACAAATTTCAAAGTTAATTAGTTCTAACTGATTCATCATCTATTTAACTCCTTTCTCCTCCTGCATTTTTATTTTATTAAACCTCTAAGACTTCTTTTTAAATTTCAGATAGTTTTTCCATTTGATACATTTGGCTTTTTAGAACTCTTCCAAGGTTTTCTTTTGTCATTTATTGGAGCATCTCAACTTCCTTTAATAATTGAGCTTATATACTGTCACCTCTTAAAGCTTATGTTGCTAACATAATCTGCTTCACTTTGACAACAATAATCCACACTTCCTCCTCCTTCTAAGAGTTTTGGTTCTCCTATACTGTAGATCTACAAGCATCTTATCTTCATTTTTTATTGGTTACTCAGGATGTATAGTATGAAAGTCTGTTAAAAGCAACAGTGTATATGAAGCTATATAGTGTTAATGTGATATATCATTTATACTCTAGAATATATTTTTGTGCCCACCCCCCTTATTAACCATTTGTCTTCTAAATTTATGGAAAAGTACTTCATTAGAAGTATTAATTAGAAGTCAAAAATTCCTACCATGAAGTGATAAATTGTAACCTTAAATAATTTAACAATTGTGCTTTAAAAGAAAATGTACTCTTGTGGGGGAAGGTGTTGGTTTGTTTGGTTAGTTTTGTTTTTTTAGAGACACTAACCTAAAGTTTTAACTTGGAGTCATCTACTTCCATCTCTCAGATGCTGGCATTACAGATGTGAACTATCATGCTCAGCTTTTTTTTTTTAATTTTAGTAAAAAATATATAGTATACAATTTATTATGATAGTATTATGTTAATGTTACAGACTGTCTTGTGGGTAAATATGGCCAGATGATCAAGTTACAGTCAAAGAAAGACAAGATTATCTTTTCAAACACATGTGAATTTGTTTTTAAGTAGCTAATTGTTAAATGTAGAAAATCTTAAATACTACAAAATAGTAAAGCATTTCTGGTTGATGATGAAATAAAATATACTTAAGTAAATATTACAAAGAACTATATATGAACTTTATATATAAAGTTGAATTTAAAAATAAATGAGAAATTAGAACAAAATTCTACAATGTATAAAAAATAGTATTGAAAATAATATGTACTCAAACTAGGAAATTCATTCAAGATAATTATTAAAGGAAAATTTGTAACTTTAAATATTTTATATATATATATATATATATATATATATATATATATATATATATATATATATATGAAACTCTAAAGATACTCAAAAATCTAAAAACAAACAAAAGCAACAACAAAACAAAATACCAACAAAATAAAAAACAAGGTAGGATCAAATCACACATAAATCATATAAGTTAATGGTAGCAAAAGCAAAACCATAGAACAAAGAAATAAAACACACATTGCTAAAATAAAACAGGAAAACAGACATTGCCTTTAGCTAAGCTAGCCAATGCATAGAACAGAAACACGAGTTTAGGAATTACATTGGAAATGTAGAAATTAAAAAGTCAAAGATAAAATATATCAAATTCATATTCTGTACGCAATAACATGGGCAAAGTAGATAATTTCCAAGGGAAATATAAAATAATGAAATTCCATACAGTATTTTTTGTAAAAGTTCAAATACACATCTGTAGCGAGAATTTAGGAAATTTGGGTTCTTTAAAAAACACAGAAATGTAAGAATATGTTTTCATTTTAATCCCAGGTGTGGGGATATGGGGCTGCTTCACAGCAGCTGACAATGATTTGCCTCATACTCTAGCAGAGAGGTGGTTTTGTCAACGGCAGATAGTTTCTGTGATTGTGTGACATTTGAAATTCTGAGTACTTTCCAGAGGAGATATAAATGCTGGAGCCCTGATACACGAGATTGGTGGTTGGTGGTAGTTCAGGGAGTAGTTTGTCCGTTGTCGTTGTTAGTAGTAGTTCTCAAAGAAGAAACAAGAAAGAAATTAGATTTAAGGAACACACTCTCTCTCTCTCTCTCTCTCTCTCTCTCTCTCTCTCTCTCTCTCTCTCTCGGAACACACTCTCTCTCTCCATCCTCTTTCTCTATCCCTCTATCATTTTTTCTCTTCTTTATAGTGATTGGGGGTGAAACCTTGTTAGGGAATAATGGGTGGGAAAAGAAGAACCCACAAAGTAGCAAATGTAAAGTGATTATTAATATTTGGCATGGATATTTAGTGCTGGAAATTAATAGGGTACCAGTTATTTCTTAACCAGCTAGTTCCCCAAATAATTACAGAGACTTTCTAAATTTTAAAGATTAGGCCTTACCTGGGCAGACTCTCGACTAGCTCATCTAAGTTAACCCAACTCCCTAGCCTGATCCAGTCATGTGGCTAGCTATACCTTCTAGGCCCATAGTCATGTCTGTCTCCTCTCGTATCTCCTGGGGAAAGGACCTTCCTTTTTCTTCCTTGCAGAGTTCCTTTCTCCTTCCAAAAATTTGCACCTTTCATTTCTTGCCCAGCTAATTGGCCATCAGATTTTTATTAAAGCCAATCAAAGAATTCCTTAGGTAGGTGAGGAAAGACAGAGATGTAACTCCACACAGTTTTCCTCAACAAAGAAATGAAAAGAAAGAAATTAGGTTCACAGATCACTCTCCCTCTTTCTTCCCTGTCCCCATCTTCTTTCTCTCCTATCTAGTGATAGGGGGTAAAACCAGTGAGGATAAATCATGAGAAAATGAAGAACCCACACAATAGTTAAGATAAGCTACAAATGGTGCCCAAATGTTAAGGATAAAAATGGAAAGTTTGATTTTAAATGCCACAGAGGAAATGGCAGGGGATGAAGGAATGGAATTTTTTTTTTGAAGATGCCAGCAATAAAGTGTATTGTGTTCGATATCACTGAGATACCCCTGATTTGTGCCCAGAGGAGATTTTCTGGTTTGTTTGTTTGTTTTTCTCTTTTATATATTTGTTTTTAAGAATATATTTGTTTGAAAGAATGGCTGAGCAGTTGGAAAATTTGCAGATGGAAATTGGGGGGCCTGAGAAATAAACAAACAAACAAAAATGGCTAAAATGGAAAAACAAAAGGGGTTACTCCACTCTCTCTTTTCTGAAAGGGTTGCAGAATTAGCAGGGCAGCTGGAGGTTGAGGGTGGAGGTGAAAGCACTTGGAGTGTGAGGAACACCCATAAAGAGAGAATAAAAAGGCTCAGTCCTGCCAACTGAGCAACACATCAGGAGTTTCCTGAAGGAGGAAAGAGGGAAAGAAACTGCCCCTGAGGGTACTCAGGTCAGAGAAAAGCTGAGAAAGCAGGAGAGCAATCTGATTAAACAGCATGTTTCAAGAGAAAGGGTTAATCTTGAACTCACTGTGCAGCCAGAGTGGGAGGAGGGTCAGCCTGGGGTTAGGAGAGCACCATCAGTTTTCCCAGTTATTCATACTGCATATGCCTGTTAATAGTGTAGAACAAGGTTATGGAGAGACAGGATGGCATCCTATAGAAATGGTAGACCTAAGATGATTTAAAAAGACTGTGATTATGGGATACATCTGCCTTATGTGAAACAAATTCTAAATAAGTGGGATAAATACTCATAACTATTCCCCAAGAATGCAACCAATTGACAACAGTTGTACCTGAGGCTGGTCCACAATTGCGATGGTTAATGTGGAGGAGGGAAGAAGCCTAGGATATTGAACAGTGAAATGGAACGAGGAAAATGAATAGAGTAAAAGACCAGTTGCTGGGCAACAGGCAGAACTCTGATATACAAGGACAGATGCAATTTGACGATGCTACTACAGAACAATGTCACTTAGTAGATTTAAGAGCCGAGGACAAAGCTGAGGAGCCTGGGAGAAAATTCACCTATTTACAAAGATTATACAAGGCTCTGGAGAAGCCCTCACTGATTTCTTTTACAGTGATTAGTCTCAGCTGTGAATAAAGCCGCATCAGACCAAAGACCGGGGTTGATAGAGACCTTGGTGTATGAAAATGCTCATACCAAATGTTAAAAAAGTTATTAAACCATTAAAGACATGAGCATTGCCTATAGATAAGTGGATAAGGGATAAGACTGATATTGATTCTAACATGTAATATGTTAATGTATAATCGGTCAAGCTGTAGCTAGTGCCTAGTGCTTCAATTATGGGAAATATGGTCACAGCAAAGAGATTGTGGACAAACCTCCAAAGGTCGCAGATCTCAAAATGCCCAGTGCTTTCATTGTGGGAAATGTAGTCATTTGCAACAAAATCTTGAACACGGCATCTCTCAGGGCAATAGTTTTTCTAAATATAAACTGGAAAGAAGGCTTAAGCTTCCAGCGGTGTGTAGGCGATGTGGCAAGGTCAAGATTGTCATTGGACCAATGAGTATCTGTCCAGAAAAGATAGTCAAGGTAAATTTTTACTGTTGAAAAATGGCCTTGGGGGCCTCACAGCAAAAAGTATGAGTCATTTGAATTAAATTAGCCCATATACTATAATGATATGTTAATGTTAGAATGGAGGCAAACAAAAATTTTGCATTGAGGTACAGATTTGTTTATATTTCCATAAGCAGGAAATGAAAAGCTGTGGATACCATCAAAACTAATAAAGATTAAAATTAAGCAGGAGAGGTCTCCTAAAAACATTGGCCACTGACCCAAAAAGTGCTTATTTCATTGAAAATGTCTCTGTACACAGCACACATATGTGGCCCTTTTAGCCTGAAAAACATCTCTTATAACTGTATTTTTGGTAAGAGTTCTGGAGCCATAACTTCAGTTTTAATTACAGATTCTTAAATATGCTTTGTCTGTCACTCATATCTTTCTGGTACATCATACTGTCATTTTTATATTTTTGTTCAATCTAGTTAATTCTACACAAATTAGAATTTAATTCTATGTGCTCTGACATTTAACATATAGTACTTGGAATATAAAGAATACAAATAATTCAAATTGATGATAATGTTGTTTTACACAACCTAACATTTAAGCAGGTATTGACAAGCAAAGAAAACAAACAAAATCCCAAAACCAAACTCTTTCCCCACAGTAAACTGTTAGGGGTAGAAGTTGGATATTAATTGTACCATACAACCTGAGTTCAATGCCTGGGACTCACATGGTGAAAGGAGAGAACTGATTGTTCTCTGATCTCTGTATGTGTACTATATAGCACACGTGTGCCCTCCTACACACAGTAAGTCAATCATCATACAATCCACATAATAACACTTTTTAAATGAAATGGAATGATTTTGTAAGCCCATCGTATGCTTTACATCACAAAACTTTCTGTAATATCAAATTTTATTTCTACTATAGATAAAATATTAGGTATTTTCTTTCTTTCTTTCTTTCTTTCTTTCTTTCTTTCTTTCTTTCTTTCTTTTTTTTTTTTTTTTTTTTTTTTTTTTTTTTTTTTGACAGAGTTTCTCTGTATAGCCCTAGCTGTCCTGGAACTCACTTTGAAGACCAGGCTGGCTTTGAACTCAGAAATCCACCTGCCTCTGCCTCCTAAGTGCTGGGATTAAAGGCATGCACCACCATCGCCCAGCTTTTCTTTTTCTTTATTTCTTGTGAAGAGAAGGGAAACATGTTCTTATGTAACCTATGCTAATTTGAACCCTCAAGTCTCCTGCTTCAGTGAGTGTTGGGATTACAGTAAAAAAAATAACATATTTTTAATAATAATATATTTTATTATACATGTATGTTTCTTAAGTCCTAAACTTTATTCTTTTAGCAAAAATAACTGAAATAACTTTATAAGAAACTACATTCATATTTAGAGAATTCGAAGAAACAAAAGTGGCTAATAAATGAACATTTGTAAGTTTATGTGTTTGAATTATATAAGAATGAAGCTTATAAGTAACTTCATTGATTATATAGCAGTACTTTGGTATGAATCTAAAGCTTATGAGCTTAATATTAGAATTCACAGACTTATGTCAAATACAGGTACTTTAAGAATAAGTCAATATCTTTAGCTTAACCTGATGTTATTATGCATTAACTCATAAAAGTAACCAGTTTATTAATATAGTAGAACTAAAGTAGTAAGATTATCCCAAATTTAATTATCATTGATGGAAATATAAAATATTACATATACTATTTTCTTCTGAAATCTACAATAAAACTGTGCTTGCACCTTTGGGTTCAGTTGTATTTATATTACCTGTTACAGTGTAAACTGTTCAAAAATTATTATTGTGGTGCAAGAAGCTACATGAATCATCCCTAGAGAATTGTAGAATTCTTTTGTTTAATTATATTATTATTCCATGTTTATAATTCTTCATTGAAATTTAAAAGTTCTTATGCATCAATATAATTTAAATTAGACTTAATTTTTTTCTTTCATTAGGAAAAAGTCAAAGAGAAGGAAAAAAGTCTGAGTCTTGTAAACCTATTCTTAAAGTAGAGTACAAAACGTGCAGGAACAGGTATGTGGTTGTATTATGTGAATATGTAATATATCTGAGGGATAGAAGAAGGAAAGCAATTTTAAAATTTTTGTTATATTGTTGTATAATTATAAATCATTAATTATCTAAATCAATAACTTAATTTATTCAATATTATAAATATTAAAATATCAAATAATTCATTCTAGTTATAGTTATATTATCATCATATATATCAATTCTAATAATTGAGTACTTTGAACCATTTATAATACTAGTAGCATATTTATGAAGCTAAATCTATGCATCTGTTGATATTCCTTATGAGATTTAAACACATAACCTGATCGCTCTGAAATTAGGATCTTACATTTTGAAATTGGAAAGTTAACCTGTAGTTGGAGTTATAAAGTTATATATATTGTCATAATGGAAAATAGCCTAAATTTTAAGATGTATAAGATAAAATAACATTTGATACAGTTTTATTACATTTATAGATACAATATTAAGTATTTCTGCATAACTTTTTAAATACACATTAATCATTAATGGAAATTTTTCCACCCCACCCAAAATGAGTACAATAAACCTTTCCTGAACATTTATTATTATTAATTATTATTATTAAGCATGTATATATACACGTGTGGGTGTATATGTGTTTGTGTGTGTGTGTGTGTGTGTGTGTGTGTGTGTGTGTGTGGGTGGGTGTGACTTGTGTGTGTTTGGGAGAACATGCTACAGAGCTTACTTGAAGGTCAGAGAACAACTCTCTGGAATCAGTTCTTTCTTTCTACGTTTAAGTGGGTTCCAAAGGACCAACTCAGGTGCCTGTCTGTGCAGCAAGCATCTTGATCTGCTGAGCCATCTTCTCAGCTTCTAAACATTATAACTATAAACTGAAAAATCCTACTTCATGTTAGTTACTTGTTCACATTATATTTTTTGTCATCATAGATATAATTGTGTTTGTAAAACTTCTTCTAAAGTTTTAATAGTATAAAATCATGATAAATTAGCAATATCTCTTTAGCAAGCCAGTTTAATATAGTATAAAGTAAAATATTTTAAATTTAAACATTTTGGATAGAAACAAAATTTTACATAATTCTCTTCTAAATACCATTTATAACTAAAACTTTTCTCCAGCTTTTGTGTACAGTAGTATTTATATCACCTGTTATTGTCTAAGTACCATTGAGGTTCAAGAAATTATATTAATCACCCCAAGCAGCTGCCAAGCAGTTGAATTTAGTTTTCCTTTTCACTTGTATATTTTTTTCTCTATTTCCGTCTTGGGCTGACCTATGGACTCTTAATAATATCCATTGAATTATCAATTAGCATTCAGCCTCTTCTATAAATTGCAAATCTTGAAAATAAAACAGCAAAATGAGAACAGAGTTTCATGGGATGCCTGAGAGATTTCCCCATGATAAATCTTATGATCCATCTTTATGGCTTCTATTTTGCTACAAAATTGTCATTTTGAAACTGTACCTGTATGAAATGCTTCACAATATTCAATATGCTTGAGTTGGTTTTAACTATATATCACACATTATGTAATTTGGTTTGTGTGCTAGAAAACAAAATTGCTACCAGTGTTTGAATTTATTAGGTTCTAGTAGCAACAACCAAGACAAATACTTGTGTCTTTTAAATGAGAAGTAATATTATAGAATTTTGCTTTGGGGCAGAGAAAAGAACAAGAGTATATAGTTAGCTGTAAATATTATCAACTTTCTATTAATCATACCTAAGGAAGTTAAAAATTAAACAAAAATAAACCAAGAGAACATCTAACTTGGCTTTGAAGGCAGTAGAGAGGAGCTCTATCTAGAGAAATCAAGAAAATTCTTTGGGGAAAGAATTTCAGAAATAGGATTTAAAGGATGAAAGTAAAGAAGGTACTTTAGAAATAAGGACCCCAAATAAAGCAGTGTAAAGTCACGATTGATATCACTGACTTTGCAGTAACATGGTTTTGAGATTTTTAATTATATCATAATCTTTAGTTCCATCACCAGTAATACCTGACATACTGTGATGCTCATGAAGACTAGATGAAATAACGCATAAACCATTTTTATGACTATCATAAGCATTTCATGAAGAAGAGGGCACAGTTTCTTAATAAATTGGATTACTGCTGCTATTATCCTTAAAGCCATGGAATTCTATATTGTTAGATGTATTTGATTACTTTTAAAAATTGTTTTATTTATTTATATTCCAAATGTTGCCCCTTTGCTTTATTAGTATTCTAACTATAATAATTCTATTTATAAAGTGAAATAAACCTTTTATTAATCACATTTATTATCATTCCACTAATATACATTTCATGTATGTTTTTTTATTATTTTTATAAAAGTCACCTCTAAAAATTTATACAGAGGATAAAAGTGAGAGGTGTACTAGTCTTAAGAAGAATGAAAGATGTGGCCACAGAAGCAATAGCGAGCTCTCTAAATCATACACACACACACACACACACACACACACACACACACACACATGCACACACACATGTACACACATATACATACACACACATGTGCTCTTGTTACCAGTTTGTGTCTGGTTACTGTTATCATTACTACTACTATTATTACTATTATCATTATTATTTAATCTTTTTTTTTTACAGTCCAGTCGTTATCCTCCCAGTTTGCCAATAGTTTCAGATTTTTACAGCAGAACATGATTTTCTTTTTAAAGTAGAGAATTTGTTCAAACACATTGCTGTCCTCCCTGATAAACATTTCAAATCAGAAAGTCTGGTAGGGGCCCTGGGTATTTATATCTGTTACAAATTCTGGTTATTGCTGATGCTGGATTACACTTTAAAACATAGATACATTGATGAAAATAAATAGTAAGAAATGAAGTAACCAGAAAAAGAGAGAGACAATGATGACACAAATATCTAGAACCTAAAAGGAAACCTAATGAGCCTTTTCTGGTCACTGTTCTATTGCTGTGAAGAGACACCCTTATCAAGGCAACTTTTATTTAAAAAGTATTTAAATGGGGGGTTGCTTGCAATTTTTGAGGGTTAGTCTATGATCATCATGAAAGGAAGCAAGATAGGCACGGACTGAAGACGTAGCTGAGACTACATTCCATGATCAACATGAAAGGAAGCAAGATAGCAGGCACGTACTGGAGACGTAGCTGAGACTACATTCTGATCCACAGGCAGCAGGCAAGAGAGACAGTAGGCCTGATATGGGCCTTTGAAACCTACTCCAACAAGGCAGTAACTCCTAATTCTTCTAATCCTTAAATAGTTCCACTCCCCAGTAATTAATTTGACTAACATTCTAACATGTGAGCCTATAGGGGGCATTTTCATTCAAACCACCACAGAAACTTAGAATAAAAATGATATAGGTTTTTGGCAAGTAGAAAATAGTTATAAAAACTAAGTAAAACAGCCCAATGTGGGGAGATGGCTCAGCAAGTAAGAACACTTACTGCCTTGCAGAAGACCTAGGTTTGGCTCCCAGCATCCACATGTCAGCTCACGATTGTCTGTTACTCCAGTTCCGTGGACTCTGATACATTCTTTTTGCCTTTGCACGTTCCTGCATTTACATAATATACACAAAGTCATGTAAACACACACACAAATTTTTATGAAAAATAAACAACTACTCCAAGAAGGCCACACCTACAGTGACACACCTACTCCAAGAAGGCCACGCCCACTCCAACAAAGCCATGCCCACAATGACACACCTACTCCAAAGGCCACATCTACTCCAAAAGGCCACACCTAACAGTGACATACTTACTCCAACAAGGCCATGCCTCCTCCTAATCCACTGTGTACCTACATTCACAATTTTTTTTTTTCTAGACAGGGTTTCTCTGTGTAGCCTTGGCTGTCCTGGAACTCACTCTGTAGACCAGGCTGGCCTCGAACTCAGAAGTCCTCCTGCCTCTGCCTCCCGAGTGCTAGGATTAAAGGTGTGCGCCACCACATACATTCACAATTTTTTGCTTGTTTATTTTAAACTCCAAATTTTATTCCCCTTCTGGTCCACTCTCCGACTGTTCCACATTCCATACTTCCTCCCCGCCGTTCTGTCTCTATGAGGATGTCCCCCACCCATCACCCCAACCCAACCAGACCTCTAAACTCCCTGGGTCCTCCAGTCTCTTGAGGGTTAGGTGCATCTTCTCTGATTAAACTCATACCAGGCAGTCCTCTGCTGCTCTCCTCCTAATCCGTTGTGTACCTACATTCACTATTAAAAATAAACTTAAAAAAAAAATAAAAATAATAAAAAAAAATAAACTTTATTGTATGTACTTAAGATTTGCAGAACATGTTATTGGATAGATGGAATTATACTTCAAATGGTAGGGAATATGCTGTCTAATACTAGATTAGGGGGTTTTCACTCACTTTGTCAAATCCCTCATTCACATTCCCAATGTAAGACTCAGAGACGAGCCCTTTGGCCTGATTTGCATATAATTCAAATAATCGTGTAAAAATAAATTTTAAAGAAAATCAGAATAGGTATTTTATATGTAAATATGGTAGAAATACTAAAACTCGTATTGTTTTTGTTCTTTACTTAGCATAAGATTGACAAATGATTGAACAATACAAAATGAAAAAGAAGAGATGTGGTGACTTACAGAGACAGGCAACTTCTTAGGTTAGCCAATAGAGTGGAAGTGAGTTACTTAGATTAGCAGACTTTCAAAGGATGTAAAGAGTCTCTACTTCTTTTTAAAATGTATTTGAAGAGGGTTATTTTCAGTTAGGCATTACATCCTTGAAATGCTTCTTAATACAAAATGTGCATGAGTTTAGAGAAGAAAAATGAAATGTTATGAAACTATAGACAGCTGTAATATTTATAATTATTGAAGGAAACCTGATCAGGTTAGTCACTTCATGCCATTGTAACAAAGTACATGAATAAATATCTTAAGGTTGAAAGGCCTATTTGGCTTTAGGTTGCAGAAGGCTCTGTCTATCATTGTCTGACTCCATTATTTTAGTCTTGTGTTGAGGCAAATTAAAATCATGGCAGAAAGAAACACATAGTAACGTGGCTTATGTTATGTCAACCAAGAAGAGTGAGAGGAGAGGAAGCCTTGCTGGTACCCTTTTTTCATTCTCCCTCCCTGGAAAGCAGACTGTTGGATAGCACTACCTTCATTCAGCAGAGATCTTCTCTCACTGCAGTTGGCTCTGTAAATGCCCTTCCAGACATGTACTGAAGTGCTTTTCTTAACTCTACCAGTCTCAATACAGTTATGGACTGAGCAGTAGGGGTGTGTGTGTGTGTGTGTGTGTGTGTGTGTGTGTGTGCGCGTGCGCGTGTGCGTGTGCATGTGCATGTGTCTGTCTGTCTGCCTGTCTATCTATGTATCCATCAATATGTATGTATGTATGTATGTATGTATGTATGAACAATTAAAGAAAAAAAACCCTAATTTGAGCAAGTACAAAGAAGAATATGTAAAAAGAGTTGGAGGGAGAAAAGGGAAAGAGCAAAATGATGTAATTGTATTTTAATGTCAAAAATAAAGTACCAAAGTAATAGACTGAAATTTTATGTGGATTTACTAGAGCCAGATAAAGCTTTCTGGGTGTGCATAAAGTTGTGTAGATATTTTTAATAAATTATTATTCACCTACATATTATTTTTCTCTCTCCTTATAAACCTTTTACTACAGAAGCTTCATTTTCTAGATTTTTATCTTTTCATTTACCACTCTGAGCTTTCCACTGTGATATTTCATTTTATATTAAAATTTGATTCCTTTTCATCTTAGAAATTTGAGTCCCAAATATTTACTCATTAACTGAATACTATAACAGAATCTTATGCTCTAATGATAGTCATATAGAATTTGGCAGCCAAATTTGTGCATATATGTGCCTTTGAGAATCAGTATTTCCACTTCCCTCCATCTTGTCTTTCCCCAGTGCCCCCCAAATATCTTTATGCTTACCCATGAGTTAGTCTCATAACTAGAATATAGATCCAGATAAAGGGAGGATTGATAAAGTAGTCAATTGTTGGTTGAGAAACTAGAGTTGGAAAGGCCATTTACAGTGTAGATAATCTCCTCTGAACCTATCATTTAAAGACTTGTGCTTTGACTTTGTGTTGTTTTAAAGAATGTAGTCTCATTATCCCTTTTCTTCCCCTGTGTAGTGAACCATTTATAATATTCTCTGGCGGGCTGTCATACGACAAAGCTTGCAGAAGACCAAGTTTAACCATCATGCATGGGAAAGCAATTACAGTGCTTGAAATGGATCATCCTATTGTTGAGTTTCTAACTTTATGTGAAACACCCTATCCAAATGGTAAGTGGATAGAATGAAACGTTTAATGTTTGAAAAAAAATCATTTTTTTTAAAATGACAAGTTCCTAATGAAATTAAGGTTAAATATTTTCAGTTTTGGCAGCAGACATCCACTGTGGTACCACCCCTGTGAGCTACAGTTGCTGGCGCAGGCTCTGCACTTGCTCCTACTTGGCAGACTGGAAGTAAGACAGATGTAGTGCAGCAGTGCTGGCGTTTCAGGTTCTAATACCAGGTAAGTGCTTTAAACTTTGATAAGGATGGTGGAAGCTGAGCTGGGAGGGTCCGATAGGGGTCCAGGGTGAAGTCACTTGGGGAAACTGAGGTCTCCTAATAGTCTCTCCTAGACCAGCTCCACCCATCCCATCCCAATGCCAATCAAAGTTAAAGCACTTACCTGATATCAGTGATCTGTAACTCTGGTGGTGCTGCCTCTCTTTCACATCTGGCTTTGCTTCAGATGCAGCCGCAGCTGATGTATGGTCAGTGATTTATTGATTATGCTAGGATTGCTGATGTATGGTCAGTGATTTATTGATTATGCTAGGATTGCTGATGTATGGTCAGTGATTTATTGATTATGCTAGGATTGCTGGTGTATGGTCAGTGATTTATTTATTATGCTAGCATTGCTGATGTATAGTCAGTGATTTATTTTAATTCGGACAACAGTCATAAGACCATTGGGAAGAAAGGTGCATGTGTGTGTTTATCATCTTGAATAAAGATACAAAACCTTTTGTAAACATAAAAATCTAGCCTAAACTCACATAAAAATAAAATCTAATTGTGATAAAGTATTTTAAGAAGATTTAAAAAATTAAAATGGTTAAGATATAAACCATAAATATGCACTTGTATTGAAAACAGTATTAATACACATTACTACATTTTCAAAAGGGGACTTGTAGCTATAGGGCCCGGACTACAGGACTTGGGACAAAATATTTGGATTTATGATTTACTTTGCCATTTATTAGCTATTAAGTAAGATACTTACATGTTTTATTTATCATGTATAGAAAGGGAATAATATTACCCCAATATAATTAGTGTAAATGCAAATGAACATATTTTGTTAACTACGAAAATATGTATGCTGTATTTAATTGCTAAAATAGTTTGATTTTCTTTAAATTATTTAGCTTCATATTTAAATGTAATAAATAACAATCAATGTAGAAACTCATTTCCACAGTTATCAGAGACAAATAATCTGCATTTTTAAATAATCAGCATATATTTATTAATGTTGCTGTGGCCTCATACTACAAGGACTTATAAAGCTTAGAGAAGTATGAGCATAATCTTTACATAAATTGCCTAAAGTCTGATCGGATCATTGAAATGTGAATTGTTGAGTCGAATCAATGCATGATTATAGTCTGAGTTACATGATTTATAGGATAAATAACCTACTATTTTATAGCTGGTTAAATGACAGAAATGTTCGTGAAATTTCTCATTGAGAAACAGGACTTAAGCATACCTCAGTGAGAATATTAAAGGTTTACAAATGGTGGGCTTGATCAGATCAATTTAGAAGAAAGCTTCTAAGCTTTTAGAAGAAGATGTTTGGGGAGACACAGAAGAATTCTGAGGAAACACCAACGTGAAAGAAAGCACTAGTTTTAGTAGGGCTTGTCCAATGAATTCAAGAGAGACTCTCAAAATCCAAACTGCAGCAAAGACATTTGTAAATAGTATTTACTTAAGGTAACTGGGTGTGCTCTTTTACTCATGTAATCTCACAACTGGAGAGACTGAAGCAAGAGTATTGCTAAGAGTTCAAGGCCAGCCTGACCTACATAGTGAGCTTTAGTACAGCTTGTGCTATAGAGTGTGAGACAGCCTGTTTCAAATAATCAAAGCAAAACAATTTAAAAACAAAGCACTTCAGGTTTCATACACAGTCACAGGTTGTTTGTTTTTGTTTTGTTTTTATCATTTTCAATTTATTTTTCTCTCATATATTCCATTCCCACTGTTTCTCCTCCCTCTTTCTCTGCAGTCCCTTCCCACTACCCTAGCCCCCACCCCTGATCTATTCCTCCTCTATTTCCCTTCAGAAAATGGAGGCCTCCCATGGAAATCAACCAAACATGGCTTATCAGGTTTTAGTAGAGGGAAGATGCCTAGTCTCATGGGTTTTGTTGTTGCTTTTATTTTTTAAGGATAGAATAGTGAGGTTGAGTAGAGTTACCAAAGAGCAAAAAATAGAAAAAATATTTTACAATATTTATTCATGATTTATCACAATTTAATTGTTCTTTGGAGTTGTAAATATGGATAACAAAGGTTAGAGACACCTAGGAAGGGAATGTGGAAGAAACAGAAAGAAAAGTAAAAATAAAAAACTAAAAGCTAAAGTTAGGAAAATTCCTCCAGTCAATAGCATTGAGATATATCTGAAATAGAAGTTCAGAGTCTATTGTTCAAAGATCAGATATTATATTCCTGTGCCTGTAGTCCTCTGAATATCAGCAGCAATGCAAGGATGACTTATAATTTTTTAATAAAGAATAAATCTGCTAAGTTATGCACATCCTCCCACAAATGGATTAATAAGTCTGTTTTTCAGAAAACATGATTGAACTTTTCATTTGTCATATTTAAGGAGAAATGGTTTTATGATACTCATGATACTGTGAATATATTAACTACTCAGATATTTTAATTATTCAAACACTGGATATATCAAAGCACCAGAAAAGAAAGCCTACAATATATGGCATTACATAATTAAGTTCCTCACAGCCTTTCCAGAATCATACAATGCTATTTAACTAATTAGTTATTTTCTTCAGATATTCATCTACATTAAGTATACATTATCTTGTTTTTCCTACAAATTACAGAAGACTCTATATACTGTCTTGTTAATATATTTTAGTTATGATTGCATATTAAGCATTAGGTAATTAGTATTCTTACAGCTGTATAGTGATAAATGTCATTCTTAGGCTAAACAAAGTTATTAATAGTTTTAATACTGATGATACTTTTATGACATCTGATGATTTAACTAATTCTCATAAAACTCAAATGCTCTAACATTGTTAATTGGATTATTACATAGAATAATAACTATAATCAGAGCTTGCCAGTTCACATCTATACTTAGTTGCCAGTCATCTCTAAGCCTCTCAAATGATGTAGTTCTCTTCAGGATAGTAATTATGACAGAACTTTACACCCTTTAGTGGTAGGAGCAAGGGTTAAAATATTAGACACACCAACCTAAAAAGGTTGCTATTATTAGCTATAAATATTATCATTTGTGCTTTTCATATCACTTTTGTAACAGTATAAGGTAGTTATAATTGTGCCATTTCAGTGGAAAAGGAACTTCAAGGAATGTAACACCCAAGACAAAACTTTTAGTAAATAGTAGGCAAAGAATAGAGTTCAACATAGATTCATAAACAATTCTTTAGTAGCTGTCATAATATACAAAGGACTTCTGTGAAAGTGAAACTTCTGCTGCTGGTTTTTATTTGTATGGGAACAACAATAACTTTTGATAGATGTAACCATGTAAAAATTTAATTTATCTATGACTTTAATTCATACATGATAGTGCCTTGGCTATTTTATCTTCTAATGCTTGATATAAACCTACCTTATGATTTTCCTAAGGACAACTGGAAGAAAGGAAATAAGGAGTCATATGGAACCTTAGTGTTCTTTAGACTAAAACTCAAATTATGTTAAAACAATGCTGAGAGAAAAACAACTCTAAAAACAGAATGGAAAAGTCTCAGTATAAGAACAATTTGGGCATTGACCTGTAGTGGACTACATATTGTCATATAGATAACTACCTGAACACCTGTGAATTCTAACCCTTGTTCTCATTTAACTGTGTTTGCTTTTATGTTTTTCTCTCGTGTGAACATAAACTTAAGGAGGCACAGTAGCTTCTCTAGTCTGGAAGTTACCCTGATGGCTGTTACCCCAGTATTTAAAATTCCCACCCAAGACTTGAATCCTCTGTAGAAAATAACTGCTGGGTGAATATTGAGTTTCAAATTGGTTCTTTTCAAACTAGCCAATAGGACTGGCTGGTATAATGAAAATGAGCTGGAAGTTAAAGTTTAAAGTCCTAGGTTGAAATTACAGAGAAACTCCTGGCTGACAATCCTATGACTCTTTGAATGTGCTTTCTAAAATAACACTTGTAGCTACAGAAATTCAGAGATCATGTATATAAAGTTTTCAGGTACACAGTTTCTTTAATCAGAGAACAGCTTTTTCACTGTGGGTTTCCCCATTAGTCCTTTATTGTAAATGGAAAACAATGCTTTCTTTGACTTTTAACTAAATCACTGCTCCCTGTCTAAAAGCAAATTATATTTTACACTATTACCCTCATTTTCTCATAGCTCCTGAATTCTTATTTCTTCACTTGTTTGTAGCTTGTATACTTCTCTAGAACAAAAGCTCTGTGAGAAAGGTTTATTGTTAGTCTTATTCTCCATATAGGCTTAGGATTTTGAGACAGTTTCTAAGATATAATGGAGGAAGAATAAGAGAGAAAGGAATGATGGAAAGCAGATTGGATTCTAGAAAATTGAAAATACTAGGTTGCCTCACACTGCTTGCTTTTTATAGGCTTGTACTCTTACACACAAGAAATAATCTATAAGAGTATGCTAAACCATAATGACTTGAAGAACACATCTAACTATAAATGTTACTATCATAGTGAAGTGATTGTGTATCTTTTCCTAGAGAAGAAGAATTAGTGCAGTCTCTGTTCATCTAGTAGGCATGAATGAGATCTAAAATACTAAGGCTATGAATATAATAGTCATCATAAGGTTGAGCTGACACCCTCACTCTCTTTTAATAGCCTAGGATGGCTATCACTCCATAATTTTAGAAAACATGTTTTACTATGTCCTAGACATAGGGTCATTTTTCCTAGTTCCATTAGAGATCTTAACATTATATTTATCAAATACAACATGTGTTTTTATTAGAGTACTCTTTGTTGCTCTGGCTCATAATTTGTTGTTTTTTTTTCATCATTTAAATAAGATCTCTGTATGAGATAAAAAGAAATGCAGTGTTGATGGTTTAAGTAAAATATGCATTATGGAAACTTTTTGGTGTTTTTCTTTGTGTTATAGAATTTCAAGAACCCTATGCTGTTGCTGTACTTCTAGAGAAAGATCTCATCGTAGTTGATCTGACACAAACCAAGTAAGTTGTTCATAATTGCACCAAACACTCTTGAATTCTGTTCAGCACAATAGAAATGTAGGAGTACATTTTAGATAATTGGCAGTGGTCTTCTCTAGATAGTGAGCTTTCCTTACATGAAAATTGTCTTACTAAAGTTATAGAAATGCAATTTTGGTTAAATGATGAAAAGTGAGCCAGGAGAGTTTGGGTTACAAGAAAATCGCCAGTTGTCTTAAACACAGCATGGATGTTTGGACACAGCAGTTGGACACCCAAAGCACAAAGAATCACATTTTTTTTTTGCCTTTGCCTTAAGCAAAAGCAGATGTTGGGAAAGCATGTACAGTGTAACAGCTGGCCATCTGTTAGTCTATTGACTGAGGGACACCTGATAACAGAAAATCACACACACTGAAACTATTGTGAGACTATCACACCAGACAGTTCTGAAGCCTGGGATTTTAGGAACAGAAATGGAATCTACATTTTACTCCTATTTTTGAAATGAGGGAAATATATAATAAAAAAATGAAGGGAATTTGTTTCATCCATGAGAGACAATGCCCATCAATTTCCAGTTTACTGTTGCAGTCAATATAAAGGAGTAGAATACACCTCGGTAACAGCAGCAACTTTTATGTCTTTAGGTCATGTGTATCCTCTTTATTACTTGCTTATCTCTCCATATGATGCCTTCCTCCCCTCTCATGATCCCTTTCTAGTTTCATCACATGTACATACTTAACTCTAGACTCTATAAGAGAAAATATGTAGTATTTCTCTAAGGTTGGATAACTTTGCTTATTATAATGATTACCAGGTCATTTCATTTTTTTGCAAATCTCATGATTTCATCTTATTTGAGATAATAAAAATCTAAGTTTTATAGGTAATGTATTTTATTTATTCATCTGTGTTACCCATTGAATTAGAACTATACATTGGAACCCAGTAGAATCATCAATGGACACACAAAGTCAATGGTTCTCTTTTCCCCTAAATCTATCAGTCCACTAGTAAAGAACAGAGACTTCTGAGACCCTTGCTTGGACATACTAGACTGTTAACAATTCCATTTCATGTGTACTTAATGAAGTTAGCCTTGGTTGCTTTGAGTTTGTGATTGAAATAGCTGTGTCTTACCAGGAAATGTCACATATCAGCTCTTACGTCCTTTTCCATTTCAATTCTATTTTCAGTGTTCTATGAACCAAAGACAGAGTGGAATAAATGTCTTATTTAAAGCTTAACACTTAGCCATTACATGTTCTAATTAACTTGTGGAGCTAGCTTACATCTCTGTTTTAATTTACAGTCCACTGGAGAGATTAAGACTGAGAACAGTGTACCACTATGGGTATAAACAAATATTTTTAAAAGAAGTTTGATCTATGTCAATTGCTAAACATCAGTATTCTGTTCTGTGGGGAGGGGGGTCAGGGGGAGAAGGGAGGGCATCCCTAGCATGGGGTTCTTCTTTCTTGTCCATTCTTCTTGAAGCAGAGGTGGGGGAAGAGCGTCAGTGGAGGGTAAGACTTGGTCTTACAAGATTTGGGAGTAAGACTTTGTCTTATGAGATATTTAGGGTTGCTGTATAATAAAAGGTTTGCTTATCTAAGTCTAAATTACTATGCTATTGTAGCTGACCTGCCTTCTGAGATCCTCTTTTCTCAGCACCTCTTCTTAGCAAAGGATTAAATGAATAGCCTTTATACTATCTCAACAGGAACTGCTGGGCTCTTAACTTTCAGCTTGCTAGTCCGAAGTTGCAGGAAGAAAATGGGTCAGTTATTGGCTAGCCATTCCCGCAGTCTCTGGTCCATCTCTGGTCACTGCTTTTCTTATAGATAGGATAAATTTGGGGTCAGAAGTTTTGAGACTTTCATGCTGTTTTGCTGATCAATGTATCTGAGTTTGTGTGTATGTATGTGTGCCACTACAACACTCCTTAGTACTATAATTTTGTTGTATAACTTGAAATCAGGTATAATAAGATCTCTATTGGTTTTGCTCAATCACTGTTCTTTTGGCCATCCAAAATGTTTCCATATACATAGTACTACTGGAAGATCCTGCAATACCCCTACTGGGCATATATCCAGAAGATATTCCATCTGGTAATAAGGACACATGTTCCACTATGTTCATAGCTGCCTTATTCATAATAGCCAGAAACTGGAAAGAACCCAGATGTCCCTCAACAGAGGAATGGATACAAAAGATTTGGTATATTTATACAATGGAGTACTACTCAGCTATTAAAAACAATAAATATATGAAATTCCTAGGCAAATGGATGGATCTGGAGGCCATCATCCTGAGTGAAGTAACCCATTCACAAAAGAACTCACATAACATGTACTCACTGATATGTGGATATTAGCCCAGAAACCTAGACTACCCAAGATACAATTTACTAANTTTTCATTGTGTCTTTATATGGCTTTGGTATTAGGGTAGTGCTGGCTTCATAAAAGTAGTTTAGAAGTCTTCCTTACATTTCTATTATTGGAATAATGAGTAGCATCGGTTGTTGCAGTTTTGCTTTGACAATCTGATAAAATTATATTGGAACTCTTTTTGGACTAGGGACATTTTAGTCAGGAGATTTTTTTTTTCATTACTGTTTCAATCTCCTTTCTTGTAAGTATTTTTGAATTATTGATCTCATCTTCGTATAACTCTCATAGTCTGTAAGTTTATTCATATTCTGTTCATGGGAGTTCCTTCATATTCTGTTCATAAGTTTTTAAAGAGTTATCATTTTCTTGACTAAATTACCCAATTCTTCTACCTTGTCTTCAAGCTTTGATAAGAATTATGTCTTCTATGTGATCCATTATGTTGGCGAAGCTTTTCACTGAGTTTTATTAGATGTTCTGAAAACTTCATTTCCAGTTTAATTTCAATTTTTGCTTTCTTCTGTATTTATTTATTAAATATTGAAATAGGAGATTTAGCTAGGAGGGAGAAGGGACCTAGTATCTTTTTATTAAATTCAATTTAATATCCTGAATAGTCATTATTTCTTTTCTTATGTGTTTATATTTTCTTGATTTTTAATGAGTTTTTTCTGCCCTCTTTAAATTCATTCTTGTTTATAAATGTCATCTTATAATTCCTTAAAATTCTTGAGCACATTTAAAATTGTTCTTCAATTCTGTGTCTTCCGTTTTGTATAAATTGTTCTTATTGAAAACAATTACTGCAGGATTGATGGTCTTTGGAGGAGAGATATTGTCTTGGTTTATATCTTGCTTATGACTTTGCAGTGGAACCTAGGTTTCTGAAATTAGATTATTGTTATATTTTTTTGATATGAGGTTTAGCCCGCTATATTAGAATCTTCAGTTGGGATAATAGGGTAAGCAGATTGGGATAATTCTGAAAGGGCAGAGCTAAGGGTACATGACTTGGACTGAGCAACACAGCAGCTGGAGGTCCAAGGTATAGTAATAGGCTGGGCAGTATGAGAGGATCCAAAGAGGTGATTCAGAGGAAACTCGTTTTCTTGCTGGGCCTAGTTACATGAGCGTAGAGCTCCAGTAGGGTATGGAGCCAGGTGAAGCTAGGGTTTGTCTCTTACTAGGGACCAAGATCCAGGAACTACTATTGCCTGAAGAACTATAGCGAAATTGGCTTGGGGTTCTGGTAAAGAAAGTTGGAATTTAGGGCAGCCTAGGGAGGAGAAAAGGAAGGGCACTATCTGATGTTATGGTCTGTGCAGGGTCCTGAGAAAGAAAGGCAGGCTTTTTAGGTAACCTAGCTAGGAGGGAGGAGAGGGACTTAACCAGTAGCAGCATCAGGGCAGAGTCCAAGGAAATTCTTGAGCAGAAATGGGTTGGCTTAGAGAAGAGAAATGAGGCCTCAGGGAAGGCAGGTGAGGAGTTTGAAAGTCTAGGGAGGAGGAATGAAAGTGGCCTATCTAGAGGCCAGGCCTGCTAAAGGTCCCAAAAAAGGTGGGTGTCAGTTTAGTGGACAAGAGAGCAGGGTTGAGAAGAACCTACCCAAGGCCGGAGGACCTGGGAGAGGATGGTGGGGAGTTGGTTGGCTTAGGGTGAGGAAGATGAGTTTACCTGGAAGCGTGAATGGCACTGGAGTCCTGAGGAAAGGTAGGCTGGTAGCTGGGAAGCCTAGGGGGAGAAGAGAGTGACATACATGGCAGTGGAATCAGACAATCAGGGAGGTGACCTGGATAGTCTACAGCAGAAAAACATGGGCCAACCTAGAGGCATAGTCAAGGCATGTCCATGCAGAGGCAGGTAGAACTGGGCAACATAGAGACAAGTAAACAAAGGGCCTACTTGTTAGTACACTAGGCTATAGGTCTCTGAAAGATGGAGGATAATTGGTTGGCCTATAAAGCAAGATTGCCTAGGGCATTTTTTTAAAATCATAATTGTGAATGTAATTAATTCTTCCAGTTCTTTTTTGGTATTTTTGTTCTTGGTATATTTTTGCCTCTTACTTTTGTACCTTACCAATTTACTCAAAGTATCTGTCAAACCTAACAGCTTTATTGTGAAATATTTATGATCTTTTATGTCTAGAATTATAGCATCTGCAAATAAAGATACCTGGCTTTTTCTGTTTCTGTTCATACTTCTTTCTCTTGTGTTCATATTCTACATAAGACAGACATCAAGTACTGTGTTGAGTAATAGTAGATAGGGGAGACATATTTGTCTCATTTTTTTTATGTCAGTGGCCATGCTTTATAGCTCTCACCCCAGTTGGATGATGTTCACTATATATTTGTCATATATAGCTCTTATTATGTTGAGATTGGTTTCTTCTATTCCTAATCTCTTCAGGGCTTTTATCTCAAAGGATTGGATTTCACCAAAAGCCTTTTCTATACCTATTGCAAAAAAATTATATAAAATAATACTTGCAAATAATCTCAAAAAATGCATTTGAATTTTAGCCTTGATTATATTTATTGATGTATACATTTATTGAGCTGTGTATATGTTGAAGCATCACTTCACCTGTAGAATGATTCTAACTTGATCACAATGAATGATCTTTTGATGTGTATTTGAATTCAGTTTGTAGGTATTTTCATTGAGAAAAATTGTATCTATGTTTATTAGGGAGTTTGATCCATGTTTGTGCATTTATCTGGTTTTCACATCAATGGCTTCATGTAAAGATTTTTAGTGAAGGCTTTAGGGTATTTTTGTCTGTAGAATCTAATCATCTCAAAAGGGGTACTTTTTTGCCATGTCTGTGTCTACTTTTGGTATCCAGGTAATAAAGTCTTTGTACAGTGAGTTTGGTAATGTTCCTTTCTTTTTAATTTTATGGAACAGTTTGAGAAGTATTGCTGATAGCACTTCCTGAAGGATTTGGAAGAATTTGGTAGTAAATGTGTCAGTTCCTTCCTATGCTTCTTTATGGAAAGGGTATTATTGTGGGTCTTATTGTTTGTATCTTATTGATTTAATTTTGGTAGATTATATATATTTCTAAGAATTTATACATTTCTTCTAGATTTTCCCTTTTAACTATGTTATTAAAGTATTCCCTAATCTCTGAACTGAGGTCTACTGCAATGGAATCTTTTCCATCTATTAGTTTTCTTTCTTTCTTTCTTTCTTTCTTTCTTTCTTTCTTTCTTTCTCTCTCTCTCTCTCTCTCTCATTTGTTTTTTCTTTCTTTCTCCCTTCTTTCTTTCTTTTTAATTAATTTTTTTGGATTTATTTGGATAACACTTTGTCAATCCTTTTGTCTTTTAAAAAAAGGCAATGTTTTGTTTGATTGATTCTATGTATTTTATTTTAGTTTCCATCTTATTAATTTTTGATCATTATTATTTCTTGCCAACAACTTTGAGTTTAACTGTTTCTCATACTTCTTAAATCCTTGAAGTGTATCATTAGATTATTTCTTTGATATCATTCTGATTTGTTAATGTAAACACTTATAACCATACAAATTTCTCTTGGAACTACTTTCACTTTGACCCAGAGATTCAGATGTGTGGTGCTATCATTTTCTTTAGATAATAGGGACTTAGTAATTTTCTTCCTAACTTCTTCAAGGATTTCCTGGTCATTAAAGAGTGCATTCTTTAGTCTCTGAGTAGTTCTATAGTTGCTTTTCTTTCACTTGGTTTTTGGTTTACATTTTTATTCCACTATCCTCTGATAAAATACATGGAATTGATTATTTGTATCAGATAACATATTTTTGAAAGCTTATTTTATGGCCTATAACATGTTGTATTTTGACTTAAGATATAGTTTGACTCTGACCTTTCTTTGTTAATTTTTAGTTAGGATAACCTATCTAAAGATGAGAGTAGGGTATTTAATTCACCCATTCTCTTCCATCAGAACCTATCTTACCTTTACTTTCCTTTAGGGTTTATTAAATGTGAACTTCAACATTTGTGCATACACATTTATAATTTTTATTTGACTTAATGAGCTGTTCACTTTGTTAATGTGTAGTGACCTTCTTTATCTCTTTGATGAATGTTGGTGAGGGAGCTCCTTTATCAGCTAATAGAATAGTTACAGCATTCTATTCTGGTTTAAAGCTTTTTATTTAATAGAGTGGTTTCCACTGTTTAACTTTAGATATGGGGCTGTCTTTGCCAATAAGGTGTGTTTTTTGGAGACAATAGCTAATTGAAGAAATACTGGTTTTTAATCATGTCAGCTGCTCTCTTTTTCAATTATTATTATGATTTGAAACCATTGACACTTGAGGTTTTGCTGAGAGAAAGAAATTTTCATGGTTTGTGCTTATCCTCATTTTGTTTTGTATTTTTAAAAAGTAGTTTTGCTGTATATAACCATCCTGTTTTTAGTCATTTACTTTTAGGGCTTGAACTATATCATTATATACTTTCCTGAATTTTAGGATTGCTGATGAGATATCTGATGGTATTCTGATGTGTTTGTCTCCATAGGTGAGTTAGTAATTTTCCCTTTAAGTCTTTTACACTGTTTCTATGCTTTGTATTATTGACTTCTTAACTACAATATGTCTTGGAGATTCTTTTCACTGGTCATGTCTATTTTAAGTTCTAAATTTCTCTTGTGTTTGGATTTAATTTCTTTCTCTACCTTTGGGATATTTTCTCCTTTAAATTTATTGAATTGATTATTCATACCTTTAGCTTTTATCTCATCTCTTTCAGCCCAGTGAATTCTTAGTTTTGGTCTCTTGAATGTATTTCAAAGATCTTGGAAGTATAGCTATGCTCATTTTTTTTCTTTAGATATGCCTAAGTAGACATTTATAAATATCTTGGTCAAAGAACTATAGGCAACTAATGACCTCTCACAGAAAGTTAGTCTTCTCCAGAGATGAGCCCTTTATTTGGCTACCCAGTCATCAGCCCTGAAGTCATATACATATAAGTAACACTAGATGAATCTAGGAGGTTGTTTTTCTATATTTGTGTATGTGTGTATGTATGTATATCTATATCTATATCTCCCTATATCTATATCTATATCTATATCTATATCTATATCTATATCTATCTATCTATGGAAAAGAATATGAGAGAAAGCCAGGGAAAGGGACATGGGAGGTATTGGAGGGAAAATGGGAAGGGAAAAAGTAGTATAATTATACTTTAACTTTAAAATTTTCAGAAAAGTAAATGTGCTATAAGATTGTCCTCTATCACCAGAGTTTGTGAGCGCCATGGTCATGTTATGCTTGTAAGGAAATGTTTCACACACCTCTTTCTTCATCTGTTCCTTTATTTCCACTCACTTTTCTGCCATGTTCTTTAAGTCTTGAAAGTGGTTTAATGCTGAGCACTCAACTTATTATTACCAATTTATTACTAGCACCTTGCCTAGTCGAGAGTGTCTGAATTAATCACTATTTAGTGCAAAGCAAAGCTTATGTAATCAATACTGAAGACAAGCATAGTCTATTGGTACAAAAATTATTTAAAATGCACTTTGACAACATGTCCATTTACTAAAACAACAGTAATAGGTTCCTTCACAAAGCCTATGACTCCTCAACTATGCACCTTTGGTCAGGTACACAGTACTGATCATGAATTCCTTTCTGCTGTGTGGGTTTCAGATCTATTGGATATTATTTGCTTAATCCCATAGCAGTAGTGCCATTATTTTCAGTAAAATAATGCCTGGTAAGTTGGTATTGTGGCATACAAGGTTGTTGTTAACATTGTTCCCCAGCTGCTGGCATGGCAATTTCCAGAACTATGAAAGCTAGCCAACAAGGAGTAAGCCCCCAGCCCATTATATTGTGTTTCTCTGTATTGTCCAACTAAGGAGTGTGAATCTTCAGCAATATGATCTTACTATCTAGTTCCAGTGAGTAGCCAATGTAAATACCCATAATCTGCATAATTTTGGGGGACCTCTAAGTACTTTCTGGCCAATAACTCTGAGGTAGGAGGCTCACACCTGGAACCAGGATTTTCATTTTATAAATTATGCCTTCTGAAATCTGCACAATTTATCCATTGATGGCAGTACCTCCATTTAAAGCATTTAAAATCTTTTAAAAGTATATTTTTAATTAGTTTATAAAGTAGAAGTTTTCATGTGCATTCTTCATACTTCCTCAGTTTTGGTTAACTTCCCTTCTCCATTCCATCTTGGTCTCCATTCTTCATTGCCATCCATGTTTAAACCTTGCTATTCAAAGAATTACTTCTCTCTTGGATGCTCACAGTCATCTCTAGGATAGAACACAGGGTCCCCAAGGTAGGAGCTAGAGAGAGTACCCAAGAAACAAAGTGGTCTGCAACCCTATAGGTGGAACAACAATATGAACTAATCAAAACCCCTACAGCTTGTGTCTCTAGCTGCATATGTATTAGAAGATGGCCTAGTCGGCCATTATTGGGAAGAGAGGCCCCTTGGTCTTGCAAACTTTATATGCCCCAGTACAGGGGAATGCCAGGGCCAAGAAGTGGGAGTGGCAGCTATTAAAAACAATGAACTTATGAAATTCTTGGGCAAATGGATGTATCTGGAGGAAATCAGCCTTAGTGAGGCAACCCAATCACAAAAAAAGTCACTTGATATGCACTCACTGATAAGTGGATATTAGCCCAGAAACTTAGAATACTCAAGATACAACTTGCAAAACACAAGAAAATCAAGAAGAACAAAACTAAAGTATGCATACTTCATTCCTTCTTAGAATAGAGAACAAAACACCCATGAAAGGAGTTACAGAGATAAAGATTGGAGCTAAGACGAAAGGATGGACCATCCAGAGACTACTCCACCCAGGGATCCATCCCATAATCAGCCACCAAATCCAGACACTATTGCATATGCCAGCAAGATTTTGCTGAAAGGACCCTGATATAACTATCTCCAGTGAGGCTATGCCAGTGCCTGGCAAATACAGATGGGGATGTTCACATTCATCTATAGGATGGAACACAGGGCCCCCAATGGAGGAGCTAGAGAAATTACCCAAGGAGTTGAAGGGGGTCTACAACCCTTTAAGTGGAACAACAATATGAACTAAACAGTACCCCAGAGCTCCTGTCTCTAGATGCATATGTAGCAGAAGATGGCCTAGTCGGCCATCACTGGGAAGAGAGGCTCCTTGGTCTTACAAACTTTATATGCCCCAGTACAGGGGAATGCCAGGGCCAGGAAGTGGGAGTGAGCAGGGCGGGGGGAGGGTATAGGGAACTTTTGGGATAGCATTTGAAATGTGAATAAAGAAAATATCTAAAAAAAAAAAAAAAAAAAAGAATGATCTTACCCACATATTAAACACTAATGTGTTTTGATATTAAAAAAAGAATTACTTCTCTGTTTTCATAGTACATGTGTTCTACCATGCCCACTGAATTTAACCAGAGCCATATGCATGAGTGTAGGAGTGAAGCTTTCCAATGGAAAATGAACTTGCCAGTGGCTATACCACTAAAGACAATGACCCTCCTTTGCCCAGTACCCATCATCAACCAATAATTCTCATGGAAGAGGCAGGTTCTCATGGGACTCTGACTCAACAATGACTGAATATTATCAGGCTCAATCTAATGCAGACTTAGTTCAGGCAACCACAGCTTCTATGTTTTCATGACTGCAAAGTCAATATCATACCCAGAAGACAACATTTCACGGTTCTTCTCCTTATTATCTGCCCCCTACATTGTTTCTGCTCATTTTTATGTATATTATGGCTATTACATCTGTAATGACTAGTACTCACAAGTCACTTGTTCTCAATACCATGAGTCTCCACGTTCACCATTATTCACTACATAGAAACATCTCTAAGTCAAATACAGCATTCGTTCTCCTCCTTTTGTTTGCTTTATTTTATTAGTTTATGTTTTCCAGGGCTATTTAGAAGGAAATTGGATTTTTTTTTAAAGATTTATTTTATTTATTATATGTAAGTACGCTGTAGCTGTCTTCAGACACTCCAGAAGAGGGTGCCAGATCTTGTTACAGATGGTTGTGAGCCACCACGTGAATGCTGGGATTTGAACTTATCACCTTCGGAAGAGCAGTCGGGTGCTCTTACCCGCCGAGCCATCTCACCAGCCCTGGATTTTTTACTACAGAAAATTGATATTTGACTACAGACCTAATGCTACCCTATAGCTCTTTATTACTTGACTTATATCTCCCATAAGGTTCAGAAACAGAGGTACAAGGATACCATTAGGGAAAAAGCCATTTATACTTTAGTGTAGAGCTATTAGTATTAAAAATTATGAAGTACAAGGAGAAAGAAATTGAGAAGTGGGATTGAGGGGGATAACATACAAATTAGAGGGAGAGTATAAGGGCTAGAAGCATATAAATAATAGAGAAAATATAGAATGAGTTCATTAAAGGAATGGACATTAGCAGAAACCTACTCATGAAAGATACGAGTTAAAACCCAAACCAATCAACAACTGAAATAAAATTCTAACTTTGGTACCTTCTGTTATAAACTCTGGGTGAAGGGAGGGCTTCTAGTCCTAGATACTAAAATCTTAGACTAGTGTGCCCTCTCCAATGTGTCTCTCTGCTTTCTCTAGGAATCTCACAGTCTGACACACTATACTCACCCCCTACAAGATTGTTTTTGGTATCCTAAGGATCATACATTCTGCATAGAGTATGTGGTGGTTTATGCTCTGAGGGCTATGAAACGTGGTGGCCAAATTGCATTTAGCCTTAGTGTTTTTTTTTTTTCTCACCCAGATCCCCCTTGGGCTTAACTAATACACCATAGTCCTTGGTTAAGTGTGTATACCATGTTCAGTATACACCTCGTGTTTCTTTTTTTTTTTTAATTATTTTTTCTTTATTAGATATTTTCTTCATTTACAGTTCAAGTGTTATCCAGAAAGTTCCCCATACCCTCCCCCATCCTCGCCCTGCTCCCCTACCCACCCCCTCCCACATAATGGCCCTGGCGTTCCCCTGTACTGGGGCATATAAAGTCTGCATGACCAAGGGGCCTCTCCTCCCAATGATGGCCAACTAGGCCATCTTCTTCCATATATGCAGC
Source organism: Mus minutoides (assembly GCA_902729485.2). NCBI lineage: Eukaryota > Metazoa > Chordata > Mammalia > Rodentia > Muridae > Mus > Mus minutoides. The sequence goes on along the minus strand of LR749806.1, from coordinate 1,601,110 downwards.
TAGAGACATGAGCTCAGGGGGAACTTGTTAGTTCATGTTATTCTTCCACCTATAGGGTTGAAGACCCCTTCATCTCCTTGGGTACTTTCTCTAGCTCCTTCCTTGGGAGTCCTGTGTTCCAACTAATAGCTGACTGTGAGCATCCACTTCCGTGTTTGCCAGGCACTGGTATAGCCTCCCACGAGACAGCTATATCAGGGCCCTTTCAACATTATCTTGCTGGCATATGCAATAGTGTTTATTTTTAGTGACTGATTATGGGAAGGATCCCTGGCAACCGCAGTCACTGGCTGGTCCATCCTTTTGATTCAGCTTCACACATGATCTCTGTAACTCCTTCAATGTGTGCTTTGTTCTTAATTCTAGGAAGGGGTGAAGAGACCACATTTTGAACTTCGTTCTTCTTGAGTTTCGTGTGTTTAGTAAATTGTATCTTGGGTAGTCTAGGCTTCTGGGCTAATATCCACATATTAGTGAGTACATGCTATGTGAGTTCTTTTGTGATTGGGTTACCTCACTCAGGATGACACCCTCCAGATCCATCCATTTGCCTAACACCTCGTGTTTCTACGTTGTTATTTACCTAAGCTATTATGGATTTAGTACCTTCCATAACTTAATATAGGCTGGTTACTCTAGAGAAATATGGAAAATCTCATGTTCAGACCCCTGTACTGTGCTTCTGTTGCAATTTCCAGGACCTGCTTGGGCCATTTTTCTGTCTATCTTATCACCATTTCCTGGTCATGTCTCTTTAGCCTGCTTAGTCTCTATTTGGTATTCCTATAGCACCTGTTCTCAAGAGGGGATAGGATCTCTTTAGTGATTACTAATGATCTTAGACCCAGCAGGTAGCAGGTACCACTAAATGCCCACCTTTATGTACTGCACAGGATTTTTAGGTTTCACCTCACCTTATGGTTTTTTTTTCTCTGCATCCATCTTCTTTTCCTCATGTTTCACCTGTCCATCATTTGTTTCTGATATTTTTTTTGATCTTCGTCTCTTAGGAGTAAAGACTTATTTTATTTTTAAGATATATTTTTTATTATTTTCAATTACATGTAGGTGTGTGTGTGTGTGTGTGTGTGTGTGTGTGTGTATGTGTGTGTGTGTGTGTGTCTGCATGTGGGTGAGTGCAAGTACTCAGATTTGTGACACTGCCTGATTTGGGCACTGGGAGCTGCATTCTAGTCTTCTGAAAGAACAGAACATTATCTTAACTGCTCTCTCTTTCTAGACACACTTTCTTCTTTTATTAATCCTGACTTTGGCTGTACAGAGACAATTTCTATTCCACCATTATCCCCTTGATTATTCTTTAAGAACTGGCAATCTATTTTTATTAAAATGTACTTTTCTTAGCATTGGTGTTCAACTATGTCATAAACGTTGTTTCCTCATATATTATTGACCTCTAATGTCACTAGATATAAATTTTTATTGTGCTGAAATATGTGAATTACATATTTCTATTTTATATATTTACTCTTAAGGTATGTGTGTGGGGGGGTGCACATGTGCATGTTGTATGTGGTGCATGCATGTGAGTGTACAGGTTCATGCACCCATGTATGCGTAGGTAGAGGACAAAGGAGGGAGGTCTTCGGAAATCCTCTTCTATCCCCCTTCTGCCCATTTCCTCTAGCTAAATCTTCTCAGTGAACTGGAAACCTGCTGTTTTTGGACTGGTTGCCAGCAAGGTCCAGAGACTAACTTATCTCTACCTACCAGTTGCTGGGTTTATAGGCAACATATAGGTTTAGAGGGTGCTGGGAATCTGAACTCAGGTCTTCTTGCTTTCAGAGAAAATTCCTCTTACTGAGTTATATCACAAGTCCTGTTCTTATGGTTTGTATCATTTTATGTTAAATATGTGAATAAATATTTTGTCAAAAAATTGTTTACCTTGATAACATGATGAAAATTTATATAAATTTTCACTATTGTCAAATATTAAATAAATTTAAATATTAAGAGTGAATCTATTCTATTTTTCTCAAATAATTTCTTCTCAACTACATTGAATGCTAATCAAGTTATGTGATTTAGATTTTTCTCTCTACTCCATCTTCACATAGAAGAGTGCAGTCACTTGTCAACTATTTGTTTTTATTTATTTACAACCATTATGGTGAACAATTGTTCCCTCTTGGTTCTTAGATTTTCCTTTTTTGGAGGGAGAGTTATAACTTTTTATTATTTAAAATAATTTTTAACTTTAAATATATTTTGATCATATTCTTCCCTACTCCAAGTCCATCTAAACCCTTTCCCTCCCTACTCATCCAACTTTAAATTCTTTTTCAAAAAAACAAGCAAAAACAGAGTACATCAACAAAACTCCCAAAACCAACAAAACAAAACACCACTCTGAAAGAAAACACTCTCTCTCTGTCTATCTCTCTGTCTCTCTGTCTCTGTCTCTTTCTCTGTCTCTGTCTCTCTCTGTCTCTGTCTCTGTCTCTCTCTGTCTCTGTCTCTCTCTGTCTCTGTCTCTGTCTCTCTCTCTCTCTCTCTTTCTCTATCTCTGGAGTCTATTATATGTCAGTCATTACTCCTGAGCACGAGGCCTCCCCGGGAGTGGTTATGTACCCAGCAGGTTTAAATGATTTGTAGCTTTTCATTCATCCATCCATTCATTCACTTTTTAAAATATAATAAGATAAAACGAAAGCTATTACATCAAAGATAGACAAGGCAATCCAAAAGAAACAAAAGAGTTGACCAGAGGGCATAGCAATCAGAAAGACACTCATTCTTACACTCAGGAATTCCACAAAACACTAAACTAGAAACCACATAAAAACCCAACAAAGAAAGAGAACTTCAGACCAATTTCCCTTATGAACATCGATGCAAAAATACTCAATAAAATCCTCACAAACTGAATTCAAGAACACATCAAAACGATCATCCATCATGATCAAGTAGGTGTCATCCCAGGGATGCAGGGATGGTTTAATATATGGAAATTCACCAATGTAATTCACTATATAAACAAACTCAAAGACAAAATACAGATGATAATCTCATTAGATACTGAGAAAGCATTTGACAAAATCCAACACCCCTTCATGATAAAAGTCTTGGAAAGTTCAGGAATTCAAGGCCCGTACCTAAACATAATAAAAGCAATATACAGTGAACCAGTAGAATATCAAACTAAATGGAGAGAAACTTGAAGCAATCCCACTAAAATCAGGGACTAGACAAGGCTGCCCACTTTCTTTCCTACCTATTCAATATAGTACTAGAAGTCATAATATATATGCAGATGGCCTGGGACAGACCCATGCAGGCCCTGTGCATACTGTTTCAGACTCTGTGAGCTCATATGAGCTTTGATTATGTTGATTTAGAAGGCTTTGGATTCTTGGAGTCTTACATCCTCTTTGGCCCTTATACTATTTCTGCCACCTTTCTTGCAGGGCTCCCTGAGCTCTGAGGGGAGGTATTTGATGGAGATATTCCATTTAGGGCTGAGTGTTCTAGGGTCTCTCTTTCTCTGCATATTGTCTGGCTGTGGGTCTCCTGCTGTAGGAGGAAGCTTCTCTGGTTATGGATGAGGAAGGCACTAATTTATTAATATAGCAGAATATGCTTAGTAGTCACTTTGATACTACATTTAAAAAAAAACAGTATTATTTAGTTTTACTTTAGGTCCCTGGGTTATCTACTAGTCTCAGAGTTTTGGTCACATAAGCAGTAGTGGGTATGGGTTCCATCTCATAGAGAGGACCTTAAATCAAATCTGTTATTGGTTGATTACTTCCATAAGTTTTGTGCCACTATTGTCCAAGCATATTTTGCAGGTACCACACCACTGTAGATAAAGGATTTGTGGCTGGCTTGGTGTTTATGTTTCTCTTTTGATAGCATGCAGAATATTTTCTTGTACCAAAGATGTTGAAAGGTAGAGATGAAGGTTCTATGTAGGCACCAGCGTGACATCTCTTATGTTTGATATATGTTTATGTAGACGTCCTGTTCATTAATGGGGTCTCACTGTCAGTTTATGGAGAGCAACCTATAGTCTTGGCAACATCCTGGGTTGTTTGGGAATTCCCATGGGGACACTTTGACCTACAATGTAATTAAGTATAATCTAATCCCAGTACTAGAAGTTTCATTTGGAGACCAGAGATGGCCAGCTGGAATTCTGTCTCCTCCATTATTTAGTGATTTAGTTTAGATCACCTTCATAAATACATATATTATATGAGGTTTCTATGATACTAGGTTTCATAACACCCATCAAATATTCCTTAATTTTAGGGGTCTCTTCCCATATTCCCTCCTACAACTGTCTGACTCCTCCCTCTCCCCAACTGATCCTCCCATTCTACTTCCCCTGTCCTTTTCTTTTCACACTTTTGTAGGAATGAGGTTTAGTGGTAGAGCACTTGCTTAACATGTGAAAGACCATGGGATCAGAAAGAAAGCTAAGTGCCTAAGTTAAACATTTTAAACTGTTTTCTGGCATGTATTGTGCTTATTCTTTGCCTATAGGCTAACATAAAGATCCCAGGTATCTTCAGTGTGTTGTTCATTGTTTAAGAAGCTGGTTATTGTTCCTTATTGCTGTTACCAAGTTCATGTGTAGGTCTGATCTTTGAAGTGATCCACTCTTAGTTTATCCCTAACTATTCAACCACAACCACCAGCAGAATATATTGTATAAAAATATTTTTTCAAATGAAAGAAAAAATAATGATATAATTAACAATTTGTACTTTGAAATCAAGAATTTTTGGTTTACTAAGTTTACCCTACTTTTCATTAATTAAATATAACTTGTTTCTCTCCATTTGACTTGCATATGCTATTATCCTAATCTGAAGTACTATGCTATTTGTAGCACTTCTGATTGTCAGAAAGAGAACTCTTGGGGTTAGTAGCATGGCTTAGTGAATAAAGGCTCCTGATACCAAGGTGGACAACCCGTGTTCAATCTTAGGTTCCATGTAGATCATTTAGCTTCTATCACAAATATTTTTTTAATTTATTCATTTAAAAATTTATAAATATTTTACTATTTAAAGGTATATGACTATTCTGCAAATATTTTACTATTTAATAAAAATAATACACATATTTTGCTATTTAAAGGTATAGTATACCTTTAAGTAGTATAAAGGTATAATAGTAAAATATTAAATAGTAAAATGTATGTTATACTTTTAAATATAACATGTAATTGGATTAAGTTTTAAGACATTGTACTTATTGAATAATATTTTAGTTTAATATGATCATTGTATTCATATTAACAAAGTGTGTCATTATGGGATGTTGGCAGCCTGAAAAGAAAATTAACTTTTATCATTATTAATGATTTATTTTATTGATAATTATATTTTTAAAGTATTCAAGTAAAGTTATTCTTTGTATGGTATTGAAAGAGTGAAGTTTATAATGTTTATAAACATTTTAGGAATTGATCATTAAAATTATTTTATATTTTTAATCTTTACAAAATGACTCTAATATATTGTTTTTATCTATTAGTTTTCCAATCTTTGAAAATCCATATCCAATGGACATTCATGAGTCACCTGTTACATGCACAGCATATTTTGCCGATTGCCCTCCAGATTTGATTCTAGTACTCTATTCTATAGGAGTCAAGCATAAAAAACAAGGATACAGTAATAAGGTACATTTTTCCCATTTTTGTATCTGTGGTCATGCTTTTTCTTGTCATTTTATTTTCTCACTCTCCATACAAGGTGACTTGACTTTGTAAGTTGCAAGGTGACATTGTCAAAGATGTAACTAGTGAAATTAAATTTTCTGACTAAAGCATACTTCTAAGCCTGGAAGAGTATAAATTTTCCATACACTAAGTATGTGAGTACATACTAAGATCTATTTATTAGTCATGCTTATTTTTGTATTACATATATAAATTATCAGACTCATAATAAGTAGCCTTTAATTCTATTGCATGGATCAAGTTTTACAAAATTCAAGAATCAGAATTTTCTTAATTTATCATTAGAAAAACAAAATTAAGCCAGGTGTTGGTGGCACACACCTTTAATCCTAGCTCTTAGGAGGAAGAGGCAGGTGGATCTCTGAGTTTGAGGCCAGCCTGGTCAGGGTAAGTGCCAGGATAGCCAGAGAAACCCTGTCTCAAAAAGCAGCCCCCCACCCCAAAAAAAGGAACACAAAAATCCTTAAAACTTGTTACTAACATAATGAGATTTTTCTTTACAATGTTTAAGATTCAAGTAGTTATAATTATCAGAAACCATCTAATATGCTTCCTGTTATTGGCCAAGGATAACTAAAATGTACAATAAAAAAACTCATGATTTACATGTGGTTCTGGGTTAAATGGCACCACAGTAGCTTGTTGGCAATACATACTGCACGACATTTGTTGCAACACTGTGTTTATCCAATTAAAAATACTTCTTTTATTGGTTTATATAAGTGGTAATATTGGTTAAAATCTATTTTTAGAGAAATTATTATTCTGCATTTAAAGATCTATTTTTTAACAAAGGAATTGATGATAAATATATACTTCATCTTTGGCTGTTTTGTAATGACTCATTATTAACTTATTTTTTTATTATTTTGTAGCATTTTATTTTAAAATTCTAAGCCATTTAATTTTAAAAATAAAAGCCACATATTCTGCTCAATAATCTATTTAGGAATGGCCAGTCAGTGGAGGAGCTTGGAACCTCGGAGCACAAACTTATCCAGAAATTATTATTACTGGGTAAGTAAGGTATTTTACAAGTTGTAAATTATAACAAATTATAAGTTATAAATTTAATAACAATAAAATATTTAAGTTTTGACACTCTTATATAACTGTATTCTGGCAGAATGATTTACATATGAAGTAAGAATCTAAGAAATAACATTAAATCATAGTTTTTAGCTTTGGTAAAAAAATACAATCAAATTGTTAGAAACAGAATTATTACAAAAAGATTATATTAAGATTATATTAGTGAAAACAGTCATAAGAAAATTATGAGTGTGATTCACAAGAAATATTTTATTTGAAAGTCATAGAATATTAACTTCATAAAGTCTTTAACCTAATATCATGCTTCTTATAAATGTCAGGAATCGGGCTTTGCATCCCCATTTCTATAGTTGAATGAAAGAAGCTGCCACAGGCTCAAGTATTGCCTTCCTAATGTCTACCTCATAGTGCTAGCTTGGGAGAAAGGAGAAACTCCAGGAGGTGGAAGCTATCTGGAGGAACTAGGCCACTGGATGCATACCTTGAAGGGTTATACCTAGTGTCTGGTCCCTTCTTTTTACTTTGCTTCCTTCCACCTACTTTGAGATGAATAATTTGTCACATGCTGCAGCTGCCATGATGTGAACTATTCTGCCACACCTCCCTGCTGTGATGGACTGTGAACCCTTGGCCAGAATCAACCTTTCCTCTCTTAAGTGTTTCAATCACATATTATATCCCAGGGACTAAACAGCCAACAAATACCTAAATTTTGTTTCAAACTTTATAGCATCAGAGTGTCACTGCTTTGTGGACCAGCACTCTTCATCTGACATTAGGAACCAAAAAGAGATATAAAATATACATAACCCTACATGTTAATAAGTTCTTTAATAGGATCACATAGTAAATCTTGCACTACTGGTGGCAAGTTCCTTATCTAACACAGTATTTGACCAAAAGAAGCCAGTAATCTGAGACTATCAACAGACAGTGACAAAGTAAATAACAAAAATGATTTTCCTTAGTCAAAGAATGAAAAAAGAGCAACCTACTGAGACATGATTCTTTTTTTTTTTAATTTTTTTTGTTTTTTTTCGAGACAGGGTTTCTCTGTGTAGCCCTGGCTGTCCTGGAGAGACATGATTCTTAAACAAACTAGTATCATTAAGTTAACACACACACACACACCCTAGCCCATTCCAGCAGAGGTCAAATTTCAAAGCTTAGACTTATCACCAGGATCTAAAGAAATATTCCAGTTTCCTTCATTGAAGGTAGAGCAGAAGCCTGAGATTTTCATCTCCACTGAGTAAAACCCATGTTTGGTGATATCAGTAGAACCATATGGGGCCAGGATACCCAGCACTCCCCAGCAATAATAAGCAACCACTTTCCCTACATGTTTGTCAGTCTCTGTAATGTAAGATGGAGAAAAGAATGTGGACACTGCTGGGAAATCATTCACAGAAATGATAAATGAAGACTTACCAAATCTAGCAAAACAACACGAACCCACAGAATTTAGAAGCTGGAATTAACCCCAAGAAATCCACATCAAGATGCATCACAGTCAAATGTTGAACAGTAAACAACAAGGAAAAGGTTGGAAGACACAAAAGAGAAAAGACATCCCACACATAACACTAAACTAATATGATGAGTGACACTGGGAAAATGGTTTCATGTGGAGTACTTTGTGCCAAGTATGAGAAGCCATTCCTGGAGCATCAGCACTATGAAAAGAAGGGTCTGACCTATTGTGAGACCTACAATAATGAGATCTTTGGAGATAGATGTTTGATACAATTGCAGTCATGTGATCAAGGTTGATGGAACAAACCTGTGGAGTTCTATATGAAGCCTGTGTCCTCTAGAGCTGAAGAAGAAGCTGAAGAAGCTGTCTGATCTGACCTCCAGCAAGGCCTAGCCCAAGTCTGTGGACATCAACTCAGTCTGTAGGTCCTTGGCTTCCACTTATCTGCCTACAAATCCCTGCCGGCCACCTCCCAATTCTACTCCACCCCAACCTCCTCCCTCTGCTATGTTACCCTGACTGTTCACAGTCTGCCTTGGACTACATAGTTCTCTTCTGTGCTGAGGCCTGGCCCAGCCTCAGTCACTTCATCTGATGCCCACATCTCCAGGGACAGGAACAAAATAGGGGTGGGGAGTAGTTCAGCATTTATGTTGTTAGGGATCTAAACAAGTTCTCAATTTAAGAAATTTCCCTACCCATTAAGAAAACCAAGAAAAACCTTTTGAGATTTCATCTCATCTCAGTCAGAATGGTTTAGAACAACAAAACAACTGAAGGCCACTGGTGAGATTGTGGAGAAAGAGGAATCCTTAGTCACTAAAAATGAATCTACTATATGGCTCAGCTAAACTCCTTGACATCTGCCCAAAGGATGCAGCATCCTACTTCACAAATACTTGCTCAGCAATGCTCATAGCTGTCTTAGTCACAACAGTCAGGAACAGGGAAGAGGTTTCTACATTTGTCTGAGGTGACTTTGATGTGATTTAAAACTAGATTTCAGTGTCAATGTGAAACAATATTACGCAAGTTAATGAAAAACACTAAACTCTATCAACAGTGCATGAAGTTATATTTCAATGAGTCTCTTGATAAATGGCTTTCTTTATGACTACCATCTACCTTGATTGTATGGTTGGGTCTCAGCATGAGAGGAGATGGACTTTGTTTTTCCTGCAATTTTTCTCTGGGTTTGGTGCCAGACTATGCTGACTTTCCCATATAGAATGGGAAGTACTCTAGCCTCTGTTCTGTAGATTAGTTTGCATAGAAATAGTGTAAATTATTAGTAAATCATGGTAATCTTAGATCAATTTAGATACTTGCTTTTATATTTTGATAATATTCAAATTATCTTTTTCACTAATAGTTAATTTTATTTTAAAATATTATTCATTTTCATAAGCCATTTTACTGTTCTCTATGATACATATAATATTACAGGAAGAAAATCTAATTTTTTTTCTTTTTCTTTAAAGTTCAATGTGTTCTTTTTAAAGTAATATCATTATTTTGAGATTAGAAATAGTTTCTCATAAATCAAAATTCATTACAATGATTTTTTATTGAATATATAATAACAATCTCTCAGCTTTTTATATATTTAGAGTGACTGTTTTATTTGTATACTTTAATTAATGGTAATTTATTTTTATCTAGTCATGCTGATGGAACAATAAAATTCTGGGATGCTTCAGCAAGTAAGTTTTATATTTTCCCAGTCAATGAAAATATTTTGTTAATATTTATTGATGGTCATCTACTATCTTTTAATTTGAATAACTTTAATTTCAGAAATATTTTAGCATAATTATATTATAATGCTTTGTTATAATATTTATTTTATGTACTTTAGATCAGCTTAAAGTATCTCTACTATAATTATATTAAATAATATTAAATAAACAATGCTATAGGCACTCTTTCAGCAATCCTTCCTATCTTCTAAAAAAAAAGCATGCTGCATCAGGAAAAGAACCAAGCTTTATCAAATTAACTGTTCCAGGAATTTTCTCTGTGTCCTACCTGTGTGGTGTTTGAGGAGTGCTTTTTTTTTTTCCTGTTTTTTTTTTATTATTAGATATTTTCTTTATTTACATTTCAAATGCTATCCTGAAAGTTCCCTATACCCTCCTCATACCCTGCTCCCCTTCCTGCCCACTCCCACTTCTTGGCCCTGGCATTCCCCTGTTTTGGGGCATATAAAGTATTCCTCTGTTCTCAGCTTCCTATCTCACTCTATAGTAGTCCATGAGAATCAAGAGAAATTATTTGATAACACTAAAAATTCTTTTTAATTTTTTAACAGTTAGGTAATTTAAGGAATAACATGTGGTCAATGTGCAAGGGCCTGTAATTTTACCTAAGACTTCATTATGCCCATATATGTTATTCCCAAAACTTGTTCTTAGGAAATACATGTCAAACTAGAAAATTTCTAAATGTAGTATAATCAAATGCTATTCTAATCAGAAATGGTAGAGATTTATTTGGACCAGTAAGTTTCAGAAAAACTACTTATATATTTATGTATTTGTTTATCTTTCAGACAGGATAATTTTAGTATCCTATTTAGATAGCCTATGCTGGCCTCTCTCTTAAGATTATCATGCTATTGCCAATCACACTCTAGGATTGCAATTGTTCACTACCAGCCCAAGTAGAAAGGATATTTTAATGGATTAACAACTAACATAAAATTTTTTAGGTAGTTAAAACTTTGGATAGTCAAAAATAGGAAGAGAAGTAAGCAATGTCTTTGAAGTTTCTTAGCAGATATAACCATGAAGCAATAATCATGAAAATAAGAAATACAAGGAAAGCAATTAATTTGATACAAGATGCTGCCTACTCTACAAGTCTGTTTCAGCTTTTGCATCTAGCTCAGTGATATCCTTAAAATCAGCAACAAAAAGATCATTTTTTAAAAATTTACTCATATTTTGAGATTTTTAAAGTCTAGTAGTATTTCACATTATTGACAATTTTAAAAAGTTCAGGCCAGAAGCCGGGCATGGTGGCACACGCCTTTAATCCCAGCACTTGGGGGGCAGAGGCAGGCGGATTTCTGAGATTGAGGCCAACCTGGTCTACAGAGTGAGGTCCAGGACAACCAGGGCTACACAGAGAAACCCTGTCTCAAAAACAAACAAACAAACAAACAAACAAACAAAAAAACAATTTCAGGACAAAGACAGGTAGTGGTGGCACAGGCCTTTAATCCCAGCACTCAAAAAACAGAGGCAGGTGTATCTTTGTGAGTTCAAGCCCAGTCTGGTCTACAGAGTGAGTTCCAGGACTACCAGAGCTACATGGAGAGATTATGTCTCAAAAAACCAAAGCAACTAAAAAGTTCGGACCAGTTACTTTGTAGAATTATCTTGAATTGGACTGACCTCTTGAAGACCATTTATAAAACAAGAGTCTTTTTTTTTTTTTAGAGAAAATTGTATTTTTATTATGTTCTGAAATAGAAATGGCTTCCCCAAAATAAATATTATTTAAAAATCATTTATTTTTAAACCCAGGGTTTTATAAGCTTATACTTGACCCTTTCTTAACTAGGAACACCCAAATGAGATCTTTCCTAAATAATCTATTGAAAAAAAGATCATCTAGAGTATTGTGTCAACCTCTTATCAAAGATTTAAAGGGATTATTGTGAAAAAGCATGGCAGCATCTCACCTGGAGGAAACATTTCTTCCATTTTCTTATTTCTGACTTCCATTTTCTTAGTTCCAATGCTCATAAACATTTTTTTTGTCTTTCTTCATATAGTTTTCTCTTGATACTACTGCCACAAGGGCACTTCACTGAGGGGTTACCATGTAAATGTAATTTTTCCCTACTTGAGTTGTATTTTCATGGTTCAAATACATTGAAAAAAACCTGATGTATAAGAATTAAAAATCAAATTAGGAAATAACAATATATTATTATTTTATAGTGACACTGCAGATGTTGTACAAACTAAAAACTTCCAAAGTATTTGAAAAGCAGAAGGCAGGAGATGGCAAACAGACGTGTGAAATTGTAGAGGAAGATCCTTTTGCTGTTCAGATGATTTATTGGTGTCCAGAGAGCAGAATATTTTGTGTCTCTGGAGTCTCCGCATATGTTATAATTTATAAATTCAGCAGACATGAAATTACAACAGAAATAGTGGTAAGTTACTTGAGACTTAACTTTTCTCTTTATAGTTCCTAAAAGAAAAGAATTGTGTATTTGAGCTACCACTGGTATGGTTTTTAAGGCATCAAGATTACAGTATATTGTTAAGGTTTGGCCTTGCTGTCTACTGTAATGCTAAATGTGGGCCTCCAAATCCTGGATCCAGCATGTAGACTCAAGTGGCCCTACCCCCAAATTATTTATGACTGGTAAATAAAGATGCCAACAGCCAATAGCTGGGTAGACCCTGCCCCCAAGTTATTTCTGATTGGTAAGTAAAGATGCCAATAGCTAATAGCTGGGCAGAAGAAACATAGATGGGGTTTAGGTTTTCTGGGCTTGGGGTCAGAGATGAACCAGAAGAGGAAGAAGGAGAAGCCACCATGGGTTACGTGAGCCATAAAAGCATGGCCCCTGGGAGCTGGCCAATTGGAGTTAAGAGCAGCCTAGATGAAACACAGTAAGAGGTAATAATTCAGGGTTATCTATAGGAAAGTAAATTCTAATAGAATGGAAGGTAGATATCTGCCCAGCTCTTGTGCTGTTTAAGGCTTATTATAAATATAAAGGTTGTGTGTGTCTTTTATCTGGGAACTAAATGGTCAAATGCGAGGAAGAAATCCCGTGTTGGGAGTAAATAATTTTACATTATATAATTCATATTTAATATAATCTGTAGTATTTTAAATTATTGTTACTTAATATATTAAAACCTAGTTTGTTTTTAAATGACAGGTTCTCTAACAAAACTTCAATGTCAAAATGAGCTTGCTATTTTAAATTAATTTCTCTACAAATTGAACATCACATTGTTATCTGTTGTTATGTTTCTTTGTATCTCTTTAGTTCTGTACCTACTGACTAAACTGAGTCAATTCCTCCTAAATATTATCAGTATAATAGCATGAGCATTATTTTACCTATAAAGAAAAATACTTATTATAATATATAAAACACATTTTGAAATAAGTATTACATATTACATGCCTAAGCAAGTATATGCATATATGCATAAATGCATTTAATTAGTGTAGAGTTTTGCTTTCTGTAAAAATGTCAAATTAGTGTAGGCTTTGTCCTTTTTAAAAATTTAACTGTTTTTTGTTTTCTTGTTAATAATTTGTCATAAGTGATTATTTCTCAACAATAATAAGGTTATTCTTAATAGTTTTTTAAGGAGCAACATTTTATATAGTGAAAAATATACCTTACCATTACACTACCATTATAAAAACATTACCTTACCATTACCATACCATTACATAAAATTCTGATCATACAAAACAATGGTGTCATTGTGGTATCATCTACTTCTAAGTTAATATGCCTATAATTTCTCTATCCTGTTCTATATATTTTACCGTATTTTACCAGAATATAAAGATTATCTCATATCGGCTTTTTGGGGTGTGTGTTTTTACCTCGACCACAAATAATGCCATTCTTTTAGAGTATACTGAAAGCTTAGAGATTAAGGTTACAGGTGCTTAAGTTGAAATCTTAACTTTACCACTGATTATCTCTCTGTGTGGCTCTTAGCAAGTAATAGGAAGTAGCAGAGTCTGGGGACAATGTATACTCATACCCATATCATTTATACTCATATCCATATCATTTCCTATGTAAAAAAAACCAAAAAGTAGAGTATTAAAGTTAAGTGGAAATATTCATGGTAATTTTTTTCTTTTTTTATTAGATATTTTCTTTATTTACATTTCAAATGCTATCCTGAAAGTTCCCTATACCCTCCCCACCCCCCGCCCCCGCCCTGCTCCCCAAACCCGTCCACTCCCACTTCCTGGCCCTGGCATTCCCCTGTACTGGGGCATATAAAGTTTGTAAGACCATGGTAATTTGATCCGTTTTTATAACAATCCTATAGCAACATCAGCACTGTGTAGTAGTAAGTACTCAATAACTCAATAACTCAATAACCAGGTTGTCATTGGCAGATGTTTCTAGTAGTTTAAAGATAATTATTATAGTAAGTTTGGTAATATTGCTCTGTTCATGCCATATGACTATTACTATAATCAGTTTTACATAACAATGTACTCATTACCATGTAAATTAAATACTATTATAAATATAAACATCCACTTTAATTTCCTTCATTGGAGTAACAGTCAATTTCTCCTTTTATTTTAATCATGCACCAAATCATAATTTATTGTAAGAAAATGTCCTAGTTATAGATTTTCTTACTATGATAAAGCACTATGACCAAAAGAAACTTGGAGAAGAAAGTATTTATTTCACTCATATTTCCAGATGTTTTCAATCACCATAGGTCATGGATGGTACTCAAGTGGTGTGGGAACCCAGGCAAGGTGTGGACCTGGACCATAGAATTATACAGACAAAGAGGAGGAACATTGCCTACCGGCTTGTTCCCCAAGGCTTGCTCATCCTACTTTCTTATGCAACTCAAGTCCATCTGCCCAAAAATGACTCCACCCACAGTGGGTTTCCCCCAAAACAATCACTAAGAAAATATCCCACAGGCTTGTCTGCAATGCCACTCTGTTTGGGGACATTTTCTCAATTGAGGGTCCCTCTTTCAAAATGAATCTAGCTGCTGCCAAGTTGACAAAACAAGGTTGAGAAAGCAAAAGAAGACTCATTATATAAAAATTTCTACCACACAAATACAACGTGAAGATAAATACTAGGATGTGAGGGCACATACCTTTAATCTCTGTACTTGTAAGGTAGAGGCAGGCAGATCTCTTTGTAGGCCAGCCTGGTCTACAAAGTGAGCAGGACAGCCAAAGCTACACAGAGAAACCCTGTCTCAAACCACTCCCACAAAAAATTTATTTTTAATAATAGATTTCTTTCTTTCATAGTTCTGAGGAATTAAAAATGATGGGTTCTTTTTGTTTTTTGTTTTTGTATTTTGGTGAATGCCATTGAATAGTCCATGCAATTTATTATTTAATGCAGATTGAAATAATTTAGAATAATTTATAAAAACCCAAATATATTAATGTGCCTATTATTAGTAGTAGTAGACTAAATTAAAATGACCTTTTTTTAAGTCATTAGAGGTACGACTTCAGTGTGATGTTGAAGACATTATTACTCCTGAGCCAGAAACAAGCCCTCCATTTCCAGATCTCTCCTCTCAACTTCCTCCTTCAAGGAGTCTTTCTGGAAGCACTAATACTGTGTCTAGTGAAGGAGTGACGAAGGACAGCATCCCATGCCTCAGGTAAGAACTGCCAGCAAGTGCTGAAGCACACTCAGATGTTCAGTTACATCATTCTTGTAAAATGTAACAGGAAAAGTTATTGTTCTGTCTTGTTAGATGAGTTTAGGAGAACATGATTGTCTTTGAATAACCTCCCCCCAAAAAGGCACAATATTTTTATACTTCATTTACCTATTTATATTTTTCTCAAAATGATTCTAAAGAAAACATGGATTTTATAAAATGGGAAGTTTAACAAGGTAAAGCCCTAATCTTTTTTTCCTAATTAGTGATTATTGTTAAACATTTTACTCAATATATCAAAGTTGCATTTAACAACATAATAAAAGGCTTAGCATGTAAAGATCATAGGCAAATTTATCTTGCTTTTTTTAAAATATTGCTTTTATGCTTTTAATTTTATAGGATTGATAAATCATTACTTTTATGTTGTCATATAATTGTTTCTAGTGTTATATATTTGGAGAATTTAGCCTAAGGAGGATTCTTTTCTAAGCCCCATAAAACAATATATCTATTACTTAAAGAATTCTGGACAGTTTGTTTCTTAATTTCTTATGTAAACATGTATAGAAACTTTACAGATAAGTTTTCAACAGCGAAGGGCATATAATTAGCAGTGATGCATAACTTCTAATTTTTTAAAAGATTTTCATCCTGAGTGAGGTAACTCAATCCCAAAGGAACACACATGAAATACACTCACTGATAAGTGGATATTAACCCAGAAGCTCAGAATACCCAAGATACAATTTGCAAAACTCAAGAAGAAGGAAGACCAAAGTGTGAATACTTTGATCTTTCTTAGAAGGGGGAACAAAATACCCATGGAAGCAGTTACAGAGACAAAGTTTAGAGCGGAGACTGAAGGAATGACCATCCAGAGACTGCCACACCTGGGAATCCATCCATAAACAACCACCAAACCCCAACACTATTGCAGATGCCAACAAGAGCTTTCTAACAGGAACCTGATATAGCTCTCTCCTGAGAGGCTCTGCCAGTGCCTGAAGTGGATGCTCACAGCCATCTGTTGGACAGAGCACAGTGTCCCCAATGAAGGAGCTAGAGAAAGTACCCAAGGAGCTGAAGGGTTTTGCATCCCCATAGGAGGAACAACAATATGAACTAACCAGTACCCCCATAGCTCCCTGGGACTAAACCACCAACCAAAGAGTACACATGGTGGGACATGGCTCTAGCTCCCTGTGTAGCAGAGGATGGCCTAGTTGGTCATCAATGGGAGGAGAGGCCCTTGGTCCTGTGAAGGTTCTATGCCCCTGTATAGGGAAATGCCAGGGCCAGGAAGCAGGAATGGGTAGGTTGGGGAGCAGGGGGAAGTTGGGCGGGGATAGGGGATTTTCAGAGGGGAAACTAGGAAAGGGGATAACATTTGAAATGTAACTAAAGTAAATATCTAATTAAAAAATTAAAAAGAAAAGATTTTCAAAATGGAAGAGTAAGCATGAATTAATTGGAAGAAAAATCTATAAGCAAAAAATGTTATTAAATTTGAGCTAGTGAAAATCTCTTATAAGTTCATGTATATATTTATATTTATTTATGTGCATGTACACACACACACACACACACACACACACACACACACACACACACACCATGTTGTACATGTCAGAGGACAACCTGTAAGAATCTGTTCTCTCCTTACATCTTGTGGGTCCTGGGGATAAAGCTTAATTCAATGGCAGCACCTTTACCTGCTAAGTTACTGTGACAACCCATTTATATTTTAATTTTTCTTTCATATCAGTTTCCTTCATTTAGTTGAGTTTAAAGAGTGTGAAAACCCTTCCAGGTCCAACCTATGACTGCTCCACACCTCATACCTCTTCCCCTCCCCCCACTTTCTCCAGAGGATGTCCCTATCTCCCCACCCCACATCTCACATGACCTCTCCACTCCCTGGGGCCTCCAGTCTCTTGAGGGTTAGGTGCATCTTCTCTGATTGAATCCAGATTTGGGAGTTCTGTGCTGTATATGTTAGGGGCCTCATATTAGCTGGTGTATGCTGCCTGGTTGGGGTCCAATGACTAAGAGATCTTGGGCATCCAGGTTAATTGAGACTGCTGTTCTGGGAGGGGGATAAAATCTGGATTGTACAAAAAAATATGAAATAAAAATTTTTTAAATGTTGTCAGACATTTTAGGATATAAGTATTACATAAATTGTATGATGTATCAGGTACTTTACTATAACACAGGCTTTATAATATAAGATTTTTGTTCAGCAGTATGTAATTACTTGATAATACAAGTGTCCTGAGTACATTTAGTGAAAGATAACCTAATGTGTAAATTTTGGAAGGGTACACATATTAAATTTATTTCCATGTTTAAAAAAGGAATGTGAAAAACAATGAAAATACTGGAACATTTAAAATGGCACTACAGACCAATTTGTTTGTAAACAAACAAAAAAACTATTATTGTTAGAGCACAAGTCTTCTAATTACTTAGATATTTATAAAATAGAGAAGAATTGAGGATAGGGATGATGGAGAAAAACAAGTGAAATAAAGGTCTGCTTAGCATCAACAATTATTAAAGTGTAAAAGCATTTACATGACAAATACTGAAGTAAATTTCAAGGATTATTAAAAACCAAAAGAATAAATCCACATAGTTATATATCATGTACTCAGTGCCCAGAAGTCAACCATACACAAAAAATCTAAATATTATTCTATTAATTAGACTACATTATAGATAGATTCTTCAAATGCATATAATGCACGTGTCACTAAATCTTGGCATTTGTCCCTTTGTTTAGCTGAAGTTGGACACTTTTATATACATTAGCTCGTAAATAAGCATTTCAACTAGCTAATTCTCTACTTTTAAGAGTATTCTAATTATTATCAATATATACAAATTTGTACAATTATTTTTATTTATACTCATGTATGTTTAATAAATATTTATCATTGGCCTTGTTAAGAAAATAAGATTTAAAGAAAAGACTTGAAATAATTAAGAGAGTTAAATAATATATGGTGGAATAAAATTCTAGACAAAAAAAATCACAGCTATAGCAATGGGCTTGCATGCTTGGCATGTTAAGGAAATAGTTAGGCCAAGGCAGCTAGAGCTCAGAAAAGTGTCATGATAATAAGAAGTGATGTCATATAGATGATAGAGGCTTAATAATAGGGCATTATGATAGCCTTACCATTTATTTCAAGCAGAAAGTGGGAGTCATTGTAATGTTTTGATTAGAAAATAACATGATTGGACTTAAATTTTAAGTAGATCAATTTAATAAGTGAGTTGGACATGAGTTTGAGAATGGAAAGAAGACTAGAAGCAAGGAACCAGCTATAAGACTATCAAAACAATCGAGATTAAGTAAAGGGATAACTTATTTATTGTTTCAAATAAAGCATCAGTTTTATACATTTAACTTTTAATTGAAAGTAAACAATGACTTTTATAACATCATTGTATTATTAGTATTGCGGAGGATACATATTCAGTTTCAAATGCTGTTTGTTATTTATTTGAATTTAAATTTAAGCGGACAGCCTGTGGGGTTTTTTCGTTTGTTTTTGTTTATTTGTTTGTTTGGTAGTTGGAAGATAATAGCAGCAGAGAAGTAAAAGTTATTTCNTTGAAAGTAAACAATGACTTTTATAACATCATTGTATTATTAGTATTGCGGAGGATACATATTCAGTTTCAAATGCTGTTTGTTATTTATTTGAATTTAAATTTAAGCGGACAGCCTGTGGGGTTTTTTCGTTTGTTTTTGTTTATTTGTTTGTTTGGTAGTTGGAAGATAATAGCAGCAGAGAAGTAAAAGTTATTTCGGATCTGGATATATTCCCAAAGTAATATTGATGGCATTTCATGATCAACTGATAAGTATAAGAGTGCAGTAGTGAAGGGTGACTGTAAAGTTTCTCTGTACAGCTAGAAGTAGAGGAGGGTTGTCAGAACAACTACAGGTAGAATAGATTTAGGGAAAAATAAGATAACTGGTAATGGATATGTTGAACAACTTGTTAGGTGGTAATTTATTGGTCATGGTCCTACTTTGATTTCTGTTGATGGGATAAAACACCTACAAAAAGTAATTTTGGAGAAGGATGGGTTCAGCTGGTTTATAGGTTATAGCCCATCAGTAAAGGGAAGCCAAGGCAAGAATTGATGCAGAGACTGGAAGAATGATGCTTGCTGGCTTGCTTCCTCTGACTTGCCTTGCTCTCTTTCTTAAAACATCCTAGTCCCACCTTCCCAAAGAGGGCACTGGCTGAAATGGGCTTGGACCTTCCTATATCATTCACAATTGAAAAAGACCCCCACAGATATGCCCATAGGCCCATCTAATGGAGAAAATCTGTCAGTTGGGAATCCCTCTTTCCAGATATATCTAGGTTTGTGTCAGATTACCAAATATAACTATATAGCAGTCATTCTTTTTATTGCTATGCTTTATAATTATATAGAAAATATCATTTATTTTAAAGCACTGTCCTAAAATACAAAAAAAGAAAATGTTTGATAAGTTAAAGTTGTAAAACTGACTAAAAAAATTACTGAGCAAGTATGTGTAGCTTGGTACATCTAAGAATATGACAAAACATTGTCTATCCACATACTTGCCCCCTTGTTATATATTTTTGAAGCATAGGTCTATGTAAATTCTAAAGATGCATAAGTATGCTAAAGATGTATGGGATATTATTATGTTTTCTCTTTCTTCTAGTGTTAAAACGCGACCAGTGCGAATGCCTCCAGGTTATCAAGCAGATCTTGTTATTCAGTTGTTGTGGGTAGATGGTGAGCCTCCTCAACAAATTACCAGCCTTTCTATAAGCTCAGCTTATGGAATGTAAGTGATTAAAGTAACTTTCTGGTTTGTATCCCCTAACTTTAAATAGTTTATAAATGCCTCTTTTAAAATATTAAATCTTAAAAATTATACTAATCACTAAGCTCAAATTTTTATTAAATTAACCATCATATGATAAAATAATAATTTTGTTATTTGTTTTCTTTTCCTTGGATTCATATTAGTGGTAATGTCTCTATTTTAGATTTTTCCTTTTGGATTGATTTGGATTTTCTGTTTCTTTTCCCATTATGTTTCACTTTGGCTACTTTCTTTTGACCTGTCTTGTAGTAAAATTTACTCCAACTTTGTCTAATGTGATAGTAGATCTACAGGTGGAGTTTGGTTTCAGTGATACTTGCAAATTGAGCAAGTTTTAGATTTCTTATGATAACTTGCTCTTTTATCCATCTCAAGTTGTAGTGTCTCAGTTGTAGTGTACTTGTACACTGTTATCCATAATCCCCATAGTTGATATGTAAAAACATGAATTATTTTTTACCCTAGATAGCTATCTTTAAGATGGGTGAGTTCCAGCACTTTCAAGATACCTTTTCAAAAGATTGGCCTTCAAAGACAGGGGAGAGAACTATAAGAATGAAGAGACTGTGGTTATATGCCATTTAATTCAGAAGATAATTAAAGAAAACATTTTTTATGTATGAGAACGGCACTGAAGAACATATAGCAATATGAGAATGGCAGCTTGGGTGGTTTGTTATAGAGCTTTGGATGGATGGAAGGAAGAAAGGAAGGAAGGAAGGAAGGAAGGAAGGAAGGAAGGAAGGAAGGAAGGAAAGAAAGAAAGAGAAAAATTCCCCACTTTAAATCATTAGCAGAGTAAATTCTACCAAGTATTAAAAAAATAATATAATTAACAGAACCTTTCTGAGATTTATGAAAAATGAAATCATGCTTGTCTTATTTTACAAGGTAACAAATTCGAGGATATAAAAAGGTTATTACAAGAATGGAAAATTATAAGTCTATGACATATATGAACATAAATTTAAAATTCTAACCAAACTATAAATAAATCTATAAAGAAAATGATATTATTCATAATAAAAGTTCATTTACATCAGGAATGCAGATTGTTTTACTATCTTAAAATAATCAAGGCAATTTGTCAACTTAACAGAATAAAGCAGTGTAAAAAGAAACATTTATTTGCATGATGTAATTGTTATCTCAGAGGTTTAGTGCCTCGGTCTGCTAACATAGGCTGAGTCTGAAAGCTTCTAGCCTCCATACAAACTAATCTAGACCTAGAATGTTTTCAGCATCTGAGATTTACTGCTGAATAAGCTTTTATAGTTCTTTCAAACTCTGGCTGAAAGGTTCAACTCGGCTATTCTGGCTCAAAACTCTTCTCCAGGCTGACTGATTTGAATTGGCTTCTTTTAGTTTCTGTCTGAATTGCTCTGCTTGGCCTTGTACTATCTTGAGCAATCTGTTCTAATCTGGCTCCTTCTCACTCTCTGGCTCATTCTGTCTTCACCAGTGTATAGCTTGTTCTCTTTTCAACCTATCTCTGTAAAACTCTCCAGGTAAAACTGCCTCCTCGTCCTCCTCCTTCCTCTCTCAATCTCTCTCTCTCTCTCTCTCTCTCTTTCTCTGTACATGTGCTGTTCTATCTCAAGTCACCTCTCTTTCCTCTCTTGTTGGAGTTTGCCAAAAGACCCTCACTCACAAAAACCACAGAGATTGCCATTGCTGCAAACCGCACGAGGATTTTTAGTGATCCAACATGTTGGTGACTCCCCTCTCAGCACTCAGGCCAGAGGAGAGACAGAGAACAAAGAAAGAACACACTTTTTATACCTTGTAAGGGACAGATTTGAGCAACAGAGTAGCTGGCTCATTTTCATTGGTGTAGCAAGTAACCTTTTTAGGCATTGGTTGGTTTGTATAGTGACTACCTCTGGCTTAGTGACTCACTTTGCTTGCCCCCATGGTGGGTTATTATGATTTGGTCAGCAAAGTAATATTACATTTTGAACTTATGGGTCAGCTATCAAGTCACGGCTATTAACATCACAGCTATCCACAAGGTCAGGGTGGTTTGTGGGTTTTTTGTTTTTGTTTTATTTTGTTTTGTTTTGTTTTTTTCAGAATTCAGTGTGGGGTGGGGTAGGGGGAATTCTTCTGAGAACTGTTATTTTTCTTATGGTTATTTCTCTTAGAAGAGCTAATATTATTTTGGCAGCTATAGACTTAATCATTCTGACCACTATAACTATGTTTTTACATTTGTTCAGTCAGCCACCTTCCTTATCTGGCTCTGCACTTGGCCTGCTAGTAAAGTTTAGAAAGTCCTTTTCAAAGGGAGAAGGTACTGGGTGGTCTTGAATTCATTTTGGATATTATATCTGTTCTCCTGAGAGTTGAGCACATCCTATTCTGTTGAATCTTTCTCTGATTCATCACTTTGTCTGCCGCTCAATTAGACATCACTTTGAAACATGGGTGCTTCCTTCTACAAACCAATTTTATCTTCTTGTTTGGGTTAATGGTGTGTACTATGGGCATGTTGTATTCCCACCTGAGAGATTAAAGGAGTGTGGTAAGGGTGTGTCTGTATTCCTGCCAGATTAGCCATATTTTAAAATCCCTCTAAAAGTTGAAAAAGCATGTAATTATATCAAGGATGCAAAAACAAAAATATTTATGAGAAGCTGTCCATGCTCCAGCAGACAGACAGACCTGCATCAGGATACATACTGTGTAGACTCTGTGTAAAACAACACGGCCATTTGAAGTTGGGAAGGAATAGTGATAAGAGTATGGGAGAAGAATTGGAGCAGAGAGTTTGAGGGATAGACTTGATCAAAGACATTGTATACTGTTGGGGTCCACTGCCCGCAGTGGACTGGGTTCCTGGAGGATTGGCCTGAAGCTGAAATGAAACTAAGGGAGTGGGGGAAGAAAGAAGGTCTCCGAGGCTACATGGTTGCTTCTGCTTAGAACGACTCTTTAATGGTAGACAAGCATTTGGGGATAAAGGAAGGGAAGCCCCGCCCCCAGTCTTCTGCGCAGGCGTTCTGGAGTTTGGCGGGAACCCTGAAGTCTCGTGACATCTCTCAGGTTGCGCAGGTGGGCTGGTCGTAGGTGGGCCTCTGGTAAGCTGGGCGGAGCCAGGTGACCTAGGAGCCGTGCAGAACCTGGCTGCAGGGGTACCGGGCTCTCTTAGCCTAGTTAACAAAACAATGGATGCCATTGGGTGCGGCACGGCTCTGGTCATTGCACCAACTATGTTGGTGGGGAAGGGACACCATATTTCCTCCCTTCTTTTAATATAAAAAGCAGGACTGAGGCACAATTATTATTTTGTGCTATTTAAGTCCTGCATACGGGAAACCTGCTTTCTGACGCGTCCTGTCTTAGGAATTTCTCAGAATATCTCTACTACCCAGCTTGCCGTCACTGAGATTTGCGTGCAGCTAGTTTGTGAGCTTCATAACACAAACCTGGCTCTTGTGGCAAAATATTAATAAGCCATGGCCTTTTGGCACACATCTCTGCCTTAGCGCTTGGAATAGGAAGTATTTCTGGTTGCCCATCATCAGACTACAGCCATTTCTGCATATTCAGTTTCCCCAAAACAGACCAAAAGCCAAAATTATGATTTTTCTTATGTGCAATCATATCTCAGCGACCCTGACAGCCTTGTCTGCAAAATCTCTCTCAGTTCCCAACCCGCCACAGCTGTTGTCTTGCTGAGGACCTGCAGAGGTGGGTACAACCCTGTTGAAACACAAAGCTGAGAACATTTAAAACACAATAGGATTGAGAATCTCTTTTGGAGGAGCCAAGAAGTCACCATTTGGTTGTAAATTAGTAAGGTTCAGGCTTAGAAAGAAGGGGAAGTCTCTATTCAGTTGCAAATTAGCAACCACTGAGCTCAGGCTCTGGCCTTCAGGTGTGGAAGAGGTGGTTTGGAAGGTCAGCAAAAGGCTGCTTCTATATAGACAAGATTTAAGTTCCAAGTTAACCTTATTAGGTGAAAAATCCTTTAAAACAATCTTAATAGGAGAATTTTATATAAGAATAATTGCTAGACCAGTTTGAGATTGTAAGACTAACTGGTCACATTGAAGGACACCGAAAAATCATGATAACTCCTTCTTATAAGCAAGATTTTAAAGTTAAGTTCCATATTCTCTAATGTACTCTGTCCCATAAAGTTAAACACGTATAAAGTAAGGCAGCTGAGCCTTTCTCAACTGGGACCAATTAAAAGTTAAAAGTATATGGCCCATTTAGTCTTCTAGAAGTAGTTGTCAGGGCAGTAAAGAACTTACGTGTCAGCAGCTGTTGGATGAATCCTTCTTGTTATTTTCTGCAGTATGCTGTGGAGAAAAACCTAATCTCTCTCTATATATATAGATTTCTATAGTCTTTAGACCCTGTTCATTAATACTCTAATGGGTCTAGCCATTATACCATGGCTTAAGTAATTAATTTAATGCCAATCCACTAAAACGACTTTTTGTGTCCTGGGGGGTAGCTCTCTGCCTCTGTTTTTTAAAATTTTTAAATCTTTAATAGCCAAAATTGTTTATCTTAGAGAACTATTAAAATTCTCTGTCACATGGACAACATTAAATTGTTTCAAATGGCTCACTATTAAAGTCAGCTCCAGCATTCATATAAATCTGAATGCCAAACACCTAAAAAAATTTTTTTAACATAGGCAATAACACCTTTAGTTGTTTCTCTTAAGGAGTAATCATAACTGGAATGCTTGTAAGGTTTCAAATGGCATATGCATATCTTATTTATCTTATTAATTAGCAATAAAAGTATCCAAATATAGCACTTGATTAAGTAAACGTCCTCAAGAATCGTTATCATTATCTGGAAACAAGTAAAAGCTGAGGACACTAAGAACAAATCTTTGAAATTTGACCTATATTTTTGTAAAAATATTGAAACATTATCTTAAGCCATCACCATTTGGATGATGTAAAAAATGAATTCATATGGCCAATCATTCCTGTAAAAAGTTCTACAATCCGCCTGGGAGTATGAATTTGGCACCATTGCTTTGGAGGTTATATCCAGGTGACCTAGAGCAGTTTTTTAAATATTCAAAGATAGTCCTTTTAACAGGACGGAATTTATTCCCCAGAAATGTACGTTCTTGGACAATTGCAAACTAGAAAATTAATATCTGAAGATCAAACAATTTTAGCAATTGTCAGTTCTGAGATATACCTATATTGACTTAGTATACAACTTGATAAAATTTTAACCTTATAAAACACCATCTGTAGCACGCAATTTAATTATCTGTGCTGAGATAGGAACCTCAAAAGAATAAAATATATGTTTCAAATTTTAAATACCCTTTTTCCCATAAAGGGGCTGTTTTTAAATACAGAAAATGCATGTATTGAGATCTAGAAGGTAAAGGCGTGCACAAAACAATTTTTTGATTTATCCTAGAAAAATGATTAAGCTAACACTTTGTCAGGTTTTTAAGACACAACTTTGATTTAATTCTCTAAAATCTAAGAATTTACCTTGTAATTCTTAATAGTACCACAGTAGCTCTTAAAATTTGAGGTAAAGAATGATTTCACATTCAATGGTCGTGATTAAAAGAAATAGCTAGTATTAATATCCATAAATTATAATTAATATCAATCAAAAAGTCTTTTAAAATTTCTGTAACGTCTTTCATATTTACCAATTAGCTTATGTCTTTTTTAGATAATACCCAACAAAGGTTTGAGTCTTTTAATGACTCTTGATTAGGCTTTTTGCCAAGTTTCTTAAAGCTGTTGGAAATAAGAATTTTTGAAGTGAATCACCCTTTTCCTTTTCAGGCTTTCTGTACCATGACATTACCAGCATAATTAAACCCTAGCTATTGTCTTGAAAACTTTCTTAAGGAACAGGGACTTAAACCCTGGATCTTCAATTTTAAGTCTGAGGCTCTAATGACTGAGCCATCCCGGCTGCAACCTGGAGCCGCTTTTAAACATAATGTAAGGCTATCAGCCGTATCTAAAATCAAAAACCTTTTCTGGTTCTCTAGAACTCGTTCAAATTTGCCAGTGTTGTAAGGGAAAAACCAACCTTTTAATCAATAATAACCCTTTTAAAAATTAAGCAATCCAGCCTGGAAAAGTTCCTTTAAATCTTATATAACTCTTAAGTCTAAACTCCAATCTTAATTGCTTTGGGTCCTCGGTTTTAGCTGCTGGGAGGAATCTGCCCTGAAGGTAGGGAGAAGCAGGGAGGGGGTGAGGTGAGGTCTGTGGAACAAAGAATCTCCAGGAGGCTTGCCAGTCAATTTACAAATGCATAACCATGTACATTTTAAAGTTTAACTTAGACCCTATTTCCAAAAGACTACCATTTAGGATAAAAATCCCATAAAACATTGTATCAATTAGAAAAATTTCTGAGACCCTTTCCGGACTTGTTCATATCCCGTGCTTGAAATGACCTCAGCACCATTTAAGCATTATTAAATATCCTGGTGGCCTAGCTTCTGCGCTGCTTCTTGCCATGTGCTGCTGTTTAAGGCTGCTCTAAGCCTGGGCAGACATCTTAAAGTTAACCTTTTCAAAACCTTTGTTACATCCTTTGATCATGCCAAATAATTGTAAGCCTTTATCTTATGACTAATACCCATAGCATGTATTTTTACCTTTAAGACTGGTCAGGAATCTGAATCACGTGGATGAAACTTGTCTCATAAAACTGACAATTCAACCTTTTACCTTTTCCATCCACAATTTCAAGATAAACACTCTGCCAATTCTTATACCCAATTGCAGTGAACAAACACTTTTAGTCTCTCATCCCCTGGGCTAAGAAGTTAACAATCTATATTACCGTGCCTTCCTCTGGGCAAGGCCCAAGACCACGTGTGGCCTTGTTAGATCCTGGGCAAACCTGCCTGCCTTTCTTAGCCTCTGTGGAGGCTCATACTAAAATTAAGAAGTCAGAGACCAATACACACGCTTTTTGTAACCATTTTTCTTTTTTCCACACAAAAAACAAAACACAAGACAACCAATCACTCAGACAGAACATGAAACATAAATAGATAGACAAAATGGTACCATGCACCTAAAGGCCTTAGCAAAACCTCTCAGAGTTTCAGAGATAGTTCACCAGGCGTCCCTGGAGAACATTTGAAAAATTATCCATCCCTTGGATTTAATTACCTTAGTTCCCCTATGCATTAATAGATCCATTCTGATCTTTTACTATGTAGTCCTTTGACTGTAGGCGGATGCCTTGGAATTCTTAGCTTTCACATTCGCTTTAGAAAATTTCTTTCTGGGGGGGCATCTCATTAGACCTTTCTCCAGCTCTGCTTGCAGCTCTGCCTGCATGTTAACTAAGGTCTGTGAGGTGTTCTTTTCAATTGTATCCTAAGCAACCTGGACATTTCTCAATGCTTCTCTAACTCCTGATTTTCTGTGTCTTGGCTTCTTTCTAGTTTGAACCATGAGGAGTAGACGCCTTATCTTATCTGAAAGAACCCTTTTAGCATCTGCTTGTCTAACCCCTTTCTTTCCCCGAAATGGGCCTCTGTAGGCTTGGACCATTGCCGGTCTAAATTACTTAGTTTCATATTCGCTGGCTGATCCTAAGTGAGTTCAACATTGGGACTGTGTTGAACTCCACTTAGCTTTACGCACTGGCGACTAATTGCACCTTCCTTTGAACTAGCGCGCTGAATTGGGTGCACTTACCTCGCTATATCCCATGCTCTGTACAAATATCCTAGATCTGTTTTCCTATGGAGCTCCATGCATTAGCCAGCTCGCTCTTGGGGGGTGTTCCATCCTTGTCCATGCCCGACGTTGGTCGCCAGAAATGTTGGGGTCCACTGCCCGCAGTGGACTGGGTTCCTGGAGGATTGGCCCGAAGCTGAAATGAAACTAAGGGAGTGGGGGAAGAAAGAAGGTCTCTGAGGCTACATGGTTGCTTCTGCTTAGAACGACTCTTTAATGGTGGACAAGCATTTGGGGATAAAGGAAGGGAAGCCCCGCCCCCAGTCTTCTGCGCAGGCGTTCTGGAGTTTGGCGGGAACCCTGAAGTCTCGTGGCATCTCTCAGGTTGCGCAGGTGGGCTGGTCGTAGGTGGGCCTCTGGTAAGCTGGGCGGAGCCAGGTGACCTAGGAGCCGTGCAGAACCTGGCTGCAGGGGTACCGGGCTCTCTTAGCCTAGTTAACAAAACAATGGATGCCATTGGGTGCGGCACAGCTCTGGTCATTGCACCAACTATGTTGGTGGGGAAGGGACACCACAGTATACATGTACAAAATTCTCAAACAATAAAGCTCACACACACGAGCATATGACAGAAGTTCAATACCAATGGTGAGTTTAAAGGAAACTACTAATTAAAATGTGAGAACAATTGTCTTTACTCTGATGCATTGCAATAAGCCCTACACTTTTTGGTAAAATGTTAGATACTTTACTTCTAAGTTTAAAAATATAAAAGACAAGTATCTTAGTTTATTTGGGCTGCTGTAATATCTTAGACTGAGTAATCCATATACAACAAACATTTATTACTCAGTTGTGGAGGCTTTGAAGTCCAAGAATCGAGACAGCAGATTCAATG
The DNA here is from genome assembly GCA_902729485.2 of Mus minutoides. Classification (NCBI taxonomy): domain Eukaryota; kingdom Metazoa; phylum Chordata; class Mammalia; order Rodentia; family Muridae; genus Mus; species Mus minutoides. The sequence goes on along the minus strand of LR749806.1, from coordinate 1,572,020 downwards.
TCTGATAAGGTCTCACAGTTTCAGAAATGGCATCTGACTGCATTTTCATATAGATGATACCAAAAACAAGCTTTTTTTTTCCTCATAAGGAACCTGATCTCATTTGTGAGATGAAAGTCCAAGACCTAAAGACTGTACGTCTCAAACACCATGACCTGTGGGTTCTATTTTAAACGTAATTTATAATATATCTTATATTTGTTAATGGCCATGTGCTGTTTAAGCTTACTAAGAAGCTGGCTCTCAAAAAAAAAAATTGATCTGCTCCTTCTCAGGCCTACGAGTATGATAAGTCCCCTAGTTTCAAGACAGGCTGGCCCATTGATCTTGTAACATAGGAAAAAGCAACCAGCAGGGAATTGCTTGAATATTGAAAACATTGTGTCCTTGAGAATGGGTAGAGAGAAAATGCATTTTCAACAGAGGCTGCTGTTCATTATTTCATACTGTAAAAATGTCTTCAGTGGGAGTGAGAAGCCAGAAACTCATCCAGAAAGGAAAAGTACAATCTGGAAGCCCAGCTGAATGCCTCAACTTCACCAGTTGATTTCTGTCAGATAAACTCTAATTTTTATATTATCTTTGTTCTTTCAAGCAGGATACTCCTGGTTGTTCTCTTTTGAAAGTTATAAACAGAATTGCTGGTATTTCCATCTTATGCCTATTTATTCTTTCACTTCTGCTTATTATAAACTTAATAAATTCAAAAATTCAGAACTGCAAATATTGATATTGTAAGAAAACTACATAGAATGCATGATTTTGGGAAGCTACAGAAATACAGACCATTGCTTCCTGCTCCAGATCCCCCCTCAATCATGTATTTAATAGTTGCAAAATAATCTTTATTCAACATTAGCAGTTCCAAAAGTTCACATTTCAATATATTTAAGATATAAGATTTAAGCCTGAAGTTTCATCTAGATGATATCTAAATCAGATAGGCATGAAATTCAAAGTATGATTCATTAAAAAATAAACTCTGCTTCCTCAAAAATTTTCATTAGCCTACCAAAATTTATGATTCATGAGTCAAGCTCTTCTCCTGCCATGATGCTATGAAATTATATGCTTCTAAAATATAGTGGTAATCATTTTGTCACACCATTCCAAAAGTCACAAATATGAAAGAAAGGGGGAGTAATATATCCTAACTAGAACCAAAATATAATGTGGAAACATTGAATCTAAAGTCAGCTTAACAATTTGACTTTGTATTTCACCTTTCAAACACAATGAGGCAAAGTTGGACCTGAAGGTTTAGAACAACCTTTCAGCTAGTGGAGAAGAGCTGATATTGCTGAAGTTAAATTCCTGAAACTCTCCTATGGTGAAGTGGATGCCTACAGATCTACCATTAGGGAGACTTGGCAGTACTGTTTGACACCCAAAGCCCCTGGAGGCAAACCTAGAAATGTAGGTGAAGGGAGCAAGCCCACTGTTTTTGTATTTGTGTGCCATTGGAACTGACGTGAGTTGTATATCATCAAGTTTTGTGACCTGAGTACTCCTGAGGAGCAACCACTCCCTCAGAGTGATAGAATACAGAGTGGTTGACGAAGACATGTTAATCCTTAGTCTCCTGTGCATGTACCTCACACATTTGAACATGTATGTGTTCACATGTACATGTGTGTGTGCAAGTACATGTGCACATGCCCCCCCCACACACACACAGAGGAGGAGATGGGGATCTAAACGGTAGTTCTCATGCTTGCAGTGCTACCTATGATCCAGAGTGATCCAGAGAATGACTTATGATATGGGTGCTTTGTTTTGAATGATTGTGTTTAATACGTATGTAGCAAGAAGTAAACACACACACACATCCAGCAAATATGGATATAAAGAAGTAACATATCAGCCGGGCATGGTGGCACACGCCTTTAATCCCAGCACTCGAGAGGCAGAGGCAGGTGGATTTCTGAGTTCAAGGCCAACCTGGTCTACAAAGTGAGTTCCAGGACAGCCAGGGCAATACAGAGAAACCCTGTCTCGAAAAAAACCAAAAAACAAACAAACAAACAAACAAACAAACAAAAAAGTAACATATCAGATAGCAAAAATCCAATCAGTTCACAGCATCCACCAGAGACTACAAGAATAGCCTGATTTGAGAGAGCAAACAAATGTAGTATCAACAAATTGAGGACTTAAAAACTTATAGCAGAAATCAACAAGAGAAGATGAAGCAGACACTTTGATGAGTTCCAGGTTGAGTCTTCTCTCCCTGGAGGAGTGTCTGGCTTTCTGTTCCTGTTGCAAGCATTGTTACACTGTGAGATAAACAACAGGAGCCTGTCATAAATGGTTTATGTTTAGTTGTTCTTAAGAACACAATGCTTTGTTCTTGCATTATTTTCTTCTCTTTCTCCCTTTCAGCGCCAGAGGGAAAGCTTGATCCAGGTTAGGAGCTTTACAGGATGATTGACATAAACATAGTTAAGACTGAGCCGAAGGAGGGCCTCTATACTCCCAGAGTCTGCTTTCAACACACTTAAATAAAATATTACCATTTGACCAATAGACTTGACATTATACAGGGCACACACTCTATCCACTGAATCATATCCCCAACCCCCCTTTTGCAGTTTCTTTCATGAAAACTTTGTGATTTTCGTTGTGGCAGCCACTAACTTACATTATTGTGTCTTCTTAGGTTTCTCTGTTTTCTTTTGTTTTGTTTTTGAGACAAGGTAAATGACTTATTTTTGTTAATTTTGAATCCTTGAAATATATTAAATTTATCATGGGATGATGAGATTTAAATTAGGGGTAGATGTTGCTCTCTGTGTCTTTACTAGAAACAATTACAATGTACAATCCTAAAGATGTGCCTCCCCGGAGAGGCCCCTTGGTCATACAGACTCTATATGCCCCAGTACAGGGGAATGCCAGGGCCATTACGTGGGAGGGGGTGGGTAGGGGAGCAGGGCGGGGACGCAGGAGGGTAAGGGAAAATTTCTGGATAACATGTGAAATGTAAATGAAGAAAATATCTAATAAAGAGAAAAAAAAAGAAAAAAAAAAAAAGATGTGCCTCCCCAATCTCTAGGTGATTGTAATTACTAATTGTCTACTCTTTTTAAGAATTCGCCAAGGGTTATTGTTAAATCCCAGATTGTGAAAGGTTAGAGATTTTCACTGTACAGGCAAGTAAATTAGTCTGCAATGATTATAGGTAGTTATGACAGAGAAAGAACAGCGACAGAGAAAGAAATCAGAACAGTTCTCTGGGTTATTATTGAGAGCCTATAAAAAGCAACATCTTTTTAACTCTGTCCATTGACTATTTTTCCATTATTATAAGAAAGAATCTATGATGATTAACTTATGGAAGGAAAGCTCATACTTTTGGAAGTTCCAGTCATTAGTTAGGTGGCTCTGTTTGTTTCTTTGGGGCCTGTATTAAGGCACCAGTGTTTGTAGAGAACATATGGAAGAGCAAATATTCTAACTTCCTCGTGGCTGGGAAGTGGAAAAAAAGAACAAAGGCTTGTACCCTAGTCTTTCCTTCAAGAACATCTAAGCAACCTACAGCTCCCCATTAAGGCCCACCTCTTAAAGCTTCCACTAGTGCCTGGTAGTGCCAGCTTGGGGACCACTCTTTACTTACTACCTGAACTTTTCAGGGACTTTTCTGACCAAAATAGAGCAGTATACCCCTGGCCAAGAAAGACTTATATCTAGTTTATAATGAAAAATACTTCAGTCTCTCTCCAAGAGACCCCAAAAAGTTAACCCTTATAGCATTTCTCAAAACACCACGTCCAAAGTCCACTCAGTTGTAAACATGTATAAGCAATAAAAAGTTAAATCACATACTTCAAGAAACAATGGTACACAATAAATCATTCCCAAAGCAAATAGGTAGAGTAAGAATACAGGAAAGGATTAGGTCAAAGCAAGTCTTTGTCCAATAAAGAAAACATTAAATTCTATAATTCTGTACTTAACATCTAGGGTACTCAGAGGGTTTTGGGTACTCCAAGCATTTTGTTTAGAAATCCCAAGTGTAATTATTTAGCATAGACAAGTATGGTGACTTTGCATGCCACCTAGAGCTGCCTATAGGAGACAATTAGTATCTTTATTTGGGGGGAGAGAGTTCAGTTGATGTTTCATCAAACAGCAAGATGATTACAGGGGCTCTGACTTGGCTCTTTGAACTTTCTTTTTGTCATCTTTATGGAAGCCTCTATGACTCTGTAACTCTTGTATACTGCATGTCTTCAAAACCAGTATTGTTGACCAAGATCTGTTGTCATTAAGATTTACTTGGGCCCACTTCAACCATGCCTAAAACAGTCTCTATGTTTCTTTCCAGCCAAATTTATCCAGTAGTCTTAGGTTAAATTATTATCTTTCTTTTCTGAAAACATTCTGTCATATACCTCTTTGAAACTAAGTTATATTTCTGTTTATACTGCTATACCTTGGAGCTTATACCAAATAGGGTATTTTGAATTCCTGAGTTGCCTCCAAGTTATCTTTTATATTATCTTGGTAGCAAGCACTCTGCTTTTAAAAAAAATAATGATTTTGTGTGCAAAGGCATTTTTCCTGCATGTATGTCTGTGTCCTATATGCATGTAGTCCAGCAGAAGTCAGAAGAAGACATTGGGTCCTCTAGAACTAGAGTTCCTGACAGTTTTTAGTCATCCCTTTGGTGGCAAGAACTAAACCTGACTGAGTTCTTTGTAAGAGCAACAAGTGCTCTTAACCATTAAGTTTCTCTCCGGCCCTGACTTGGTTTCTTTTATAGATAGCAATCTCTTGAGCAAGTAAATCTAAATTAGCAGTATTTCTATCAAAACTGCATTTTCTGAATCTGTCTGCTCTTCTGTACTTTGTTCCAAATTCTTATTTTGAAATTGGCAAAAAGCACCCATTGCCTATGCCTTCTTAATTTTCTGCTGTTAAATCATCCACAATATAAACTGTCATCTCTAAGTTCATCACTATTATCATCAGTTTTCCACAATGTCTCCTGTTGATAATATATGGGCATGGAAGTAATACATCCAAATACATTCAAAGCATTTGCCACATCATGACGGAAATAGCCTCTCATCTACTTCTCAACAGAGTCCTCATTTCCTCGTGAAACCTCATTAGCGTCTTTTTAAAATTATTGTTGTTTTATGGTTTGTTTTGGTGATCCAGACTCCTCAGCTGTTTGGCCTTTTGCAGTCTATAATTACACCTCATTCCTAGTACCTCAAAATCACTGATTTTTTTATCCATTAATAATTTTCTCAAAGAACCGATTCTTGATTTTGTTGATTCTTTGTATTATTCTCTCTGTTTCTAATTTACTGACTTCAGCCCTAAGTTTAACTATTTCCTGCCCTCTGCTTCTCTTGACTGTGTTTGCGCCTTTTGTTGTTGTTGTTGTCTTAGAATAAAAGACCCTGGGATTCATCTACGTGTATATTATAAAATACATATTTATTTATATTTATAACTTGATGCTTTTTGCTGCTAAATAGTATGCCAGTATATAAATTTAAAAGAACTTTAATTCACTCATTACTTAATGGATATTTAGGTTGTTTATAGTTTAGGCATATTATAATAAATCAGAATATTAACTACAAGGTTTTATATAACTTTTTAAATTTCTAGGGTAACTAGGAGTGGAATAAGTGAGTTATGTAATCTTTATGAGACATACATTGTTTTCTGAAGCATCTGTAGAATTTGATATTTCTATCATCAATGTATGAATGGTCACGTTTTCTGAACTATCAACAATTTGTATTATCAGTCTTTGTCATTTTGTTCAATGTTTTTGTAGGTTTATTGATCTCTAAATATGATTTTTATCTTGTATATCCCCAGAGCCTGCAATTTTCATTGTCTTTCCAAGGGTTTATGTGACATTTGGTCATCTGACAAAATATCTATATAAATTTCTTTACTATTTGAAAAATTAAACTGATACTATTAGGCATTCCTATGTACTCTGTACCTATATTAATATTATGTATAATTCTTTTAAAATATTTCCCAGAGTATGGTTCTTCCTTTTATTAAAGTTAGGTAGAACAATGTTGTTTAATTTTATGACATACAGGTTATTAATTTTTATTTTAAATTTATGTATTTCTTGTGTCCTAGTGACATATTTTTACATCACTCATAATTACTAAGATTTTCTCCTACAAGCCATTTTGAACTAATTTATTTATACTATAGAAAGTAAAAGTTTGGTTTTCTGTCTTTTAGTTATAATTGGTAAACAAAATGTTAGTTTTTTTAAATGTTGTCTTAGTCAGGGTTTCTATTCCTGCACAAACATCATGACCAAGAAGCACTTGGGGAGGAAAGGGTTTATTCAGCTTACACTTCCATACAGCTGTTCATCACCAAAGGAAGTCAGGACTGGAACTCAAGCAGGTCAGAGAGCAGGAGCTGATGCAGAAGCCACGGAGGGATATTCTTTACTGGCTTGCTCAGCCTGCTCTCTTATAGAACCCAAGACTACCAGCCCAGAGATGGCACCACCCACAAGGGGCCTTTCCCCCTTGATCACTAATTGAGAAAATGCCTTACAGTCATGGCATTTCCTCAACTTTAGCTCCTTTCTTTGTGATAACTCCAGCTGTGTCAAGTTGACACAAAACTAGCCAGTACAAATGTATACCATGATGACCCTATATTTCATTATATTACATACATAAATACACACACACACACACACACACACACACAGAGTCATGACTTCCTATGGTCAGACTTCTGATATTTCAAATTTGTGAATATGTGATAATGAAACCATAAATACTATTTCAAATGTTGAGCTTTTATCTTTTCTTAAATGAACAACATATAGTACTTCTCCAAATGTTGGGTCTTAGTGGATAGCCACTCTTAGGCAGACACACTATTGTGAAGGCAACTGATACTTTATATGTTCCAAATAGCAAATTGCTGGTTAAGTGTACCTCTCTTCCTTTTCGTGCTCCTGAATCCATGGCAAACACCATTCAAATAATTTACATACTGAACAAAAGCAAATAGTGTTAGTCTTTCAATGTCTTGCTTGCTTCATATGGCATAATATCTTCCAGAAATCTATGCTACAATAAATCTCAGAACTTCCTTCCTTTTTGAGGCAAATCACTATTCTGATGTACTTATATGTAATTTCTTCATGCATTCAACTATCAGCAGATACTTAAGGCATTAAGTTCAGGAATGCAGATAACTTTTCAAGCTATGGGTTTTATTCATTTTAGATAAAGACAGAAAAATGAGATCACTGGATCATATAGTAGTTCTATTTTTAATTTTCTTTGAAGAGCCTTCATATCATTTTACATAATGGCTACATGGGTTTACATTTCCACTAATAATACAAAGAGCTTCAATTTTTTTTTTCCTGATGTATTTCTCTTGCTCATGATAGCAATCTTGTCAGGTGATATCTCATTGTGTAAGGTGATTTCTTATTGTGATCTTTATCTGGAGTTCCTTTAACAATGATATTGAGCATATTTTATTTAACTAGTTTCCAGTGTTATTTCCTCCTTGAAAAACATCTATTCTGGTTATTTTTCAAATTGGAAATAATTTTCCCATTTATAAACAGCATTTTTACTGTGGATTTGTATGAGTGGTTTATATATTTATTTTAAATATTAATTTTATTAGCTACATATTTTCAAAACATTTTACTCTGATTCTCTAGGTTGCCTTTTATTTCTGCTGCTGATGTCTTTTGCTGAGAAAAAGTTTCTCGGTTTGATGACTCCCACATATTTGTGCTTTGTCTGTGTTTTTAGTGTCATATTTAAAAACATTGCTATTAACAGTAAGAAGGGATTTTTTTCCCCTGTGGTATCAGGTAGGCACTTTATGATTTTAGGACTTGCTCTTGAGTCTTCAACTTATTTCATATGAACTCTAGATAAAGGTCCCAATTTATTCTTTTGACTATGAATACATAGCTATTTTGTTTGTTTAGATTTATTCATTTATGAGTACACTGTCACTGTGTACCAGAAGAGAGCATCAGATCCCACTACAGATGGTTGTGAGTTACCATGTGGTTATTGGGAATTGAACTCAGGACCTCTGAAAGAACAGTCAGTGCTCTTAACCACTGAACCAGCCTGAATACTTAGTTTTCAGCACCTGCCACTTCGCCCATCTTGTATTCTTAGTTCCTGTGCCAAGGATTAGTTGAATACAAGTCTGTGGACATATCTTTGTGCTCTCAATTCTATTTCATTTTTTGTAAATCAAACATCATGAAAACATCATGTTTTCTCTACATGTTTATCTATTAATGGGCACAGGTCGTTAGTATGCCTCACTGTTGTGAACAGCAATGCATTGAGTACAGGACTGTACATTTTCCAAGATGCTAATTTTGTTTACTTTACATACAAATCCAGACATGAGGGTATCACATCACATAGTTCTATTTTAAGTTTTTGAAACTTAAATTTGATGTCAGCTACCCATGTTGTCTTTAAATTCTGTTTCCATGGAGTTGTGTTTCAGCCCATGAGTTTTAACCTATTGATGTTTTCAGAATTAAAATGAGTATTTTGTAGGCAGCATATATAGTCAGGTATAATATAGTCAGTCTTGATAATTTTTAAAATTTATTCATTTTACATCCCAATCACTGTACCCCCTTCTGCTCCCCTTCACTGGCCCTCCCTCCCTTCTCCTTTGAGAGAGTAGAGCTCCCTCCCCTTTAACCTCCCCCCCCCCAAGATCCCCACACTAGGCATATCAATTACACACAGGGCTAGGTGTTGCTTCTCTCACAGAGGCTAGACAAGACAGGGGAATATATTCTACAGACATGCTACAGCTAATATTTACTTAATCCTCAAGTGGCCAAAATGCCTGCCTAGGAAAGCTTCTTTAATTAATCAGTTTATAAGTTGGTCAGATCTATTTGTCTTTTAATACACAGAAGAAAATAAGGAACAAAGATGAAAATTCTTTGTAAATCAAGCTGTATGTTTTTATATCTACTATTATGTCAAACCCTAGATATATGCCAAGTATGTTGGTGTTCACTATCTCCTGAAACAAATTCTGAAGATTACATTTCAAGGCAAGCCTGACTACATAGTGAATCCCTGTTTTGTTGTGTGTTTATTTCTTAAAGAGAGAGGAAGGGAAGAATGATACAAAGTTTAAAAGATTAATCTGAAACAAAACAATCAGAATCTTATTTGCAAAAGACACTTGTTTACCTAAGCATCTGTGTCTATTTAGTGTTCCTATTTCTTGACCTATGTCCCCTTTGCATTGGAAGAAGGATTTATGGGATTTTTCTGTAAAACTATAAAATCAAGTTAAATACTGTGTTACTACCACAGCTTAAATGAAAAACTTGTAATGAAGCATGATTGCAGGCTGTCTCTAATTTTTGCAGTATTCAGTCATGTTTCATATGTTCTACTCAATCAATTCAGTCATGTTTAATATGTTCTACTGTAGAGTGGGCTTGTTTCCTGGCTTTAAAACACTATTCACTGTCTGATCTCCCCAATCTTAGATTATTTTCCAGTAATCTTATATCTAACTTTACATTGAAAATAGTCATGCTTATGATACATTCTAGCTCTGTGTTTCTCCTCCTCTCAGAGTTGCATTTGGAAACTGCACTGGGTTGGTTGTGGTGGATTTCATACAGAAGACAGTGCTGCTAAGCATGGGGACCATTGACCTCTATAGATCAAGTGACCTGTACCAGCGACAGCCCCGGTCTCCTCGTAAAAACAGGCAGTTCATTGCAGGTAGGGAACAAAGCAGATGAGTTCTGAGCTTGATTTGTTCACTTGGTTTTTATTCCAGATTGTCTTTCTCATGTGATGCCATTCAAATGCATGCTAATACTGACTCAACACGCAAATGAGTGAATTTAGAAAAAACAGCAAAAAAATCTTTAAATAGACATGAGTGGTGTTTAAAGTTCAATTTGTTCTTGAAGTTAGGAAGTATATCAGGTTTCTTAGATAGGATTCATAAACAAATAAAACAAAAAATTAATAATAATAATAATAATAAATTGGTATGAAAATTGGGGCTCTGGTTGAAATTTCTTTAGAAATTCTTGGACTAAACAGATTAATTGTTCTCTAATATAGTTAGCCCCTTTTAAATATAGTTTGAAGTCATTAGTAACTTTTCATTTTTCAAATAACTATATTGTGGCCATCATCTATTTTTTACTGATGATGACTAAAATAGACATATATTTATAAACAATAAATATCATTCTCTGACATTTAAGTGCTATGAAACATGGCACTTAGCAGAAGCAAATCAATTTAATTACAAAAGAAAAGGAATGTAAGTTCTAATTAGGATATGGCAACAAACATTGATAGTCTGAATAATCCAAAATCTTATCAAATTTCACAATATATCCAAATATGTGGCTTTAACATTCATAAATTTTGTATTTGTATTATTTAATGGAATATACTAGTTGATTAAAATTGCCTTAAAAGTTTGCCTCTATAGTGTTATAAATTTAGATAATGCTTTTACATTTCCTTTTAAACAAATAGTTAACTGAATATTGAGATCTTCACTAAAAATACACATAAAATATTACTTTATACTATATTATAGTTGTTATTTTCCAAATAGAAGATAGGTCAGTTATAACATTAAATCAATTTCCCGTTTGGACGAATGGTGTTTGGTTAACATTCTACTTCTTAGTTATCTCTTTTAGACAAAGGCATAGCATTTGTCCTTCCGAACTTGCCAGGGTTAAATTGGGGAACATCAGCTTTCAGTACTGTCAGGATACTAGAAATTTACGCTCTGTGGGTTCTGCCTCTGTCACTACTAACTTCTAAAAGAAAATCAGAGTAAGAGCTCCTTCATGTTCAAAAAAAGAGGCAGTTGATTTTGAAAGTTCAGAATGTAGGCTATGAAGATGTCAGGGGCAAGTAATGACATGCTGTTGCAAGGCTGGAAATACTGATGGTCAGAGAAGCTGTAGATCTCTGCCAGCATCTCAGTTACTTGTCTGAGATCCACACAAAGGTAGAAAAGTGACTATTTTGACTAGGAAAACTTAATTCAACTCATTGGGTAATTCAAACTTTTTTGGTCTCCACAATAGTGATTGCAAATCAGAATTGTGATATAGGGAAAAATTGATAAAGTTGTAAACTTAGTCTCTCTTATTTATAACATAACCAACAAGTACATACTTCATATTGTAACAAATTAAAAACTAAAGTGTCTGAGCTGTCTTTTTTCATTGCTCAAAGATTAAACATAATAATCTTAATAACAACAAAGTAATTTTATATAGTATTACAAACCAAGCAACTCCACAACGGTAAAATCATGTAAGAAGACTATGCCATGGATTTTATGAGAGAATTTGATTAAATAAAAAGGCTACAGCATTCTCATCATTCATCTATCACTTTCTAATTGATTTATTTTTAAAGTATCTCCTCTCTAGTTTGATTACCTAATCTTGCTACAGTTTCTTCACCTTGGCTGTTCTAGAATCTGGTATGATACCACTTCCTTTCACTTTAGACTATTTTCTCTCTTTCCTCTGCCTGCTGCTGCTGCTGCTGCTCTGGCATGCTCCAAAGACAACTTTTGCATGCGTGGGCTGTCTAACTTTTATCCAGATTTAACGAAACGGATCCGTACTTCCTATCAGAGTAAGTTCTCTAAAGGTTAGGCGAATCGCTTTTTTTTTTTAAATGGTAGTTCCTAAGCTAAATCCATTCATGAGTGCTTAGTAATGTGTTTTTCAAAAAAAAAAAAAAACACATTCAACATGCATGCAAATTTTTGTTCTGTTATGGAAATGTAATCTGGCATTTTGATCATTTTATTTTTTAATTTTCAAAATTTTGATTTAAATATTCTCGATCATTGTTGTCATGTGTCTATCCACCAGCCTTTGTTTCTGTGTTCATTTCAAACCCTGTCCTATTAGTCAAGCAGTCATTGTGCTTCCTTTTGAAGAAGGAAGAGCTGTAGTATTCTTGGAAATAGTGACCCTGACATAACTGTGTCAGTAACAATTCCGCACTTCCCTATTTTATCACTGTTGTGCTTTTGACCATTTTGCAACCTTATTCTGATTAGTGTAATGATATTCTTTTATAGTTCCTGGGGATAACTAAGGATTCCTAATTTATCTGCTTTTTATTAAAATAGAATACCTCAAAACACATTTCACTGGTGATTTTAGGTACCAAAATCTGGTACATGGAGGAATTAAAGTAATAAGTAACAGGTGAATAATACTATTTTTTTCTATGTTAGCAAATGAAGATGGAAAGATGGATGAAATAACTAATTCCAAACACTGGTGCAGAAAGTGTGATGGTGTATCACTATAGATATAACAAAACTAGTGGTATTATGGGTTATAGTTCAAATAGTTTTTGACATGAGGAGATATCTATATTGTGCTAATATATTTTTTATAAAAATCAGGTTGCTTGCCAAAATATACAATTTAGCATTATAGTTGTATAAAAGTACACACACACACACACACACACACACACACATTTGAACATCTATACTGTTGTAACATGAATTTCTCCAGACATCCTCTTACTAGTTGAATCACACCCTGTTATAAATCATAAAACTTTACAAGTTTAATGTTCCTGGCAGAAAGCTGCCTCCTGTAAAACCCTTACAATCTTTCTGGCATACCAAGTGTGACCTGTTTTTACTTATTCTATCTTTGACCACTTTGGGGATACTGCTCACTGTTCCTGTTCCAGGTAACTCTGTCACTTTTGACACCTGTCTTAGCTTCTGCTACTCCTAAAACAGGAAGAGATACTAGGATATTTCTTGACATTTGGAAATTATGTGAAATTCAATTTCCTTAATAAAGTTTTGCTGAAACATAGTTATACTCCTTCATTCAAATGTTTTCAGTTTTCACATTTTAATGGCCGGACTGAGTAATCAGAAAATCACATGACCATAAATCTGTTTCTCTGTGTACATTTTAAAAAGTTTGTTGGCCCCCTACTCTATAACATTTAACATTGTGTACCCAAGCTGTACATCCACATAAAGAACTTGAAACTTTCTGTCAAGAGTTTCCAGTGCATCTGGATACAATTTTAGCTTCCCAAAATATTCAAGAACACGACATTCAGGTTTTACCAGTTTCTCATTATTTTCCTACCTGATGTTTCCAATAATCAACATGTGATGCTCTGATGATAAGTAGAGAATAGAGGACAAATGCTGACTCTGAGCTTGTCAAACTTCCACAATACCAGTCATACAGACAGTACTAGGAAGCCTTGAGAGGTACTGAATGTTTCTATATTCTGTCAATAACAACAACAACAATAATAATCATCTCTAAGCTTTTGGAGATTTTATTTAGGATCATCTAAAACATAATTTTCTGTTACTTCTCTATAAAATATGCTGCTTTGTTGTATGGCTACTCTGGCCCTGAAGGTCTCACCACCTCCAGGGCTAGCTCCATGCAGTGACCTCCCATCTCCACTGTTGCCTGACCCAGAGCTCTGAAATATCTCCACCCAGCTCACTAAGTTCCCACTAGCAGGTCTCTACCTCAGGATTCCAAATTCCCATAGCCTTTTGGTGTGCACTTCTTTCAAACCCATGCTTTCTCCCCGGAACCCAGTTAAGTTGTGCATGAGGGAAAACACCACACAAACTTAGTTCAGAATCAACAGATAACTCAATCACTGAATGCAGCAACTAGCATCCTAATTTTGTAAGCTATACTAAATTTAACTCCTCCAGTGGCGAATCCTGGGGAATCTGCCATCTAATCCGGGCCTCTTGTTGGCTACATATTGTCCTCCAAGCTCTCCCCATCCAGAAGCAAGACACCTTTTCCTTCTCTCCTCTTCCCCTTCTTCCTAAACCTTGCCCAGTGATTGGTTCCTAGAAATCCTTATTTATTAGGGGAAGGTTCACAGTAAGTCACCTGAGTTTGTGATTCACTCCTCATCCCAGGCAACCCCTCTTGGGGAAGTGGAATTAGCATCAAAATACAAACAGCACCAGGGCTATCCACAACACTTCCCCCTTTCTGATCAATTAAAAGGTTTTTATATCCAATATAAATTGAGCACAACTATTAACATTCTGTAATTTATAAAGTACAAAATACACCTAACATCCAGTCCATCATTTTGGTCAATTAAATTGAATACTCTTTATCTATCCTAACTTTAAAAAAGCTTATAAATCCATGTTATATTCTGGTTTAGCTTGTATACTATCTGAAAACTATCTTCTCAAATATATTTTCTCAATGTTAAATAGTCTGGGTTGGCTATGAGACTATAAATAGTCTTTCAACCCCGTCGGAAATCTGAGAACAACCAATATTATCTGAAATATAGGAAGCTTTAACACAGCTTCCAGAACTGAGGCAAATTGTAGAGACAGCTGCCTACCTATACAACCCCAGTATGTCAGGAAGTTGGAGCATCAGTCTTCAGCCTTCTGGCCCAGGATATTCTGACAGACCTTGAAAAACAGGAATTATTAAGGACTAGCCTATTCTGTTTCTGCAGAACTAAGCTGGCCTAACTTGTAACTTGTGTCCTCTCAAGAACAGTGCAGGTCTGCAGAAGAGACAGGCAATTTCTGCCCAGTGACCACCTAGCTACAATGCTTCACCTCACTTGGAGGTAGACATGCTCAGCTGCTTCTTTAAATCCATGAGTGGGAAGCTGTTAGGAGCAGCTATGTCTCAACAACAAGCGAATAAATAACATTAAATGTCACATTCTATGGATTTCTTATGTTTTTGAAAACTATGTATCTATGTAAAGTAATCTGGGCTGTTTTACATTAACTACTCTCAGCTATTTCTAATTAGATTATCTTGAAAACATCCAAACAATTAACTCAGAGCCATGAATTTCTTCTTATCTGGCCCTTAACTAACAGGCTTAATCATCTCAGATCAGTTTGTAATGGCATTTATAGAAGGACTGGGTCTAAGCTTTGTACTTTGAAATTTTTTGTATCAATAGAAGAAATTCATACCAATGAAAACCTTGATTCTGCATCAAAATAAATTCTGTACCAAAATAAGAAATTATGAGTTCAATTTAGTAACTATTGTGCAGATTTTTACCAAATGAGATTATGGCTACATAATTCTAGCTATTTCCTCCCTGTTCAAATTATGACTATTTCTAAATTCCCGAGAAAGACAACTTAGAATAACTACCTCCACACCCCCAATTCCAAGGAACTACTTCCAGCTGAATATGGGTGTTAAGATGTCTTTGAAGTGGGAGGAAGTTAGGAAAATAGGGGTGTTGGTTGGCCTTAAAAGGCCACAACAACAATTGTTTTAGTCTCTGATGTCTGTCTCCTGACTGCATCTGGCTGAAAGTCCTTGAGATCAGGAGTTCAAGCAGGTCAGTTCAGCATGTCTGACGATGAGACTCACCAAGACTGTATAGTCTATAATATACAAATCTCAAAACAAAACTTTAGTATCATCAAGATAACTTTTTTGTTTGATTCTCTGGAATCTAGTTCTCAGGGAGTCTCCCTTCATCATATCTGATCCATATAACTCTGGAAGGTGTGTAGACACTACTCACCTTTCCTAAAGGTGCAAAGACAAAACCTTTCTCCCAAAATAGCATGCCCTTGAGCCAGTAACCAGAAAAACCTCTCTATCAGAGGAATAACCAGAAAACTCAAATCATATCCATTTTGAAAATTAAAACCATCCGAAACAAATGAAGTAAACTAAAATACTGTATGAGCCTATTCTTAGGCTTTTTCTATTCTGTCATGCCAGGAAATTAACCTAAAATTCCCATGGAGCTCACGTTCAAAGAATTTGAGTTTCCTGAAGACTTTAATATAACATCTATCTGTTATGCTCTCTACCTGGAGCCACAGACTTCCATCAATACCTGTTCATCGCAGGCAAATATCACTGCTCTTTTGGAGCAGTAAATTATCCCTATCCTAGTTTGCAACTGCGGTGAAATTCCCCATGTGATTGGGATAAAATCTGTATATAAATCTATCCTAAAAGCAAATAATCCCAATTTTATAAATCCACAGTTCAGACACTATCTGCCCAAGAAGTATGCAGCTTCCGTTCTCCAGCTCTCTGACTCACAGCAGGGGACCTCAGAACCCTCTTTCTTTGTTCCAAGGTTCCTGTGCTTGAGTCCTGTGACTTGACTCTGCTCTACTTGCCAAACCTCCAAATTTCTAACTAAATTTCTAACTCGTAAGCTAAGAATCTTAAATTTCTATGGATTATTGCCTGCCACGTTGGATATCTGTTGCGTGAAATATAAAAAAAAGGACCATCCCAGTCTAACTCTAGCTACTCTCTGGCCCCAGTGGTCTCACCACCTCCATGGCTAGTCCCATGCAGCAACTGCCCATCTTGCCATTCTCTGACCTGAAGCCCTGAAATCTCTCCACCTGACTGCAAAGTTCCCATCGGCGGGTCGCTGCCATGCCAGCCCCACGCTTCCAAATTCCCATGGCTTTTTGGGGTACATTTCTCGCAAACCCATGTTTTGCTACCATAACCCAGTTGAGTTGTTCACATGAAGGAAAACACCAAACAAACTTAGTTCAGAATTAACAGGTAGCACAATCACCGGGCACAGCAACAGCATCCTAATTTTTTTTATTTTGTTTGTTTGTTTGTTTTTCGAGACAGGGTTTCTCTGTATAGCCCTGGATGTCCTGGAACTCACTTTTTACACCAGGCTGGCCTCGAACTCAGAAATCCGCCTGCCTCTGCCTCCCGAGTGCTGGGCATCCTAATTTGTAAGCCATGCTAAGTTAACTCCTCTGGTAGCAGATCCCAAGGGATCCACCACCTGAAACATGGGGGGACCTCTTCCCCACCTACATTTTACCTCCACACTATCTCCTGCCCAAAAGCAAGGCCTTCTTTTCTGCCTCTCCTCTTCCCTGGCTGTCCTGTCTATTTCTCACCCAGTGATTGGTTCTCAGAAATCTTCATTCATTAGGGGAAGGTTTCACAGGAAGTCACCTGAGTAAGTGATTCGCTCCTCTTCCCAGGTAGCCCCTCTTGGGAAAGTGGAATTAGAATCAAAATACAAACCTCACCAAGGCTACCCACAACACTGTTTAACACCTTTATGTTCCTCCCTTGTGATTTACTCTCATCTCTCTATAAATACCTTCCTCAAGTTCTATTTTCTATAATAAAACTTTTTTTGTTGTTTTTTGTTTTTTGTTTTCTTTTTGAGACAGGGTTTCTCTGTATAGCCCTGGCTGTCCTCTTGAGCCAGTTCCTTTAATTAAAGTGCCCATGGTTTATAAGCTTGTATACAATATGTCTGTATTGTTTTGGTTCATTTATACAGGTATGTATCTTATAATTGTACTTTACATGACAAGAATCTGGAAACTGCATCAATTAATCTTTTAAAATTTAAATTCAACAAATAAGAATTTAAATTTGAGTAAAATAAATGCTTTATGCTTTCTACATCCAGTACAAGTTTTTGTTTTGTTTTGTTTTGTTGTTTTGTTTTTGTTTTTCGAGACAGGGTTTCTCTGCATAGCTCTGGCTGTCTTGGAACTCACTCTGTAGACCAGGCTGGCCTCGAACTCAGAAATCCGCCTGCCTCTGCCTCCCAAGTTCTGGGATTAAAGGTGTGTACCACCACCGCCCGGCTCCAGTACACGTTTTGAAATAAGCAAATAAATGATGATGGAGTAGTGAGAGCATGGCAGAAAGCTATCTTATGGGGCTGGAGAGATGGCTGGAGAGAGTGGTTAAGAGGCCCTGGTGCTCTTCCAGAGATCCTGAGTTCAATTCCCAGCAACCACAAGGTGGCTCACATCCATCTGTAATAGGATCAATGCCTTCTTCTGGTGTGTCTAAAGACAGCTACATTGTACTCACATACATTAAACAAACAAACAAACAAATAAATAAATCTAAGGAAAAAAGAGAATACTGACTTTTTAAAAAGCTATCTTATTACCACAGATAGTCATATTAGATAAATAGAAGAACTAACTCTTGTCAGTATTGGATTGATTGGAATTTTGTGACAATTATAGTTTTTTTCTAACTAGAGACCCACATAAACAACAGAGAAGTAAAATCAAGTCCTTTTAATGTTGGAGTTAAGAAAGAATTCTATATCACTACCAATGGTCACTGTGGTGGCCAGTATAGCCCTGAAACCTAAAATCAGATGTTGTAAAGTCCTCTCTTAATGATAAACATTGTATGTTATAAAGAGGTTAATTCTTTAGTAATTCAAATATATTTATTTCAATTTTATAAAAATTTGTGCTGAATTTTTAGCTAAGATAATCTGATTGTATTTTTATAGTCCTATATTACTATAATAGAGATAGTGTATCTTTTACAAGAAGTATTCCCTAGCCATTAAAAATGAGTGTCTATGCTGTCCCTATCTATAGAGAGAGATTCCATTTCCATGGTATGTTCATCCTATTCTGATTGTACAAATAAATTTATTTATTGTTTAATGGTAAATTTATAACACTTTAAAGGAAATGAGGACATGTTAATATATCCCTCTATAAATGAGAAAATTAACATTAAAAGAGATTAAATTCATTTCTCAAAATCCTAAAGGGTAAGTCACACAAACCCACATCTATGTGGCACTAAGAAGACCCATGTGCTTTCTACCATGTTATCTTGTGTCTCTTACAGTTTTAGACACAGTGAGAACCTAATCCATTATTCTTTAACCAAAAGCCACTCCCTGTTGGGGAGGGGGTGGGGGGGCTATAGGGGGCTTTGGGGATAGCATTTGAAATGTAAATGAAGAAAATATCTAATAAAAAAAAAGAATTAAAAAACCACTCCCTTCCCCCATAATACCTATTATCAATAAAATAACATAATCAAAATTAAAATAATTTGAATTTATTTTTCACATCTTTGAAATGAAGACTTAGGTAAAGTACTCCAGAAATGTCTCTTATATCTCTAAAAATTTTTTTTTATTCTGTCACATCAGTTTTGCCCTAGAAGTAATGCCACATTTATATTTGAACCTTATAATTTTAATTATAATGAAATAACTTAATTTTAATCTTTTCGTGGTCTATTTTCCTGATTAGCTTATTATCTAGTTTAATAACCAAGAAGCTGCCTTTCATAAGCCCTTAAATTTATGCCTCCAAATCTCTTCTATCATAAAATAATAAAATTCTATAACTGAAAGAAAATCTATATTTAATAAACTACTGTTTGTAGAAGCAGTGAAATATATTTTTAAGATACATGTTCAAATTTAGATTACATTCTACTTTTTCATCTCGTTGACTAGTTACTGAAATCTTAAAGAAGATACTTAAATAATTGAGATTTCTTCTCAAGTCTATAAAATACCATATAGCCATATCTCTACCTCTCAAAGATTTGCAGAACTCTTCTGGGTTGATTTTGTAAAAGAACTTTTATAACTACTAGATGTTTTTAGTATTCATGTGTGTTGTAGTCAAACAGCAGATGGTTAAATAACTTCCAGAGTCATATCATTGTATGGAAACCAGTGGATTAAAATTCCATCTTCTCTGACAATACCTAGTGTTATGTTTCTGAGAATGTCAGAAGTGCTGCCAGTTAAAAACTGATTGTATGCCCTGAAGGTCAAAGGAAGTTTGAGAATACCTTTGAGGTAAAGTGTGGTTAAAACCATTTGCTTGGGCATCAACATAAAATTGTACAAGGGATCCTTTGAGATTCATGTTTTCCACTGTTGACCAAATGAGATGTTTCAGCTTAGGAAATGTCCTAAAAACACAAACAAGAAAAAAAAAGTGAGGTAAGAGACTAATTCATAAAGAAAAGGAGAGGATACCTGTAAGAGAACAGGCAAGGGAGGGTGAAAATAAACATCTGAAAACAAAGTCTAGCATAAAAGGAAAGGGGAAACAGATAAGAAAAAAAGGGATATCTCAGACAAAAGAGAAAATGTCAGCATAGATCGTGATAAACAAGATCCACTCATTCAATATTTTTGTTGAATGGCTTTCTTAGGCCATGAGTGCACTGCGGTGAGGAAGGGAATCACCCTGGCCTCTTGCAGTTCCTGCTGACCATTCCCTACACAGGTAGATAAATCCAGAGATAGACTATAACTGAAAAGTAGCAATGCTGTGGTGGTGGAAATGAGAAATGAGTGGCTAATTATATTCCCGACTTTTTATTTTATCTGAGAAAAACCGATTCAAGAAAGAAATACATAAGCACAGCTTTGCAAGATAATGAGGAAGCAATCAAAGCTTTGGGTTCCCAGTCTCAAACAAGCTAGCATCAGAGCACTAGGTTGGAGTTCCCACCAGAATTAACAAAGCCAATTTCTTTAAATTACAAAATAAGAAAATAGTGTTTTGTTTTGTTTTTTTTTTTTTAAATAAAAGATATATGGCTTAAAGTGATTTTTACAAGGTTATCTCAGGCAGATAGTATCAGAATTGAACCTGAAAAAGTACTGATAGTTTCTAGACTATAGCAAAAAGAAACAACAAAGCCCATGTAGAAGCCAAATAACTCCTTCAGCTGAGCACATAAGGATTCAAAAACCAGGGCCGAATCACACTGCTTTCAAAGCATTTGGCTTGAAAGGGTGTAGACAAACAGATCAGTACTTGGATTGGACAAGCTATTAAGAGGAATTTTTCATTCTCATTTAAAAAAAATAACATGTTATAAAGTTACATGAAAATGGAAAAATCTATTCAGAGAGAGATTTGTGATAAGAGAGAAGGAGAGATAAACAAGCAACAGAGTTCTTAGGAAGATAAGGAGCTGGGATTGGCATGTGTGCCAGGATTGACGTGATTATGCCATAGAGGTGCCCCATGAAAACGATGTGACAGCATTGTAATGACTTGTCAAAATGGGAATGAAATGAAAAAATTATAAAATGCCATAAAATGTCAATACAAAACCTACTGTTACATTAATCATGAAAAGGAGAAAAAGTCACACTATGATATTATATCAGTCAGTTTCCTATTTTTCTAAAATGTTTATGGGAAAAACTATTCTCATAGTCAAAAAAATGGTTTATTTCAAAATAATTACTATTTTTAATAATTACATTAAGTAATAACAACTAAAATCTCCAGTATGAGTTTAGGGTACATTGTAACTTGACAAATGAAAATAGTTTTACCATTAAGTTCATTTGACCAAGAAGGTAGGTAAAAGAGGTAGACAAACAACAAATTCAGTAAGCAATACAGAAATAGATGAATGAAGCTTAGCTCTGTGCGTGTGCTCCTGCATGTGTAAGTGCACACTCATATGTCATGAAGAAGCCAGAGGTCAGTCTCAAGTCCCATTCCTAAGGGTTAGTCCACCCTGTTTTTGAGTCAGTATCTCCAGCACTGGGATTACCATTCCGTGCCACCCTATGTGGATATTTCACATGGGTGCTGGGGAATCATACTAAGGTTCTCATGCTTGTGTATCAACCACTTTACAGCATAATCTATTTTCCAGCCTCGAAGCTAAGTTTATAACTTCCAGTTTTCATTTAAATTTTTAATGAAATAATCTAACATATACTTTATACTTTTTGCCTATTAATGATATTGTAATGACCTAACCTCATCTCTCCTTTCTCTTAATAACTATATAGCCTGGGAAATTTATGTAATGGCCTCTGCTCTTTTTCTTATCAGTATAGTAAAAATAATAATATAACATTTCTTATGGTTTTGTTACATGTATTAGGTACAAACTATTACTTATAATGAACATGTGGGCATTAGGAATTTATAATTTTAGTTATTCAAAGTCTTCCAAAGTTTTCCAAATTTTTATAAAATCTGCATAATTTTTTCAGCTACACACACTACTCACTAGTCATTGTGGTTCTTTTTTCTGTCTGTTACTTACCTGTTGTTCCAAGTTACTTTTCTTAATATTTCTGGTTTAAGTAATCTTTTCCTTTTTATAACCTGCTAGTTCTAATTAGATGTCACATAACAAAGCCTGTTTAAGTGAATAAAGATTCAAGAACTAAGATAATGTCATAGTGATTCTGTAAATTAATATTCATTGCTTATTTTGTTATAAACTTCCTTGTATTCACTTTTTATCTACTTGGCAAAAAGTGTGCTCAAAATTATTTAATTGATGTATACTCTCAGGTTAATTTACTCTTAATGACTCTTATGTCAGTAAATATTATAACAATATAATGACAGAAAATAGAAATTTCAGGTAGGATAATCTTATTAAGTTATAAAAAAAAAGTCTTGAAATTTTCCAATGAAATCTGAACTAGATCACATAACATGCCTTGAGACTTATGCTCAAAACCCTGAGAAGAATATGATAGAGAAGAAAATTCCTGAGACCTTCAATTTTTTTATCCTATCTTTTGTATGTTTAGAAACACAAAGACTTACAGTGTCAATAGTATAGTAGCATACTGTAAAGGTGTTCAGACAAGGAGAAAGAGCTCCTATATCCTGAATATTTTAAAGGCTATGCCACCCAGGTTTGTATAAGTACACAGTGTGGTGTAAATACAGTGACAGAATTATCTGGAGATTTGAACATATTCTACATGTAAGTGATAAATGACTATCATTGTAGACCAGTTTCTGTTTAAACTGTATCATTGATTTATTCCTGTGATCTTATTTATTCAGAAAGGTACACTCAACTCTTTGAACTTACAGTATCTCATGAACATAGGACTTAAGGGACATTTTCATAATAAGACATTACATTTTCAGCTTGCGACTTCTATGAGGGTTGTTTTTTCTGTTCCTATATGAGTTTCTTTTCTGTTGCTGTGATAAAATTACTCCAACAAATGCAACCTAGGAGAGAAGGTGTTTGTTTTGGCTTACAGGTCAAGAGATAATGCAGTTCCTCATGGCAGGAGAAGGGTAGCAATAGGAGCATAAGGCTGCCTAACAGTCAAGAATTTGAAAATAAAAAAGACAAAACAGGAATTGGGAGCCAGGCTACAAAACTTCAAGGATCTCTCCAGGGACACACATTTCAACCATAAAATGCTGTCCTTGGCCCCATATGCTCATGGCTATCTCATAATGTAAATGCATTAATGAAATTTTTAAATCTTCATAATCTTTAACAGACATACCAGTGTTACAAAGTCTCTTCTGAGATTCAGGGCAATCTCTTAAGTGCAACCCCTGTAGAATAAATAATAATAACAATAATTAAAGGTTTCATTCTTCCAATTTAACACTGGCACAGAGTATACATTCCCTTTCCAAAATGGAGGAATGGAATGCAGTGAAGACAGGTGGGGCCAAAGCAATACAAAACTCAACAAGGAAAACACAAAGTTTTGTACCCCCATGCCCAGTATGCAGAGCTTCAGTGTCAAAGGGCTTAGGTGGCTCCACCCCTCCATTTGTGCCTCCTACAGTATGTGGCTCCGTCTATGGCAGTTTGTACTGCCTGGATACAATCCTCATTGGCAGGAATCCCTTGGCTCTGACATATCTGCCATCTTTATGTCTTCATCCCAACTTGGGTTTCATCTTCACAGCCACACTCAATGGTCCTGAAGGCCTTTTTTAGGCCCACCAACCTTCCTGTACATTGCCTTGCCTCAATGGCTGAGACCATAGCAGATGAAATCCTAATCCTTTCAATCTTACATCTAGAACAAGTACCACATGAATAACACTAAAACGTTCTACTTCTAACCATGCTAGAGTGTGATCCCATTGGAACACACTTGCAATAGCTTCTGCATGCCAAACCCAAAATAAAACAACAACAACAACAACAAACTTTAGGGCATTGCTTTCCAGGAGCAAAGACCCTCAAACTCTCTCCTGTCACAACTTGGAGGCTTTACTGGATGAAGTCTTATCCTCAAAATACCTTTCCTGTTGTATCTGGCTTTTATTTAATGACACTAATCTTCTTAACAATCAACAGCCTCTTTTATCTTTTCTCTTTCTCTCTGCCTTTCTACAATAAAGATCTAAAATCATTTTTAAAAAATTACAGCCTTATTTTCAGCATGTGCCTTAGCTGTAATCTTTAGCTTCCTGCTGTACCTTTCCTCTCCAAATTTTACTTTTTATTTCTTTCTGCCCTATTTGTTGCTTTTTTCCATTGTAAACATGTGTAAATGTAATCAGGAATAACAAATGGCACAAACTGAATGTTATATTGTCGTGAAATTTCCTCTACCAAAAATACTTAGTCTATTACTTTTTTAGGCAGCCTCATGCAAATTCTCAGGACGTGGTCAGAATGTATCCATATACGGCTCTATCACACAAATGGCTCTATCACACAAATGGCTCTGGCCCTATTCTTGATAAGAGTTCTTGTCCCATGAGCTGGGCCTCCACTGTCTGTGTTTCTTTCATCACTCCTATCTTCCAGCATAAAGAAAAAGGTTGATAGGGAGACATAGGAACAAAGACAATTTTCATCACTCACAATACCTCTTAAATATTTCTGGGCATGGAAACATAGATGTATGCATTTGTTCAGAAAGTGATAAAATGGAAGGTAAGAAACAAGAGGTTGATGTGTTTGTTGCGACTTGATGCCACTGAATGAGCAATTATAAAATTTAAATCTGTAGTATCTCTTAAAAAGATCTTTCTAAAAATCAATAACCTCCTGGAGTAGAAGACTGTATTATATCTTTTTAAAGCATTTTCTATTTCCTATTATTCTTGGCATATTTGTTAAGGAATTTAGTCATTTAATAAGTATGTTTGTTGGTCCTTTATTAAATGATTGAAGCAATAACAAAATAAGAATTCCATATGAAGTATCAGCACAATTTATCTTCTCTTTTTCTCTCCTTCCCTGTCTTCCTTTCTTCCCACTCCCAACCCCTCTCTCCTTTTCATTTTCAGGCTTAACAGAGCTGAATGATAGTCCAGTCCCCCTGGAACTTGAGCGCTGCAAGTCCCCCACCTCAGGTAAACATAGTGGTATTTTTCAAGCTTCTGGTAATTCACTGAAGTAAGCTATTTATTTACTTTCATAAGTCTTTTAACATTAGTACTTAATTCAATTTCTGAAATTTAATCATAAGTAGCTTTGTTTCCAAAATAAATACAAATGAGTGTCTTTTAAAATATCCTTGGTCCAAATAAAAATAAGATCAGATGTGAGTGTTAATTATATCTTAGAGAAAGATCTTTTTTTTCCAGATATATTTAAAAGTGCCTAAAAAGTGACAAATAAAAATGAGTAATAGATCCAAAAATTGTCATCTATTGGTATAGCTAAATTTGTGAGAAATATAAACTTTTGGTTCAGACAAAAATTATAGAATGTACTTGGGCCACTATCTTATGAAATGTTTATTTATTGATAAATTAAAATGAAATCTAATGTGGCATAAATAAAACAACTTTAAGATAAAGTGTGAGCCCACTAAATAAACATATAAAAACATAAGGAAAGAGAGTTCTAGAGCTAAGTCTTTAAACATATAAGTAAATTAATAAATTAATTAATAAATTAATATCTATGCATGGTAGGTTCTGAGCAGTTGCCTACTTTTTAAAAAAATATCAAATAATATATTACCTCAAATGATTTAAAATAATTTTAAAGTATCTATTCTGAATTTTCCAAAATATATAACAATGAATAAAATTTTATTACCTAAGTATGGTATGTATTTTGATAATGGATAGATGCATGCCTACTGAATAACAGATGTGATTGACATATAGTTAAATTGTAGACTCTTTGCCTAATGTATACAAGGCCCTAAGTTGTGATGCCAGCAATATAAAACCTTTTTTTTCCTTAGAATAGCAAAAGACATCATTACTTTTTGTTTACATTATTTTTTTAATTTATATGGAATTGTTAAAACTTAATCATGCTTCTCAAAGCATGTATCTGGATTTTAGAAATTCTTCTAAAGTTGCAGCATGTCTTCAATTTGCTGTACCCTTTACAAGTGGCTGATTTTTTTTCCTTGCTCTATAGGAGTCTAGCCCATCCACAACCTATTGTATCCTGTGTGTTATTTTCTTTTAATAAAATATTGTTTTTAATTTATTGCTTTTTAAAAGATAATTTTATTTGTATGCATGTGAGCCTACAAGAACATATGTGTACTACATATATGAAGGAGCTTGAGGAGGCCAGAAAAGGGCATCAGATCTGGAATTGAAAATAACATTCTCAATTACTGTGAACATGTATGTTGGGAAACAAACCTGGATCCTCTGCAAGCACGTTACTCTTAACCACGGTGCTCTCTCTCCAGCCCATGCTGATTTTATCTTAAGATCCCTAATGAACTCTTCTTTCTGCATCCACTTTGGCACTGTCATAATGTAGGAAATCATTGCCTCCTCTCTAGAGCAACACAAAATGTTCCAGAAAATGTCCTGCCTTTTAATTTCCCCTCATTGTTCATTCTTCATATCATGTTGTAGAATTAACTTCCATAAATTATTACTTTGCTCATACTTTGTACTTAGCAATATTTCATATAATTCAATAGCCTTTATTAGATTGTTGTACCAACTTAACTTTAAATTCGCTTCCTTAACCTGAGTTTGAGTAATAAACATTGAATTCTCCCTTCCATTCTGTTCTTACACATTGTTTCTGTCCTTCTGAAAAACTAAATGTTATTGTTAGTTGTTATTTATTTTGCCAGACAATTTGTATTTGAAAACACACACACACACACACACACACACACACACACACACACACACACACACACACATCTATTTTAGCCCCATGTTTTATGTAGTTTACTATAATCATGTTTGCATTAACTTATAACTGCAGGTGCATAAGAACCTGAGTCAGGCCAGGCAGTGGTGGCACACGTCTTTAATTCCAGCACTTGGGAGGCAGAGGCAGGTGGATTTCTAAGTTCCAGGCCAGCCTGGTCTACAAAGACATGCAAAAGGCTGGGCAGTGTAGCAGGTTCTGACATATATGCTCTAGGGATCCAACTCAGGTCCTTACACATGTGCAATAGGCACTTTACTGACTGAGCCTCATCTTCCTCCTTCCCTTCCTCCTTCCTCTCCTTCCTCTTCTGCATAAAGGTTTAAGTAAATTTTGGAATTACTTACTCTTTAAAGTTTAAGTACCATTTATCTATTGAAACAACTACTTCATGTGTTCTTTATTTTTACATAATTATGCTTTCTTTTTAAATAAATTTATTCCCATCATGGAAAAGTTTTACTTGGCCTTAAACAATGGTTTTTAGTTTTGTTTATTTTTAACTTTTAATTTCTACATTAGCTTTGTCAATTACTACTTCTTTCCTTTGACATTATTTTTCCTTTTTCAACTTTTTATGATATATGTTTAATTTTTATTTTCATTATTGATTACATGTTTCTATAATTATTCAGTGCTAAATTACCCTTTGAACTCCACCCTAAATGTAACACAGATTTTATACATGGTAATTTTATTAAAATTATTTTCATGCAATATACCACTATTTTTTCTTTTTATTGGAAATAGATTTTTCCCATACACCATATCCTGATTACAGTTTCCACTTCCTCTACCCCTCTGAGTTTCTCCTAACCTCCCTTCTCATCTGAATCTACCCAATTTCTGTCTTGTTAGAAAGCAAACAGGTTTCTAAGGGAATATAATAGAATATAATATAGTTTAAAAGATAAAACAGAAACAAATAATTAGGACTAAATAAACAGAAGGGAAAATCTCAAGAAAGGCACAAGAAACAGACTATAGATGCAGAGATTCATCCATACTTGCATTCAAGAATTCCATGAGTACACAAAACTGGAAGCTATAACATGTACATAAAAGACCCACTGGGTTAAAAAAAAAAATAAGGGGAATGGAGAGATTGCTCAGTAGTTAGGATCACTGATTTCTTCTTTCAGAAAAACTGGGTTCAGTTCCCAGCACCCACACAGCAGCTCACAACTGTCAGTAATTCTGCGATCTGACACCTCACACATACATACATGCAGACAAAACACCAATGTTTTAAAATTAAACAAAATAAAATTAAAATTAAATAATTAAAGTAAATAAAAATTTAAAGGATAAAATTAGCAAAAGAAAGAAAGAAGGAAGAAAAATCCCTGACAGCTATGAGACATGGAACCTCCAAAGATGTTGTTGAGTTCATTTTCTATTGGCCATCTATGATAGACTACACAGTCTACCCTTAAGAGTAATCTGTTTTCCAAGTGAAACTCCATGGGAGAAAATTAAATTTTTATTTACAAGTGGTTATCAATTGGAAATAGCTTCTGGGTTTACACTCAGAAGCGCTGGAGCCCCATGTGGTGCCAACCTGTGAGGTCCTATGTGTGCTGTCTCCTTCTTGAGTTCATATTCAGTGCTTTGGTCCTATTATGCTTAGAAGGCCTTGTGTTCTTGGTGTCCTCCATCCTCTCAGACTCTTAGCTTTTTTCTGCCTCCTCTTTCACAAGGTTCTTTCTGCATCATGTCTGACTGTATATTTGTTCCCATCTGCTGCAAGAAGAAACTTTTCTGATGATGGCAGAGCAAAACACTGATCTATGATTGTAACAGAGTGTCATAGGAATCCTTTGATTGCTACTTTTTTTTTTTTTTCTTTTTTAAGGGATGGTAGTATTTGCCTTTCCCCTAAGTTCCTAGTCTCAGATTCTTGACCACTCAAATAAAGTCAGGTATGGATTGCATCTCATTGGGCCTTCAGAAAGTTATATATAGTTGGTTACTCCCACAAGCTTTGCACTGCCACTACACTAGCATATCCTGCAAGCAGGATACCACTGTTGATTGATGGTTTGTAGTTAAGTAGTTGTTTGTTTCTCCTTTGGTTAAGAACACAGTAACCTTATAAAATCAAGAACATTAGCACATAGGAATGAAAGTTCTATGTAGGCATTAGCTCACCATCTCTGAGTTTAATGAGTTGTGTAGGTATCTTCAGCTATGTGGTCTTGCTGTCAGTTTGTGGAAACAACTTGTAGTCTTGGCAACAGCCTAATGTGTCTGGGGTTCCCATGGGCCCCTTTGGCTAATAACTCAATCTCGAACTAAAAGCTTTGTTTGGTGACAAGAGATGACCAGTTAGGGCTCTGTCTCTCCTATTATTTGATGATTTGATGCTATGTTTGTGCTTTAGGAAGCTTCAACTCTACTAGGCTTTCATACTACCCCTCAAATGGCCCTTAATTTTAGCCGACTCTCGCTGCATTCTCTCCTTCATGTTCCCCTCCCTTTCCCATCCACATTTGATATTCTTATTTCAGTCTTTCTTCCTAATCTATCTGTAACTATCTATTCTTTCTTTTCTAAGACAACGAGCTGCATCCATCAATCCTTACTGTATACCTAACATCTGTGATTTTATGGATTATACCTTGATTATTATTGACAACAGCTAATATACAAATATAAGTAGGTATATATCATATGTATCTTTCTGGATTTGGGTTACCACACTCAGGATGATTTTTTTCTAGCCACATCTACCCATACTTATGACTTCCATAATTTCATTTTTAAATGTCTGAATACTATTCCATTTTTCTTTATTCATTCTTCTGTTTAGGTACATTTAGGTTGTTTCTAATTTTTGGCTATTATGAGTAGAGCAGCAATGAATATGGATGAGCACTTTTCTCTGTTGCAGGATGAAGTATCCTTTGGCTGTATACCCAAGAGTGGTATAGCTGGGTGTTTCTCAGCTTCCTGAGGAACTGCCAAACTGATTTCCATAGTAGCTGTACTAGTTCACACTCCCACCACGATGGATAAGTGTTCATTCCATTTACCAGTATAAGCTATCATTTGTTGTATTGATCTTAGTCATCCAGAAAGGTGTATGATGTAAGTTGAACATAGTATTGATGTGCATTTCCCTGATGGCTAAGAATGCTGAACATTTTGTTAAGTGTTTCTCAGCCATTTTGTTTTCCACTTTTGAGAATTCTCTATTTAGATCTATACTCCATTTTTAATTCAGTTATTTGTTTTCTCGATGTTCAGCTTTTAAAGCTTTTTATATATGTTAGATTTAGCCCTCTATTGGATATATAGTTGGTAAAAATCTCTTCCCATTCCGTAGCTGACCACTCTGCCCTACTAATTGGTGTCCTTTACAGTAAAAAGTTTTCCAGTTTCATGAGGTCTCATTTATTAGTTATTCTTAGACCCTGTGCTATTAATGTTCTCTTCAAAAAAATTTTCCTGTATCAATGAATTCAAGACTATTCCCTGCTTTCTCTTCTGTCAGGTTCACTGTATCTGACCCAATGTTGACATTTTTTGGACTTGAATTTTGTGCATGGCAATATATATGGAACTATTTGTAGTCTTCTACTTGCAGACATCTAATTTAACCAGTACCATTTGTTGAAGATTCTGTCTCTTTTTTCCAGTTTGTATTTCTGGTTTCTTTATCAAAAATCAGGTGTCTATAGGTGTGTTGACTTGTGTCTGAGTCTTCAGTTGTACTCAATAAATCAACGTGTCTGAGTTTTGGGGTGTGTGTGTGTGTGTGTGTGTGTGTGTGTGTGTGTGTGTGTGTGAGAGAGAGAGAGAGAGAGACAGAGACAGAGACAGAGAGAGAGACAGGGAGACAGATAGAGAGAGAGACAGAGAGAGAGACAGGGAGACAGATAGAGAGAGAGACAGAGAGAGAGAGAGAGAGAGTCGTGTGCATAGATACCAGACTTTTATTTATTGCTACAGCTCTGTAGTTCAATTTGAAATTGGACCTTGTTTTAACTCTAGCGGTTCTTTTATTATTGTGTATTTTTTAAAATTTAGCTATCCAGGATTTCCAGAATTTCCATATGAAGCTTAAAACTGTCATTCATTTCAGGTTCTGTGAAGAATTGTGTTGCAGTTTTGATAGGATTACATAGGATACATAGATCATTTTGGTTGGTTGGCCATTTTCACTATATTAATTCTACCAGTCCAGAAGCACCAGAGATCTCTCCATCTTCTGATATCTTTCTTTATTTCTTCATTTAATGTCTTAAATTTTTTATTTTACAAGTCTTTTACTTGCTTGATTAGAGGTACCCTAAGATGTCTTGTATTATTTGAGGCTATTGTGAAAGGTGTGATTTCCATGATTTCTTTCTCAGTCCATTTGTCATTGGTATATTGGAGGCCTACCAATGTTTATGAGTTAATTTTGTATAAGCTACTTTTTTGAAAGTGTTTATCAGCTGTAAGAGAGTCCAGGGGTAGTTTTTAGGGTCACTTATATATACTATCAGATCATCTGCAAATAAAGATACTTTGCCTTCTTCCTTTATAATTTGTATCTCCTTGATCTGCTTCAGTTGTAATACTGCTCTAGCTAAGACTCAAATACTATATTGAATAGGAATTGAGAGAGTGAATCTTGTTCCTAATTTTAGTGAAATTTCTTTGAGTTTCTCTCCATTTAAGTTGACGTTGGCTGTGGGTTTTGGGTACTGTTTGCTTGCCTTTATTATGTTGAGGTATGTCCCTTGTATCCCTAATCTCTTCAATACTTTTATTATGAAGAGGTATTGAATTTTATTAAAGGCATTTTTTTCATTTAGTGATATAATTGTGTGTTTTTAAATTTCAGTTTCTTTATATGGTGGATTACATTACTTATCAGTTTACATATGTTGAGCCATCTAAAATGAAGCTTAATTGGTCTTGATCTTACTTGGTACATGATTTTGTTGTTAAGCTCCTGTGTAAGTACCTGTATTTACTGATCAGGCCAATGTTGCCTGATATGGTTGCAAGGAATTAAATTAGACCAAGTTGGAGGGGCACAGGAGGACTGAGGAGCAATCAGTCTCTCTATACCTTTATCAGAAATAGAATATGATGGCAATTGCCAGGATCAATACAGTTGTAGTTGCCAGGATACAATGATATGTGCAAATTATACAGAGTACACAAGATTAATGTCTAAGACCAATTATATCAAGTTTCCATGCTTCCTTGACTACAAAGGGAATATACACAGAAACACAAAGCGGCCTGAACACTTCACTGCCTGAGGGAGTGCATCAGTTTCACACTTCAGTGCCTGAGGGAGTACATCAGGAACTAGAAGGCACATTGTGCCCCAGGAGGCACACACTCTACCCTGAAAACCTATGGCACATGCCTCTCAAAGCAGCTAGGCTAGGCCAACTCAAGGTTTCCCTGCATTCCTGGATTCAGTTTGGAGGTACTTTATTGATAATTTATGCATCTAAGTTCAGAAGGGGAATTGATCTGTAGAAATGCCTCTTTTGTTGGATCTTTATGTGGTTTGGGTATCTGAGTGATTGTGAGCTCATTAAACAGATTGGGAAGTGTTCTTTCTGCTTCTTTTTGTGTAATAATTTGAGGAGTATTGGCATTAACTCTGCTTGGAAAGTCTCATAGAATTCTGCTGTAATGCCATCTGGCACTGAGATTTTTCTTGGGTTGGGGCTGGCAGGCTTTTAAATATTGTTTCTACTTCACTGGGGAATTGTAGGTCTGTTTAAACTGATGGTTTAATATTGATTTAACTTTGGCAAGCGCCATATGTCAAAAAATTTATATATTTTATTTAAATTTTCCAAATTGGAGGAGTAAGGTTTTTAAAGGACTTCCTTATGGTTATTTGGATATGCTGTATGTCTGCTTTTTTAAAAAAAATATTTTTTTACTTAGTCACTTTACATCCTGCTCACTTTCCCCCTCCCAAAATCCCTTCTCCATCCACCTTCCCTTCTCCTCTAAGCTAGTGGGGAGCCCCTGGGTATCCTCCCTCCCTGGCAGTTCAAGTCTCTGCAAGGCTAGGTGCTGCTTCTTCCACTGAGGCCAGGCAAGGCATCCCAGCTTGAAGAACATCTCACAGTCAGGCAACAGCTTTTGAGATAGCCCCCACTCTAGTTGTTTGGGACCCACATGAAGACCAAGCTGCACATCTGGAGAGGCCTAGGTCCAGCCCACATATGTTCTTTGGTTGGTGGTTCGGACTCTGAGAGCCCCAATCCATCAGGTAATGTCTATCTTTATTGCTGAGGTTTGTTTCTTATATGCAGCAAAAAGGTGGATTCTGTTTTCACATCCATTCTACTATCCTGTGTCTTTTCATTGAGAAATTGATGTTGAGAGATATTAATGACCAGTGATTGTTATTTCCTGTTATTTTGATATTGGTAGTGTGTGTGTGTGTGTGTGTGTGTGTGTGTGTGTGTGTGTGTGTGTACATGTGCACTCTATCCTTGTATTTGCTGATATGGAATTACTTATTTCCTGTGTTTTCTTAGATATCATTCTTGGGTTAGAGTTTTCCTTCTAGTATTTTCTATATGGCTGGACTTGTGGCTAGATACTGTTTGAATTTGGCTTTGTGTGGAGTATCTTTTTTCTCTGTCTACAGTGAATGAAAGTTTTACTGAGTATAGTAGTCTAGTTTGGCACCTGTAGTTTTTTAAGAGGTTGTAAGATATCTGTCCAGGTTCTTCTAGGTTTTAGAGTCTCTGTTGAGAAGTCTCCTGTAATTCTGATAGGTCACCCTTTGTATGGTACCTGCCCTTTTTCCCTTGCTGATTTTAATAGTCTTTCCTTGTTATGTAGATTTTGTGTTTTGGTTATTATATGACAGGAGGATTTTCTTTTGTGATCCAGTCTAATTGGTGTTCTATAAGCTTCTTGTATGTCTATATGCATCTCTTTCTTTATGTTGGGAAACTATTCTATGGTTTTTTTGAGAATATTTTCTGGGCTTTGGAGCTGGAATTCTTTACCTTCTTCTATTCCTATTATTTTTAGGTTAGTCTTTTCAAGATTTCCAAGATTTCCTGTATGTTTGGGTCAGGGGTTTTTTTTAGACTTAACATTTTCTTTGATTGATGTATCAGTTTTTTTCATTATATCTTCGGCATCTGAGAGTCTTTCTTCCATCTCCTGTATCTTGTTGGTGATGTTTGCATCTGTTGTTCCTGTTCTCTTCCCTAGGATTTCCATCTCCAAGATTTCCCCAGTTTGTGTTTTTTTCATTGCTTCTATTTCTACTTTCAGGTCTTGCACAGTTTTATTCATTTCCTTCACCTGTTTAATTGTATTTTTCGGTATGTCTTTAAGGGATTTATTTGTTTCGTCTTTAAAGGCCTCTATCGAATTGTATTTTACTGTGTTTCTTTAAGGGATTTATTCATTTCCATTTTAAAGACCTCTCATTTTTATAAGATTGGATTTAAAGTCATTTTCTTGTGTTTCAGTTGTGTTAGGATATCCAGGATTTGCTGTAGTGGAGAAGCTGTGCTTTGGATGTGTTATATTTCCAGGCTTTTGATTGTGTTCTTTCCAGGGCCTCTAGCAATCTGGATGGTTTGGGTCCCTGGTTGTTCCTGTTGTAGTAGGTATTGGGAAGGGGGTGAACCTTGATGGTCCTGGCATAGCAGGCCTCTGATGGGTATCCTTGAGCTGTATGGTTCTGGACCTGCAGGTCGGTATGGTTTAAGAGCCTCAGGTCTGATGAAGGTGGACTGAGAGGTGGCAGGAGAATGGAGATTTCCCTGGGCTAGCAGACTGCTTAAGGTAGCTTGCTTGGGCCAGAGGGTTCAGAGAGCAGGGAAGATCTCTATGTCTGTCCTTATGGCCTCTCTCCGTTTCTAATTTTTGTTAGTTGGATATTCTCTCTCTGCCTTTTTGTTAATTTGGATTAGGGTTTGTCAATATTATTGATTTTCTCAAGGAACCAATTATTTATTTCATTGATTCTGTGTATTGTTTTGTTGTTGTTAATTTTTATTTAATTCAGCCTTGAGTTTGAATATTTCTTGCCTGTATTCCTCTTGGGTATTCTTACTTATTTTTTTGTTTAATAGCCTTCAGGCATTCTGTTAATATTCATTGTTATTATGAGATCGCTCCAGCTTTCTTATGTAAGCACTTAGTGGTATGAACTTTCTTCTTAGCATCTCTTTTATTATGTCTAATACATTTTGTTATGTGTTTATTTTCATTGAAATTTAGTAGAAAGTTCAGTTTCCATGACTTTGCAAGCATTCCATTCTTTCTGCTGTTGTTAATACTCAGCTTTAGTCCACCATGGTGGTCTCAGGTGGAGATGGGGTAGGGTGTGTGTATAGTGGTGTTTCCCTCCTTTAATTTGCTAGTTTGGGTAATATATCTCTTAGGTTTTCCTAGGTTTGGTTAACTTTTTTTAAGTTGGAATTTTCCTTCTAGTTCTTATTTTGGGCCTAGATTTGTGTGTGTGTGTGTGTGTGTGTGTGTGTGTGTGTGTGTGTAATTTGGATTATCATGAAATGTCTTATTTTCTCCATCTATTCTGACTGAATGTTTTACTAGGTACAGCAATCTGAGCTGCGATCTGTGGTCTCTTCGAGTTTCTGACACATCTGTCCAGGCCCTTCTGGCTTTTAGACTCTTCACTGAAAAGTCTGGTGTTATTCAAATGCAACTGTCTTCATATATTACTTGTTCTTTTCCCTTGAAACTTTTAATATTTGTTCTGTGTTCTGCATGTTTAGTGTTTTGATTATGTGCCAGGGGGAATTTCTCTTCTAGTCTAGTCCATTTTGTATTCAGTATGCTTCTTGTTTCTTGATTGGTATCTCCTTTTTTAGGTTAGGAAATTTTTTTTCTATGATTTTGTTGAAAATATTTTTGGTGCCTTGACCTGGATTTCTTCTCCTTCTTCTTTTTTTACTTTTTATTTTTATTATTTTTTAATTTTTCTTCTCCTTCTTCTATTCTTATTACTCTTATATTTAGTCTTTTCATAGTATCCCAGATTTCCTGGATGTTTCATACCAGGAGTTTTTTAGATCTAACATTTTCTTTGACTGACCTATACATTTCTTCCACTGTATCTTTAGTGCCTGAGATTCTCTCTCCCATCCCTGTATACTGTTAGTAAAGCTTGCCTCTGAGGTTACGGTTCAAATTCCTAAAGTTTTCATTTTCAGATTTCCCTCAGTTTGTTTATTTTATTGCATTTCTACTTTCAAATCTTGAAATGTTTTATTCATATCTTCCTACCATTTATGTTTTCATAGTTTGTTTTAAAAGGGATTTATTCATTTTTTTCTTAAAGTACCTTTATCATATTTACAAAGGCTAGTTTAGATCTTTTTCTTGTACCTCAGCTATGTTGAATTACTTAGTGCCTGCTATAGTAGTGTTGTTGGGCTCTAGTGGAGACATACTGTTCTGGCTATAATTGATTGTGTTTTTATGCTGATGACTAAGCATCTAGGTTTGGGGAAATTGTAATTCTGGGTCCTGGTCTTGTCTTTGTTCTGTGGGTGTATCATTTCTTGGTTTCTATTGTTCTCTCTAGTTCTTAGGAGACTGTGGAGGCTATGTATTAATCATCTTACAACAAAACCAAAAAGAGTGAATTACATACATATAATAACACCTAAACAGCAAACATAATATGAACTAACAATCATCTGTCTTTAATACATCTCAATATCAATGGACTCAATTTCCCAATAAAAAGACATAAGCTAACAAACTGGATATGCAAACAGGATCCAGCATTTTGCTGCTTATAAGAAACACACCTCAATAACAAAAAGATCTACCTCAGAGTAAAAGGCTTGAAAAAAGTATTCCAAGCAAACGGTCCCAAGAAACAAACAAGAGTTGGTGCCCTAATATCCAATAAAATCGACTTTCAATCAAAAGTTATCAAGTGAGATGTTGAAGGACACTTCATATTCATCAAAGGAAAATCCAACAAGAGAAATTCTCAATCCTGAACATCTATGCTCCAAATGCAAGGGCACCCACATTCATAAAAGAAACTTTACTAAAGCTCAAAACACACATTGAACCCCAGACAATAATAGTGGGAGATTTCAACACCCCACTCTCACCAATGGACAAGTCAATGAAACAGAAACTTAACAGAGATAAGGTTAAACTAATAGAGACTATGAACTAAATGGATTTAATAGATACATACAGAACATTTCACCCCTAAGACAAAAAAAAACATACCTTTTTCTCAGCACCTCATAGTACCTTCTCCAAAACTGACCATATAATCAGACATAAAACAAGCCTCAACAGATGCAAGAAGATTGAAATAATCCCATGCACCCTATCAGATCACCACGAACTATGTATTTCCTGGTAGGAAATTCTTCTGGGATGCTCCTAGGTATAGTCACTTGGGTTTCCAAGTAAAAATGTGTTTCTAGGTATTGTGACCTGACACTTCAGAATGGAGTTGGGCTAGGAGGGAAGCTGAGGGGATCCACAGGAAGGAGGAAAGTAGGATTTTCCATCAGGATCTGCTTAGACCCCTGGAAATGGGGACAGAATGAGGAAGAGACTTGACAGCTGGTGGTCTGCTACAGAGCTGGAAATGAGATTGAAGGATTAGATTTGGAGGAATGAAGGGAGAAGTAAAAATATCTGTTATTCTGCTTGGATGGAAGAAGTGGCCTTTGGGTTCCAGATAGTGCCTGCTCAAATAGCGGGCTGGAATAAATGAGTCAGAAAAAGGTATTTTGGAAGGGTAGATCTGTGCCATCCACTGGAGATGGAGTTGGGGATAAAGGAAGGCTACAGTAGGTGGTATGCTACCGAACTAGGATTAAGACAGTCAAAAATTCTGACCCAGAATTGTTCCTGTCTAAATGGAGAAGAGACTGAGGGAAAGGCGATCCAGTGAGCAGCCCAACTTGGGATCCATCTCAAGGGGAGGCTACAAGGCCTGACACTATTACTGATGCTATGGTGTGCTTACAGACAAGAGTCAGGCATGGCTGCCCCCTGAGAGACCAAAAAGCAGATGCCTGAGACCGATGTAGATAGTATACTCAACCATTGTACTGAAGTCAAGGACCCATGGTTGAATTAGGGAAAGGCTGGAAGGAGCTGTGGAGGAGGGAAATCCCATAGGAAGATCAGCAGTCTTAACTAACGCAGACCACTGAGCCACCAACCAGGCAGCATATACTAACTGGTCCAAGACCCCAACACATATACATCAGAGGACTGCCTGGCCTGGCTTCAACAGGAGCAGAGGGGCCTAACCCTCGGACTTGAGGCCCCAGGGAGTGGGAGGCCTGGCAGGCAGCAGGGGACATCCTCTTGGAGAAAGGTGGAGGAAGAATAGGATAAGGAACTGTGAGAGGGGGGAATTGCTGGACTGTAAATAATAATAATAATAATAATAATAATAATAATAATAATAATAATAATAATAAATACTGTAGAATTAGTTTAGAATTAGTTTTGAAGGAGCTGAAGGACAGGTGAAGACCTGCAGTCAGACTACCTGGCTGGAGTGGCCTGAGTATTCTTTTTTTTTTCCCTTGTTCCGGTCAACCCTGCTCACTCCAGCCGGCCCCGCTTGCTCTGGCCGTCCCCGTTAGGCCCTGCTCGCTCTCTCCGGTTCAAGGATTCGTTTATTATTATTCCTAAGTACACTGTAGCTGACTTCAGACACATCAGAGGAGGGCGTCAGATCTCATTACGGGTGGTTGTAAGCCACAATGTGGTTGTTAGGATTTGAACTCATTACCTTTGGAAGAGCAGTCGGGTGCTCTTACCCACTGAGCCATCTCGCCAGCCCGGCCTGAGTATTCTTAGTGAATGCCTGCTGGAGTTGAGGGCTGGAATAAAGCAATGAGTCTGGGGACAGAAGTTGGGGGAAAGACCATTGTGACCCACTGGAGATGGAGACATAGTGGGAGGCTGCAGCGCGTGGTCTGATAACGAGCGTGCTGGGGATGAGACTGAGGGGTTGGATTTGGAGGACAGAAGGAATAAGAGACTCTTCTACCTTCTTCCCTGAGCAGAGTGGGGATGATGTTGTTGTTGTTGTTGTTGTTGTTGTCTTTGCCCCAAGAGTATTTGAAGTGAGTTTGTACCATTGGGTAGTAGTGTTCCTTTTTTCCTTGTGTTCTTCTTTACATTCTGCTTACTTGACCTGCCAAGAATGGAAAATAAGCAAATTAAAATACTGTTTGACAGCATATTTTGTTGCTTTTCTTCCTATCTGCTGTGTTTTTAGTTCTCAGAGAATTACTTACTTACTATTACTTTCTTACATAGTATAACTTAATATGTCATGTTTTAAATGCTGATATTAGGAAAGTATCCACATTTAAAGTGCAACTTTTACCACTCATATTATGTTCTTTGCCTGAGTTTTAACTAAAGTATCAATATCAAAACTCAAATTTTTCTAATTTCTAATAGTTTGGAATACTTTAACCTTAACTCTTCCCCTTAAATTTATTTTGGTTATAGTATGTAAGCTTCACAGTGCATATATCTTAACGTTTCAGACAGATTTATTTAACAAATAGATCATGTAAAAAAAAAAAACACACAGTTCAAAACAGATAAAGTGTGCAGAACCTCCTGCAGGACCTCTGACTTCTACACCACCACCTACTATTCTCTTATCCCTGTGTATTATTCTTTTATATGTTTATTACCAAAAATCAAAATTGTGATACTTTCATATGATTGAAAGAATATTGTGTTTATTTTTCTTGTTCTCGCTGTTTCTGTCTTTCTATGTCTCTGTCTGTCTCTGTCTCTTTCTCTCTCCCTCTATCTATGTGCATGTGTATCCTATCCATCCTTGTTGCAGCATGATTTTTATTGCTGTGTAATATCTCATTATATGAATAGCCCTCAATTTAATGTTGTGGAACATTTAGTGGTTTGGGGCTTTTATAGATGAGGCAAATATGAGAATATTCTACATTTTTAATTAAAATATCAACTCGTTTCTGTTACATATATTTCTAGAAGAGAAATGTCACACACACAAATGTGAGTAATTAGCAAATATACTACCAGTGAGTTTGCTAAGGTAGTTTACCAACTTACTCCCATTTAAAGTGTTCAGGAGGTTCATTTCTTTCATATACTTCCTGATATTCAATGTTAGGGCACTTAATATTGAAAATTATATTCATTTTGTGTATGTAGAATCATCCCATTGTAGAATTAAGTTGGATTGCACATCTCTAATGTCTGATGATTTTGAAAAGTTCTATATGTACTACATTTATCTTATTTTATAAGATGCTTAAGTCTTTTCCTCATTGTGATTGGGCCACCAACTTCTCTTTATTCATTTCTTATTTATAGAGGTATGTGTGTGTGCTTGTGTGTGTGCTTGTGTGTGTGTGTGTTAGAAGTCTTCGGCTACATGTCTATGCTACTATTTTGCACCTTCTCTGTGGCTTTCTCTTTACTTTCTTAAAGTCAGTGCTAGTTCTAATGTATTTCAATTTGACAATGTTTTATTTTAATGGAAAGCCTTATGCTCTTTTATTTAAAGAAAAATCTTACCCACTATGATCATAAAGCAATTTTTAATACTATCCTACAGAAATGTACTGTTTTATATTTCACACTTAACTTCCAATTGGAATTTATTCTATGTATAATATGAGGAAGAAGCTGTTTAGCTATCCAAATGATAATTGATATTTACATGGAGATTACCCCCTCCTTCACTATCCAGAAGTGGAGCTTTCACTATAAATCAGTGGACTTCAGTATGTGATGTGTGAATGTGTGCATGTGTTGGGAGGGGTAGCTTGATCTTCTATTCAAAACAATGTATACTACTTACTCAGATCATACAGTTTTAATTAATATAGCCTTATTAAATATTGCAGACATTGTAGTTTCTCCAAATTTTTGGCCCCTTTTCAAGAGTGTTTTATATATTCTAGT
The DNA here is from genome assembly GCA_902729485.2 of Mus minutoides. NCBI lineage: Eukaryota > Metazoa > Chordata > Mammalia > Rodentia > Muridae > Mus > Mus minutoides. The sequence goes on along the minus strand of LR749806.1, from coordinate 1,531,348 downwards.
TTTTTTTAACTTTTATGAATAATTTATTAATATGCATATAAGCATGTTTATGTTGTTGTTACTATTTTAGTTATAGATCAATTAGGTATAATTCATATGTTTAACAATATTGAATGTCCCCTGTGTATTACACATTTATATGTGTTCTTTATCTCAATAGTTATATTTAATTTTCATTGCAGAGGTCTTGTTCATCTTACATTAGACTTATTCTTTTGTTTTTATTTTTTATTTATTATAAATGTGATGTAATTTTCTAGTCACTTTTGGATAGAATGTTAAAACATAATTAATATTTACAAATTGTACTTGCACCCAGCAAACTCATTAAATTTATAAATTCTAATAGTTTATAAATTATTTCTGGTTGTCTACATATTTAATTATATTCCCAGTGAAAAAAGCATTTCTATTTCTTCTTCTAAAGAAAACTGTAATCTAAGGCCTCCATATAATATTGCATAGATGTGATGTTAGCAGCTTCTTTGTTTCTAATCTCAAGGATAAGGCAAAAATGCTCGGAACTGTGATAATTGCTGAAAGCTTTTGGTTATTATCCTACCCTTATCCCTCTTCCTATAGTATTTATTCTTTCATGGGAGGTAGAACACCTCTGGAAACTCCACTGCTCTTCTTCTCTGAGGGCAGCTCAAGAGGCTTACATGTGATCAAGTAAATTTCTGCAAAACAGGACAGTTTTGACTACCTGCATGTTTTGTTTCTTGGAGATAAAATCATATATTATAATGGAATTCATTTATCACTTCATAGCTAAAATTGACAGTTAAGTGTATCTTCCTAAATGGGGTAGATATATTATTTTGCTATGAAAAAATTTAAAGATATTTCTTCAGTAGTAATTGTCCACAAAAGATCTTAGACCTTTTCCTCTCCCCATTAATTTCACTAAAATCGTGTAATAGTCAATGTAAGTCTATTGTAATAAGATAATCCATCACTTAGGGAAAACAATAATTATTTTATAGTGTTCTCAAAGTCTCTTATAACTTAATATACTACAAATAACAGATAAAAGTACAGGCTATCAAGTATTTACTTGAGGAAATGAAAGGGAATAGAGTGTGAATTGGGAGCCATAGAATCCAGTGCGCCAAATGGAATTTGATTCTCACTATTCAAAATAATATGTTTTTTATATTGGTTTTTCATTTACTAAACTATTCAACTAGAATTTTCAGTTTCCACAGTAATACATGCTATCCACTGAAGAAAAATTAAGAACAGAAAGTAAACTAATTATCACAAATGAAACAGTAGTCCACTTGCAGAAATAATTATACTAATAATATCTTTAAATCAATACTTTCTAAAGCTATGAAACCCTTTTGCATTCAGAGTGTTGTGTAATTTGTGTGCTGTATAAGCTCATCTTCCAAGAGGGGTAGAAAGGTACTAATATGTAGTCCTACCCCCAGTCACCTGAGAGAAGTAAAATTTTCTAAAGAAAATAGTACCTTTTGGGGACAAAGAGTTCCAAACTCAACAAATCTTTAATTACAGGATTAAATCTTCCCAAGACCATGAGCCCTTTTCTAATCCTTTGCCTGGGAGAGCATCCTCTTCTGCGCTTCCACCAGGTCCCAAGACTCCTTCTATTTCTGCTATTACCGTCAACCTTATAATTCATATTCCCCATAGTCTACAAAAACCTTATTAAGTAACCAAGTCCACAAACACCAGGATGACTGATATTTATCTTTTATTAAATATATCTTTGTTAAAATCTCATAAAAGTGGTGTCATAAAAATAGTCAAAAACAAGAACAAACTCTGTTTTCTAATTCTTGATCTAAAATCAGTGGCCTAAATTGTGTGCATCTAATATCCCACTGCATCTTCAGAGAAACTATATATATTTGGAGTCAAAGTAGAGTATATATATACACACACACACACACACATATATATTCAGATAGATAGATAGATAGATGATAGAAAGATATCTTTTTTTTAGTATAAAATAAAGTTTATTCAGGGCATAGGGAGGGGAGTTAAGAGGGTAGCAGATGCAGAGAAAGGCAGAGAGGAGAGAGGAGAGTAATTGGGGGCAGCCATGGCCATGTGGCGGGGGGTGGGTGGGTGAGGGTGGTCTTAGTTAGGGTTTTACTCCTGTGAACAGACACCATAACCAAGGCAAGTCTTATAAAAACAACATTTAATTGGAACTGGCTTACAGGTTCAGAGGTTCAGTACATTATCGTCAAGATGGGAGCACGGCAGAATCCAGGAAGGCATGGCACAGGCAGACTGAGAGTTCTACATCTTCATCCAAAGACTGCTAGTGGAAGACTAACTTCCAGGCAACTAGGGTGAGGGTCTTAAGCCCACACCCACAGTGACACACCTACTCCAACCAGGTCACACCTATTTTAACAAGGCCACACCTCCAAATGGTGCCACTCCCTGGTCTAAGAATATACAAACCATGACAGGGGGAAGGGAATTGGGAGAAAGGGGGGCGAGAGTCAAGAGTATAAGAGTGTAAGAGCAATAGATATATCTTTATCATAGAAATCAATATCATAGATATAGATAGCGATATATGCTAAATAAAGATACAAAATAGGGCTGAGGAGATAGCTCCCTGAGTAACATACTTGTCATATAATCGTGAATACTGTAGGTCAACTCCCCAGCACCTACATAAATGTGAGGTAGTGTGGCAGTCTACTTGTAATCCCCGCCCTTGAGAGGCAGAGATAGAGGACCCCTGGAACAAGCTGGCTAACTTGAGTAGCTACATCAGCAAGCTCTGCATTTGAATGAGAAGCCCTGCCTCAATATAAAAGGTGCAAAGTGATCAAGGAAGATACCTGACACCTATCTCTGATCTCCACATGCACGTGCACACACAGCCCAGCACAGATAAACACAGGCCTCCTGGGTAGTAATTAGGAAATTGGCCTTTAAAATATCTTCTTACTTCACCCAGGCTGAGATGTTCTATGCCAATAGTCTTGTATTCCCTTCCTTTAGGACTTGCCACCAGAACTCCTGAGGCAGCACCAGGCTTTTATAGGAATGAAATACCCGCTGTGAAACAGAGGAGTCAAGTGCACCACTTGCCAGGTGACGGTGAAAATCTTTTCTATGAACAAACAAAATACTCATTTCTTCCCAATTTGCTTCACAGTTTAAGATTTGATTCTCAATTGTATTAAAAACACAGGTCAAAAAATGGCAAATGGAAGGCATGTTGCTGGAAGTATGTATTCTAACGAGAGATGCTTATGTCACATTATAAAGTAGGGATTCATAAGTCATTTTTTGTCTTGATCTTAAAATATTCCATAGAATTTTGATATTTTAAAAAATCATGCAGCTGAACAACTTCATAAAGCCTATGAGAAAGTAGACAAACAGGAAATTCAGAGGAAATTTCAATGTCCACCAACTGAGATTTTATTATAGAGTTATCATTAGCCTGTATAATTCAGTGAATTAATTTCTGTAACCAGGAACAACCATTGATGATCACCATGACTCTAGTAAAGAACTGCCATTTCAGAAAGTTTTTCTGAAGAATTATTCTCTATACAATACTACAATACTATTACAATACTACGCAGAGGCCTTAAAACCTGAAACTGCTTATTGGGACCCAGACAAACTTAAACAAAAGGCTGTGTACCATTAAGAAAGTTATTCAGAGGCTTGTGAGATGGCTCAGTGGTTAAGATCACTGGCTGCTCTTCCGGGGTCCTGAGTTCAATTCCCACCAACCACATGGTGGCTCACAACCATCTGTAATGGGATCTTATGCCCTCTTCTGGTGTGTCTAAAGACAGCTACAGTGTACTCATATACATTAAATAAATAAATAAAATTTTAAGAAAACAAAGTCATTCATTAAAAAAATAGACATAACCAGATTTGTAGCTTCAAAGAATTATTAATGTTATAGATGCCAAGTAAGATCAATAGTCAAGGAAGATAAAAGTAATTGCTAAAGTTTTATAAATAGTAGTTTCTATATACTCTTTTATGGTGAGAAAATTAAAGCTCAAGTGTATTTCAATGGAAAAATGTTAAAATTTTTTAGTTATTTATATTTGGTTGGAAAACCTAAAGATTTTATTCCCCCAGTGTTCATTCATCAAATGACAAAAGCCATATAAAATTTACATAATAATAACTATTGAACTATCATGATGGAGCAATGAGAAAGATACAGCTGAGTTATGAGGCGGATGATATGAGAGAGCAAAGATGATATAAGTAAGTAAAGGACTCTGATTAATCATCTGGAAACAGCTCAGTTGACAGAGTGCTTGGGTAGCATGCTTGAAGCCCTGAGTTCAGTTCCCAGCACAGAAAGAACAGCCTAGATGTGGTGGAGCAGCACTCAGGAAAGCAGCAGGAGGGATGCGGAATGTAACATTGTCCTCAGCCATTGAGGCCTGTATGAAGCAGCACTATATGAAAAACTATCTCAATAGAAATAAAAATGAAACAAGTTGATAGCTATGATGTAGTAAGTGGGGCTTGAGTCAACTGTGAGATGCTTTCTTTGGCATTATAATTCTTTTATGTCAGATGGTACAGAGGTATAATTAACATAGAATAAAGTTCAACCTGTAATGTACAACTCTGAGTTGTATTTCCTTTGTTTTATTTTTATTTTCAAAAAGCATGCCACAAAACATTAAAAATAACAATAAATTCCTGCTAATTTTCCCAGAGCCAAATAATACTAGGGTCATAAGAGATGACCTGAGGCTGGTGCGGTAGCCCAGTAGTCACAGTGGTGGGCTCTTATCTAGCATGCATGAGGCCGTGAGTTTCTTTAGAGATGGGGGGGGGGAGTGATCAAACTCTAAAAATTGTTGAAACAATATTTCCTGACCCAGCCCAATTAACTATCATATGGTTCTGTGCATAACTTCCTTTTAAATCAGTCAAGAAGCTCTTCCACAATAAATCTGTTCTGTGTGAGGATGTGCAATATGAACAATGTGACATAGCAGAGAATATATAGAGAATATAGAGAATAAGTAATTATGGACCATTGTGCGACATCACTCTTAAAAAAAGACATTGGGGTCTTAGAAAGTACTAGCTTACCATATCAAAAACAAAAATCAAAATTACATACTTATAGTAAGTAAAAGATGCCCTCATTTAAAAATGGATAACCAAACATTATGAAATAAAAAAAAACTATCAAGAAAAGAGCCAAAAACATTAACTTGAAAAAAATATAATTATAACCAATTTTAAGGTCTATATCTAATGTATCTACCATATATGGTGCTTATTTAATCACTAAGAACTACATGGTTTCTCTTACATGGGAAACTAAAATGCACTACAGTTAATGTTTTGCATGGAAGTTTTCTCTGCAAAAAGACCCGTGGGCCAGTTGTTACTCAGGAAGGGTTTATAATATTGTTTCTCAAACTGTGATCTGACAACAATTGGACTTCAATGTTGTTTGTAAAACATCTTAAAATACAAATTTCTGCTAACCGAAGTCCCTTCCAGTATTTTAGAATCTGGTGTGTGTAATGTGTTTCAAACTCAGACCACTGATAGATATTTTTATTAAGAGTTTATTCTTGAGAAGGAGCTTCTGTAGCAGTTGTTGCATTATATTAGAGAATTACCCAAACAGATAAAGTGGAAAGAACTGAGTAGAGCAGAACTATGTGTGGTGGTGAGGGTATCAGCTTGAACAGCTGTGTGTTCTTTGAACCAGAATTCTTCAGTCCTCTTGTGTGCTAGTCTACCAGGTACTATGACAATTCTATTTCATCTTCTTTCTTTGACTAGCATTATGCAATGAGTGTGGAATATATGCTTTAGCTTAACTAACAATCAAAAAGAGAAATTTAGAGGGCTGCATGAGCTTGGTCAACTTACATAAATTCCGTTTTACTCAAACCCAATGGACTCTGCTTTGGCATTGACCAGCTGTCTCAATTTGTCCCTCTTGAGTAACTGATTCTTGCTTTTACATGCCAGATCTAAGTGCACTTGGGAAAAAACTCAGGCACTGAGGATCGATAAGCATTCCAAATATAATTTTTATATTATCTGCTTCTTATTCTCTGACACTTGAACATGTTTCCTGAATCTGTTCTGCCTGTATTAGGGTAACCTAAGATATATCCCCAGCCCAATGTTTGAGATACCTTTGACAGATGAATAGTAGTTAATTCACAGGGACGCTGAAGAACAATATTGAATGCATAGTAACTGAGGCCTGTTTGTTTCATTGCTATTAGGGAAGCTCCTTCATCGATCAATCATCTTGTCACCCTTTTCCTCCCCAGGTACCACAATTGAGGGCAAGCTTTGTAAGAATGGCCCTAGGTTTCTGATAAGTAGTCTACAGAGGGTCAGAAAGGTAAACTGAGTAGGTGCTGAGAATTCAAACGCTAGAGTATCTGAAAGCCAAAGTCATTTGCCATGAATGCTATCATATCGGGGTGAGTGTACCATAAGAATGATGGAAGGGGCAATGTTGGACTGCGCCATTCCAGTGTACCCAAAGACTGGGTCCCTGGGGGGCCAACTGGGGCTAAGGGAGACTAGATGGGAGAGAAATGAAAACATTGAGACGGATCACTGATCAAAGCATATCTGGTCTTTACTGAAAAATCTTTCTTGGTTTTTGAGAGGGAAGACCCCGCCCACAGTCAATTCTGCACGGGTGCCTGGGTTCATTCCGAAGTCTCAAGTCTCACTGGCACTGTGGAATGTTTCAGCTGGAGGCGGGACGTGGGTGGGGCACGACAGGCGGGTAGCAGATTCCAGGGAAGCACAGAGGCATTTTGCAGGACAAAAGAAGCCAGCCTTAGCTGGAGAGCCAGCATGGGGGAGGGGGACCACAGGGCAACATTTGGGATGTAAATAAATAAAATAATTGAGGAAAAAAAGAATGATTGGGGGGGGGGGGGGCTAGGGATGTGGTCAGTTAGCAGAGTGCCGGTCAGTCATCCAAGAAGCCCTGTTCCTACCTCCAGGACCAAACAAACCAAGACATGTGATGCATATGGATAATCCTAATGCTCAGGAGGTAGAGACAAAAGAATTGTAGTTCAAAGTCATCCTCAAATGCTTCATGAGTTTAAAGCCAGTTTAAGCTATATAAGGAAACCCTGCCTATAGGAAAAACAAGCAAAGCCAAACAAAATAAAAGAATGTAGGGAATGTGAATCTGGGTTGCTGCAGGTCTCCTAGGAGGCCTGCCTTGTAAGAATTTTCCTGCTCTGTAAGTCAGGACTGGCAAGTCTGGCAAGGATTATAGGCCTTTAAAAAAAATCATTGTAATCTAGTTAAATGTATACACATATGTAAAAATATATACATATGTATGTGTATGTATACATCTGTACACAAATATGTAAATATGTGCATGTATATATATTTATATACACATAATACACATATAATTATGTATATGAAGAGAGGGGGTGATGTAGATATGTTAAAGATCCTATAAAAGATTAAGTAAAAATTCTTACCTCTTCAGTTTGTCTGAATTATGATATGAAATCTTATGAAGTATAATAATGTGGTCAATTTGAATGCATTAATAATTAAGTAATGTAAAATATTATATTGCTGTCACATTGAGGACAGAAATGAAAGCATTTTCCCTTGGTGCCAAGAGCAAACCTGGATTTGCATCCTCTCCTTCCTTCGCTCTTCCTGTGTTTCCATGCTCTTGTGTGTCTATTAGTTTGAATGTGTCCCTGTCTGTCACCTCTATGTGCCTGTGTGTGTTCCTCTGTTGTATCTGTGTCTGCTTGTATCTATCTATGTCTGTCTGTCTGTTTCTAACAAAAGGCTTTGCTTTCTTGTTTACTGAAACACACAGAAAACATCATGTGGGGAAGGTACGGGGATACTTTACAGCTACTTCTAAGAGAATTTTACAATGGATTAAGTCACAGACTCTGATATGAAAAATATCATATCTATATGTTTTGGGTGGATTAACCAAACAGCAGACCAGGCCAAGGTGGTTGCACGTGGAAGATGTTTATTGAGGGAGGGGGGGGCAGAGAAGAGGAGAAAGAGAGACAGAGGGGGTAGAGAAGAGAGAGAGAAGAAAAAGAGAGTGAGGAGGGGGTGACTTCCTAATTTATACAGAAAATGATGTCACACCATTGAGGGTTGAGACTAAGCCAGGTGTATTGTGGGATTGAAGGTCGTTGTCCTGGCAAGGCAGGTCAAGGGTCACATAGGTGGGAATTGGAGTGTCCTGGTGCTAACAGACTCCAACTGACCAAAATAAAAAAACAGTACTACAAGCATAATGATTTATCAAACAATATCTTTATGTTGCTTTCATCACTTTATGTGGATATTTATTTTACATAATGGCCTTCAGCCTATACTTCATGTTTTCAGCAAATGGTTATCATAAACTACATGCATTATTCTGGGCCTGGGCCATGGAAGAGCACATAACTTAAGATTTCAGCTGTACATTATCTTAGGTTGTAGAAGCTGATTATCATGAGAAATCCAAGGCAAGTAAGATTGGTTGTTACATTGTTATCTTAATGGCAGGTTAACAAACAGGCTGAGTACACAGTAGGGTAGTAATCTTAAATCTTAACTAACATTAAGGTATATAATTAACTTTGGATGTGAGGTTCAGCAAAAGGTCCAGTCATTGAAGTGTAAGAGATATTTTTATAATACTGCATCACCCCAACATTATTATGTGTTTTTTGTTATGCTTTGATATAAATAGCATCTTCTGTTTATGCTCGTAATTGTTAATACCAAATTATTAAAATCTGATTGTTTCTTCTCAGCTTTTATAGACTGATACACAAATGTCTTTGCCTGCTGCTTTTACTTTATCAGAGTTTATATTTGCTCTTATGTAATATAGATGTCTTATTAAAATCAGAAGTCTTTAGCAACTGAATCAAACCATAATATTGAGGTTTGTGTAACTTGTTGAATATGAGTGGGTCTTACATATTTATATTGTTGCAATAGAAGAAAAGAAAACTAGCATTTTGGAACATAAGAAAAATATATTTAAAGGCCAAAAAGATGGCTTAGTAAGTAAAGATGATTGCTGTCAAACCTAATGACTTGAGAAACTTACAGTATGCATAACAATGCTAAAAGTTAAAATGATTTCATCAACACTAACAGTTTTTAAATCAAAAGAATAAAATTCTATTATGAGTGATATAATCATTATACTGTCCCATAGTAAATTAAATAACACTAATATTGGTAATCAGGCTATTACATTTACATAATATTTGAAAATTAGCTAAATTAGATTATTATACTCCAAGTTAGCTGTAAAGGTTAGTGTTTTTACTTTTATCATTGTAATGTACAATGTAAGTTTATACATTCATTTTGATATCTACCTTTCAATATATCTGAAATTAATTTTTGGTAATTTTCCATTAAGAAATTGCCTATCACACCTGGTGTAATAGTCTATGTAAATACTCTCTTAATTATTTACTTTAGAAGCAAATGCTTTTCTTGTGTTTCTGTTAGAATATTTAGTGTGCTACTGAATGGCAGCCAACATTGGGACAATACTTCTGTTCCCATAAATGTGTAGTAAGTGTAATTCTCAGAAGGCTGCTGCTGACAATACTGTGAAACATACTGCCCTCCACACTCCTCTTTAATTTCACATGATTAACAACTCCCTTTTTCCTTTTTCTGTTTTTTCAGTCAAAGGATCAAGAAAGTTAAGTCTGCCAACAGATCTTAAGGCTGATCTTGGTACGGTAGGCAAAAGCCAACAACTTTAAGTTTTCTTACATTCATTTGGCTGGACATTTTTACCAACCAATCCATAAATGACATAAGCTTCCTAGATAGCCATATTTAATAGCTTTCCACAAAAAAGGCTTTCCTGAAAATTACCATGGAGTTCTGTTGGCAGCATTTTGTTTGTTAATAATCATTTCACAAATTACATTTTATAATGCATTACACACCAAGGTATGTGATGTTTCTTGTGGTTTTTTTCCATCACAAATACGTTTTAAAACATTTGTTACAGATAGACTTTATAACTGCAGTTTTGTAAATGAGCATTTTTCTGGATTTCTTTTCCCTGTTGTGTATGTTAGTATTGTTTACAAGTAATACTATTTAACCAAAAAAGTCTGCTATAAGGTGGAGTTCTGGCTCTGTTTTTTGTTGTTGTTTTATTTTGTTTATTTGTTTTTGAACATTATAGATAATTTCATTTGAGGTGCTTGGCTTTTTATAGTGGTCATAGGCTATACATTAAATCTCACAGTGATATAGTCTTTCTCAGATAGAGCCTGACATTTCTTTCAGCTCTTGTATCTGCTTATCCTAATATGAGACTTTGGGTTATGCATTTAAAACTTCATTGCATAACCTATATTATATATTCCCTTTGTTCTGATGCAAAGCTTTGGCATGAAATCAGATGAAGGTCATGGTTAAATAGACACCTTTGGGCCATTCAGGTGTAAAAAAAAAAAACTGTTCTTTATTATGCTTTAAGATTGTTACTATTGTTCTCAATCCCAATAATTCCTTCTTCTGAAAGGAGAATCTAAGATAATTCCTGCAAACTAGTAGAATATAAAATCCATGACAATTTGATGCTCTGATAGAATTCTGCAGTAAAGCTATCTAGCCTTGAGTTTCTGTTTAGTTGGGAGATTTTCAATTCTCTCTCTCTCTCTCAATGGGGGAAACAGGTCTGTTTAAATTATTTCATGTTGATTTAGCTTCAATAGATCATATCATCCATTTCTTTTAGGTCTTCCAGTTTAGTGGAATACAGACTTTTAAAGGATGTCATTATGGTTTTCTGAATTTCCTCATCATCTCCCTTTTTATCTCTAATTTTATAATTTGGTTTGCCTTACTCTTTCTTTTGATTAATATGGCTAAAGGTTTGTCAATACTGTAAATTTTTTCAAAGAATGAATACACACACACACACACACACACACACACACACACTAAATACACACTAAAATTAATAAAAAAGAAATGAAAGGTAGAAAGAAGTGGAATTAGGTTAATTTCACCTTTCACAAGTTTTGTGATGTTGAAAATTAATTTTTCAACTACTCTAATTATATTTCCCTCTCTCCAAGAAGAACAAGATTGTTACTATTAGCAGTGGGGCATAATTCATTTGTGTTTTTTATTCAACTGTGAAAATGTCTTGTGAGTATTAATCCAATTCATCATTTGCTCCTCAGTTTGGATTGACATCTAGGTACTGTCTCACTGACAGTATGACTTACGACTTCAAAGGCAGAGCATTTCTAGATAGATTTACTCCATTAATGTATTAATTAATTAATTAATTAATTAATTTTATATCTGGATCACAGGCCCCCTTCATTCTCTTCTCCTATTCCAACACTCAAAAACCACTCCCCTCACGCCCCCTCACCCTTTTCCTCAGCGAAGGGGGAGCCCACCCACCCTGGGTACAAACCTGACCTGGCACATCAAATAACAGCAGGACCAAAGTGTAAAATGAAATTTCAGAGTCGTTTTGATTTGCATCTTCCTGATGACTAAGAATGATGAACATTTCTTCAAGTGCTTCTTGGCCATTAGAGATCTTCTGTTGAGAATTTTCTGTTTTGCTCTTTACCACATTTTTAATTGGGTTATTTGGTTTGTTGGTGTCTAATTTCTTGAGTTCTGTATGTATTTTGAATATTAGTCCTTTGTCAGATGTAGGTTTGGTGAAGATCTTTTCCTGCTCTGTAGATGGCCATTTGTCCCATTGATGGCATCCCCTTTCTTACAGAAACTTTTCAGTTTCATGAGGTCCCATTTATTAATTGTTGATCTTAGTATCTGAGCTATTGGTGTTCTGTTAAGAAATTTGTCTCCTGTGCTAGTGTATTCAAGGCTATTTTCCACTTTCTCTTCTATCAGGTTTAGTGTATCTGGTTTTATGTTGACGTATTTGATCCATATGGACTTGAGTTTTGTTCAGGGAGATAAATATGGATCTATTTGCATTCTTCTACATGCAGACTGCCAGTTAGAGCAGCAACTTTTGTTGAAGATGCTTTTTTTTTTTCCATTGTATGGTTTTTAATTCTTTGTCAAAAGTCAAGTGTCCATAGATTTTTGGGTTTATTTCAGGGTCTTTGATTCAATTTCATTAATCATCCTGTCTGATTCTGTACCATGCAGTTTTTATTATTATTGCTTGAGTATACCCTGAAGTTGGGAATGGTGATTCCTCCTGAAATTCTTTTATTGTTCAGGATTGTTTTGGCTATCCTGACTTTTTGGTTTTCTATATGAAGTTGAGAATTGCTTTTTCAAGGTCTGTAAAAAAATAAATCATGTTAGAATTTTGATAGGGATTGCATTAGATCTGTAGATTGCTTTTGGTAGGATGGCCATTTTCACTATGTTAATCCTACCAATCCATTAGCATGGGAGATCTTTCCATCTTCTGATATCTTTTTTACTTTTCTTTCTTCAGGGACTTGAAATTCTTGTCATACAGATATTTAACTTGCTTGGTTAGAGTTACACCATGATATTTTATATTATTTGTGGCCATTTGGCAAGTTGTTTCCCTAACTTCTTTCTCAGACCATTTATCATTTGCATAATGGAGGGCTACTGATTTCTTTGAGTTAATTTTATATCCAGACACTTTGCTAAAGCCGTTTAATGGCTGTAGGAGTGCTCTGGTACAGTTTATAGAGTTTCTTATGTATGCTATCATATCATCTGTGAATAGTGATACCTTGACTTCTTGCTTTCTGATTTGTATCCGCTTAGTCTCCTTTAGTTGTCTTATTGCCCTGGACAGAACTTCAAGTACTATATTGAATATAGAGGGGGCAGCCTTGTCTTGTCCTTGATTTTAATAGAATTTCTTAAAGTTTCTTTCCATTTAATTTGATATTGCCTATTGGCTTCCTGTATATTGCTTTTATTATATTTATTTATTATATTTATTATATTATATGGCTTGAAGTCCTGATCTCTTCAAAACTTTTAACATTAAGAGGTGTTTGATTTTTTTTTTCAAAGGCATTTTCAGCATCTAATGAGATGGCCATATGACTCTGAGTTTGTTTATATAGTGGATTATGTTGATAGGATTTTTATGTATAGAACCATTCCTGCATCCCTGGGATGATCATGGTGAATGATGTTTTTAATACGTTCTTTGATTCTTTTTGTGGGAATTTTATTAAGTATTTTTACATCAATTTCATGAAGGAAATTGATCTCGAGTTCTCTTTCTTTGTTGGGTCTTTGTGTGGTTTAGGTTTCAGCATAACTGTGGCCTAATAGAATGAACTAGGTAGTGTTACTTCTGTTTCTATTTTGTGGAATAGTTTGAGGTGTTTCTGGTGTTATGCCTCTCTTTTCATTTCTGATTTTGTTAATTTGGATACTGTCTCTGGATCTTTTAATTAGTTTGGATAAGGTTTTGTCTAGCTTGTTGATTTTCTCAAAGAACCGATTCTTGATTTTGTTGATTCTTTGTATTATTCTCTCTGTTTCTAATTTACTGACTTCAGCCCTGAGTTTGACTATTTCCTGCCCTCTGCTCCTCTTGACTGTGTTTGCACCTTTTGTTGTTGTTGTTGTTGTTGTTGTTGTTGTAGAGGTTTCAGGTGTGTTCCTAAGTTGCTAGTATGAGATCTCTCCAATTTCTTTTTTTTTTTGGTTTTTCGAGACAGGGTTTCTCTGCATAGCCCTGGCTGTCCTGGAACTCACTCTGTAGACCAGGCTGGCCTCGAACTCAGAAATCTGCCTGCCTCTGCCTCCCGAGTGCTGGCATTAAAGGCGTGCGCCACCACGGCCGGCTCCAATTTCTTTATGAAGGCATTTAGTGCTATGAACTTTTCTCTTAGCACTGCTTTTATTGTGTGCCTTAAGTTTTAGTATGTTGTGCCTTCATTTTCATTGAATTCTAGAAACTCTTTAATTTCTTTCTTTATTTCTTCTTGACCCAGTGGTCATTTAATAGAGTTGTTCAGTTTCCAGGAGTATGTGGGCTTTCTGGTGTTTCTGTAATTGTTGAAGGCCAGCCTTAATCCATGGTGATCTGATTGAATGTAAGAGGTTATATCAACTTTCTTGTATCTGTTGAGGCTTGCTTTGTGACTGACTATATGGTTAATTTTGGAGACGGTTCCATGAGGTGCTGAGAAGAAGATATATTGTTTTTGTTTTGTTTTGGGTAGAAGGTTCTGTAAATATCTGCTAAATCCATTTGGTTCATAACATCTGGTAGTTTCACTGTTTCTCTGTTTAGTTTCTGTTTTGATGACCTGTCCATTAGTGAGAGTGGGTTGAAGGAGTCTCCTGCTACTATTGTGTGGGGTTCAATCTGTGATCTAAACTTTAATGAAGTTTCGTTTGTGAATGTGAGTGTCCTTGTATTTGGGGCATAAATGTTCAAAATTGAGATATCATCTTGGTAGATTTTTCCTTTGATAAGTATAGTCTCCTTCCCCATTTCTTTTGGTTACTTTTAGTTGAAGGTCTATTTCATTAGAAATTAGAATGGCTACTCCAGATTGTTTATTGGGTTTGTTTGCTAGGAAAACCTTTTTCCAGCCCTTTATTCTGGATAGGTAGTATCTATCTTTGTTGCTGAGGTGAGTTTCTTATATGCAGCAGGATGGTGGATCCTATTTACATGATCAGTCTGTTAGTTTGTGTCTTTTTATTTGTGAATTTAGACCATTGATGTTGAGAGATAGGACCAATGAGTATTAGTTCCTGTTATTTTGATGATAGAGGTGGTACTGTGTGTGTATGAATCTCTTTTGTGTTTGCTGTCACTTGATTAATTTCTTGTGTTTTCTTCTGTGTAATTATCCTCCATGTGTTGGAGTTTTCCCTTTAGTTAATCTTTTGTAGGGCTGGATTAGTAGAGAGTTATTGTTTAAATTTGGTTTTGTCATGGAATATGTTGGTTTCTCCATCTATGGTGATTGAGAATTTTGCTGGGTATAATAGTCTGGGCTGGCATCTGTGGTCTCTTAGTGTCTGGAAGACATCTGTCCAGGATCTTCTGGCATTTAGAGTCTCTGTTGAGAAGTCAAGTGTAATTATGATAGGTCTGCCTTTATATGTTACATGGCCTTATTCCCATGCAGCTTTAATATTCTTCCTTTGTTCTGTATATTTAGTATTTTGTTTATTATGTGATGGGAGGAATTTCTTTTCTCATCCAACCTGTTTGATGTTCTGTAAGCTTCTTGTACATTTATAGCCATCTCTTTCTTTAGGTTAGGGAAGTTTTCTTCTATGATTTTGTTGAGAATATCTTCTGGACCTTGGAGCTGGGACACTTTACCTTCTTCTATTCTATTATTCTTAGGTTAGATCTTTTCATTATATCTGAGATTTCCTAGATGTTTTGAGTTAGGAACTTTTTATATTTTGCATTTTCCTTGACCAATGTACCAATTTCTTCTATGGTATCTTCTACACCTGAGATTCTATTTTCCATCTCTTACATTCTGTTGGTGATGCTTGCATTTGTAGCTCCTGTTCTCTTTCCAATGTTTTCTATCTCCAGTTTGCCTCCACTTGTATTTTCTTTATTGATTCTATTTCCATTTTTAGGTCTTGGACCATTTTATTAATTTTCTTCATCTGTTTGATTGTTTTCCTGTATTTTTAAAGGGAATCATTTATATCCTCTTTAAAAGAAAATAGCAGGGCTATATAGAGAAACCCTGTCTCGAAAAACAAAAACAAAAACAAACAAACAAACAAACAAACAAAAAAAGAAAATAGCAGCTTTTCCTAATAGACTGTTAGTTGCTTGGTCTATGAGTTTTGTCTGGTGATATGGTTGGCAGTTTGTTCAGTATTGGATTTCTGCATTGCAGATCTGGGACTACAAAAGGAGGTATCTCTTTTCACTAGGCTGTAGAGCTTAAAGGTGGGAGGTAGGGAAGGGAATGCAAGAATTGGTCATTTTTCTCTTTCATTCTTTTTTACCTTGATGGTTCAATTATACTATGGGTTTTGGAGTTTTTTGGTTTTATTTTATTTTTATTTTTGTTTTGTTATTGTTGTTTTGCTCTTTTAGTAGTTCCCTTAAATTTTTCAATATACCTTTACAACTAATTTAAATTTTATTTTAGCTAAGACCATACTGCTTTATAGTTGCTGCATCATAGAGTGGCTATCCCTTACATCATTGTCGTTCACTTCACTTGCCTATATTCTGTTCTCAACATTTTAGATAAGTTAAATGGATATATAACTCTTTTAAAATAAAAGTAAAATATCTTCTTTTCAAATATGTCACTGTGTCCTGGAAAAGGTCTGAAGAATCTATAAAGAACACTTAATATATTGAAAGAATAACATGTAATAATGTCTAGAACCTACTAAAACAGAACCTAGGAAGAAGAGAAAATTTTAATCAATAGAAATTGACACTGAGGTTACAGACAGGCTATGCTAGTGAACTGTTGGATAAATATGCAGAGGTCAAAAAGAAACATAAAATTAAAAAAAAAACTTTTAGAGATAAAAAATATTGTCTTTGAGATGCTAAATGCACTAAATGGTCTTAATAAAAATAATTAGCACTGCATAAGAAAACATTAATAGACGCAAAAATGTACTGTTTAGAATGAAACTCTATGCCACCTAATATATATAACTGTAAGAATTCTAGAAAGCGAGAAAAAACAGGGAGGGGAACAGAAATAATGCTTAAATAAATAATGCTAAATAGTTGACTAATATGATAAACAATAAAAATCCACAGTTCCAAAAATATAATAACCCCAATCCTAAGAGCTATAAAGAAAAATGTATGAAATAATCATAATTGAAATTTTTAAAAAGCCAATTATCCAGAGATGGGAAACGATATTTTAACATGTCAAGTAGCCAAAACAGGAATAAAGCAGATTTTCCACAGAAAATGAAAGCTAGATGACAGTAGAAAAGTATGTTTAAGCTACTGAAAAGAAAAAAACCATCCTAAAATTATATATGCAATAGAAATATTGTTTAAAAATGAAGATTAAATAAATGCTTTCCTGGATATACAAAAGCTAAAGCCATACATGGTGGTACATCTCTGTTGCATTCCCAACATTTGGAAAGGAGAAGCAAAAATATGACAATCTTGAGAGCAACCTGAGCTATATAGGGATACCCTATGTGAAAAGAGACATACTTACACATGCACATGTGCATACACATACACCTGAAAGAATCCAACTCCCCAAAATCTAAATCTCAGGAAAAAAGGGGTAACAATACCAGGAGAAATCTCAATATACCCACAAAATACGGAAGACTAAAAATAATAAATATCTGATAAGTTAAATATAAACTTAATTTTTAAATCTCTTAGAAACAATTGATAACTAGGAAAATCTAAACTAGATTTTCAAAGAATAGATAAATAAACAAATAAGCAAAAGAATGGCATATCTTGGCAATGGAATATTCCTTAGAACTGAAAATAAATGACTGTGTAACACATTTAACAAAAAAGAATCTTAGACTAATTATGATGAGAGAAAGAAGCCAAGCAAAATCAAATATAAATTGATTCTAGATTAGCCTATCCAGTAAAATAATGTGACGGTGAATGACTTTGTCAATAGCTAGATTTCTTTCTCTTTGGATTTAGCACTCTTATTATTATAAATTTCCAGGTTGATTGTCTGAGCTATGACTAAACTTTTTCCTTTTTTATATCAATTCTTAACTCTCTTGAGCATCTATCATAGTATCTATATACTTGGTTTATACATGAGTGCACACACATGTGCACATACACATACACATGCGCACGCCTCTGTGTGTGTGTGTGTGTGTGTGTGTGTGTGTGTGTGTGTGTGTGTGTTGATGGTCATGGTGTATAAGCCATAGGCCCTAAACCAAAGTACTATGTCCCTGGAGAGAGCAGGTTTTTACTGACTGCTGTACTCAGGATGGGGAGTATTGTTGCAAATTATTCCATAAGTAGTTGCTATTTTCTAATTCTCATCAAGCTGTTAGTGTCGACTGTTGCTCTAAGTTAAGGAGGAATAGAACTCTTGAGTTTCTCTTCCCAGTGTCTAACTCTTCATAAGATAACTTCTGCCTTTTCAGCTGAGATTTCTGATATTCTATTTAATATATAAGTTGCTTGTTTCTAAAATGACTAATTTCAATGTACTTCATCAGCTTCTCAAGCACTACTAAATATATCTTCAAAGGTATCATTCTTTCCCAAATATTTTAGCTAACTCTGTAATTCACTTTAATCATGTATATCAATTGATAAAATCAGTTTAGAATATTGCCTGATGAGAAAATCTCTTTTTTTTCAGTTCTTCATTTTCCTCATATATGTCACAATAATAATAAAGTATATTAAAGGATTGCTTGAAATTGAATGAGATTATATAATATGCATATACATAGACTGCCTACCATTTAAATGTTAATAAACATTAACTCTCATTTTAAATATTAATAGGAAAAATCTAGTTTAATTCACATTAAAATGATGAGAAATAGTTCCTGACCTTGAGTAGGAGTCCAGGAAATACACCACTTTAGGCTTTGAAACTGTTCAATACAGAAAGCCTATTATTGATTATCAGTTCCACATATTCAACATTGCCAGTAGTCATTTCCATGTAGCTTGTTCTCAAGGATGACCAAAGCAGAATGGTCCATAATGCATTCTTTATGTTGCAGAATTTTGAGTGATACTTCAAATACAATTTCTTAACTTTAACCAAAATAAGGAAATACATTTTTGTGGATGAAACCCATATTGAATAACTTTCCTACCATTAAGGTCTACTCCTAGCCTGAAGATTTTAAAGTGATACCCAAACATTCACCAACATTATATGAACAATTTATACATGATTAATTTTTATACTCTGAAACAAGAATGATGATAACAAATTTTTTGCTGTGTCTATTGCAGCCCTCTGTGTAGGACATATACTCCATAAATTACAGAAACTGCATGAAGTTTATAATGATATTCTAGATTTATAGATGAAACCAAAGTGTGAAGACTTTAGTAGGCAGAACCAATTAGTGTCAGAACTGAAATTACACATAGGGAGCGTGGCTCCAAGCTGGCATCTTTAAGTACCATTCTCAGGTGCTCAGTATGATGCTGTCATTCTCTACCTTAAATTCCAAGTAAAGAAGGTCCTTCCAAAATTTACATGAATTGGATCTGTTCAAATAATGCAACAAAAAGTACAGTATTAAAACATATTTCATATTGCCATTCAAAATACGTTAAATACATAGTAGGGAAATATATGACATTTCAAGAAATGTTAATTAGATAAATTATGAAAATATGTCCTATACATAATAGTATTTTGATTTTTTTATAATCTGAAATTGTAACTAAATCTTAAACTAACAAAAAAAATAGTCATATTCAAATGAATTGGAAGAAGAGGAATTCCTGTTCCTCCATTTCTTAACCTATGCCTTTGGATTTCCTCATCTGAAGACTTAATTATGATATTTATTCTGCCTTCTTCCTCTTGGTACAGACCATGTAAATGGACACTGCACAAGTCCAACCTCTCAGAGTTGCAGTTCTGGAAAACGTCTTTCCAGTGCTGATGTTTCAAAAGTAAATCGCTGGGGTCCTGGAAGACCACCATTTAGAAAGGCACAGTCAGCTGCTTGCATGGAGATTTCTTTACCAGTTACAACTGAAGGTAGGATAAACATATCAATTTCTGTGAGTACAGTTTAAAATTTGATAAAATTTCGTTTATCATGGTAACAGGTGCTGGGAGACAAAGAAATGGAAGTTACATTTAAAAGATGATTTAAAAAAACAAAAACAAAACTACATGACATTGAAAAACTTAGACCCTGTTTGACTGTGGCCATAACTTCAATTCTATTACTTACTCACTTCCTTCCTTATCTCTAAAAATAAAATTATTCCACTGTAGGTAGGCCATGCAAGGAGATAATCTGTAACTTCAATCTTAATTTCCTCTACTGTCAAAGGAATATAACCACGTTTAAAAGGACATGTTATTAAATTCTAAAATTTAGAATCATAGCCGGGTCTGGTGGCACAGACCTGTAATCCCAGCTGCTGGGGAGGCTGAGGCAGAAGGATTGCAACTTCAAGGGAGTTCAAAATCAGTCTGGACCATCTAACAAAACCCTATCTCAAAGCATAAAGTTCAAAAGGGTCTGGGGATATAACTCAAAGACTGGACAGTTGCCGAGACTGCATGAAGTCTAGGATATATCCCCAGTACCACAAAAATAAACAAATAATAAATAAAAACTAAATAAAGTTTATGTTTGTAAAACTTTTAAGGACGTGTTATTTCCTTATTTATAGAATAAGTATGAGGATGAGTCCAATATAAGAGGAAAAAGTAAAAAAAATTGTTTAGAGAAGGAAAAAAAAAAAACCCAGAATCTTGTAGTTTTGCTTTTATTCTTTTCGTAATAAAGATTTTCGGAGCAGAGTTGGGAGAAAAATGGAAAGATTTGGCTATAGTAACTCTACACTATCCTTTATAATTTCAAAAATAATCAATTATTGTTCTTCAAAAATATTTATAATAAATTTATTACTCAGATTTTGTTTAATGTTATGCCATACTGAATCTGCTCCTGGAGACGTGGAAAATCACAATATTGTCTTTCTAACATGTGTTTGTGAATATCGGTGTTCAGTGGTGGAAAATGGTACAATAAAAACAGCACGTGAGGGTTAAGTACCCAATCATTGAAACGGGTACTGCAAAACTTGGACTGTAGATATTTCTGTCTGTAGTTCATGCTAGAAAACAGTTTAACTACAATTCTGTCTTTAAGTTTGTAAAGTATATAGATGATAACCTAACTTCTGTCTCATCTCTAAATTTTATGATGAGCTATTTTTTTTTATAAATCTGGTAAGGGATAGAAATAGGAAATTAGGAATATTGAATTCTGTTTCTTCTAAATATATTTTTGAAGAATTTTTATTTCTTCTGGTTGTATAAGAATTATCAAGACACAGATTTCAGATCTATCAAGAGGAAAAGGTGAGTAAAGATTGTAGAAAGAAAAATAGGAGCTTGTACATTAGAGCAATTAGACAACAGCATAACTCTATTGCTGTTGAACGGACGGGAGAATTTGTGCTTGGTGGAGAGTCCACGTGGGCAGGTGTTGATAGAGCAAGAGCATCCAAAACCATACTGCTGTTTCTTTCTAAGTAAGCTGAAACCTTCTCAGAAAAAGCCAGTCTTAATGGGTGCCACACTCTTTATTTGTCCTTGGCAAAATTAGAACTGGATTTGGATTGTAGGTAGGCAGCTCGAAACAAGCTCATAAAAATCACATTTACATTTTTTTTTTGCTCATGTTAAAAGTTCAATTTTTATAGCTTTAATTGCTTAAGATATACAATATGTTCATCACAGAACATTTATGATCCAGAGTGGTCCTTTCATGTTGGTAACCATGATACTGTTGTTAAGTATGGATTACCAAGGAATCATTAATATGATGAAAATATGAGGAGAAACAATTAAATGATATACAAAACTTTTGTATCTTGACTATTTAGATTTAAGGGTTTTTTTTTTCCAGATTAAAGAATTTTAAGTGGTCTTTCAGAAAATGTACAAAAGAAAAATGGTGTGCTAGGACTCAGGAGACTGAAGGTTTGGTTTTAATTCTGCCTGAGTTTATGATAACACATACAGACTTGAGACTCTCCACCTTTGAGCCAGTAACCTGGATAAGATGTCCTTCATGTCAATAAACAATGATTTTTTTTCTCTTATAATTATGGTTTACAGGTATTAAGTTTGGCTGGTTGTGTAGATTCACTAATGTTTGATTTTTGCTCTTTAAATGCTCGTAGAAACCCGAGAGAATTCCTATAATCGCTCCCGAAGCTCTAGCATCTCCAGTATTGACAAAGATTCTAAAGAAGCGATTACAGCTTTATACTTCATGGAATCCTTTGCACGGAAAAATGACTCTACCGTTTCCCCTTGTCTGTTTGTTGGAACTAGTCTGGGAATGGTAGTACTCATCTCCCTAAATCTACCATCATCAGATGAACAAAGGTTTACAGAGCCGGTGGTGGTATTGCCAAGCGGTAAGAGTTCTTGTTCAGTCGTTCGTTCCCGTGTTGCTACTTCCTCAACTTTAGATATTAAGTACTACTAATATGCATTGATTTCAGACAACGGTGAGGAGTATATGCCTCCTATGTAATATGAACTACTGAGAATTTCAGAATTCAAATACCCTTTCAACACTCACTATACTGTCATTTACCAGACCTTCTGAGTAAGAGAGTACAGTGCTTTCTATGATGGGAAACCGGAGAAGCCAGGCTAAAAACTTCCTTTGAAAATAAGCTCCAGCCGGGCAGTGGTGGTGCACGCCTTTAATCCCAGCACTTTGGAAGCAGAGGCAGGAGCATTTCTGAGTTTGAGGCCATCCTGGTCTACAGAGTGAGTTCCAGGACAGCCAGGACTAACAGAGAAACCCTGTCTCGAAAAACAAACAAACAAACAAACAAACAAACAAACAAAAAGAAGCTCTTTTAAAGCGCTGAAATAAATGTTAATGTACAAGGAAGTCCAATTCATTTGTAACAAATTGAAGCATATTTCCAAAGTTCTATACCAGGTTAGATCGTGAGTATTTTTACACCCTTCTTGAAGAAATCAGAATAATTAAAGTAGAAGCTATCTGACCTAAGGTGGGTATCTAAAGTTTCCATTTCCTTTTCATGGTAGACACTCAAGAACTTAATTTGGTCATACATTCTATACTACCTGGATTATCTTCTCATTTTTTATTTCCCTTGACATCCCTTTGAATATGCTTAATAGATTCTAATCATTATTACTCTCTTTTTTCTACATATAATAAATGTTTTAGGTATTTTTAAGTTAAAAACAAATTTCATCAATATATAGGATTTAAGAGATTTTATTTTTCAACAGTACATATTGCACGAGAGGTTAGAGACAGTTATGGCTTTGTATTAACTTGTTTTACATATGTAAAAATACATGACAGGCAGAATTGTCAGCTCTATGAGTGTGGCAAATTCAGGAAAACGCTTGACTCTACTAAGAACAAACACTGTATTTTAAGCTGATGTTACATGGTAAAAAATATTTTTTTCTGAATTACTAAATTTAAGTAAATATGTATTTTTTATTCTGCTTAAGTTAGAGCCAGATCAGTAAATTCAAAATAAAGTATTAAGTATCAATTTCAAAATCATTCCCTGGACGAGCATTCTGCCTCTCAATTTAGAGATTTCTGCCAATCTTAATAAAATAATGGCAAAGTAAAAATAAACATAGATATGACTTTTGCCATCTAGTTTGCAAGATTTTCCCTTATATGATCCAGTAAGAAATCTGTCTTCTATAATTCTTTAAGTTGCTATCCTACTGTTTTGGAATTTTAACTATCTATAATGTGCCAACATCAGTTGATTGGTTATATCAAATACAGATTATTAATACAAGATGTGACTGGTAGGAGAAATGACACGAGATATATGGGTACTATATACGATTTGTGTGATTTTCTGTAAACATGGCACTGTGTTTTAAAATTCATTAATTAAAAAGTAGAAAGCTATGGTGCTAGGTTCATGTTTGTTTTATAATTAACCATTGAAAGAAAAAAACCAGAAGCCAAATTTATAGGAGTAAAAAGAGAAAGGGAAGTAGGATTCCATATGAAAAAACAGGTAACAAAAAGTGAGAGTAAAGTTTCTGCTTTTCATCTTCACAGCTCACTGATTTACTGTGATTACTGTTCTGGTCCCCATCTCTTTGCCATATGCATTCTTCAGTGACCCTACTCAATTAATGGAAGCCCCATGATGTTGTCCCTGGCCTTATTATCTATAATACAGTACTACACAGCACATCTCTAGAATTTACCTTATATAATTAAAATGTTAGTTTATTAGCAATTCCTCATCATCCTTCCTCACCTTCATGGACACCATCAGTTTATTCTTAGTGTATATGAGTTTAACTGCTTTACATGGTTCAGGTTAGTAAATGCATAGAATATTTGTCCTTGGTGACTGGATTATTTCACAAAAAGCAATACCCACAATGTTCTTCCAAATCTGAATGTTAGAGAGCTACTTTCTTCTAAGGTTAAACAACATTACATTGCATCTATATATCATGTTTTTGTCCATTCGTCAGCTGGAGACTTAAATTGTGAACAGTGCCGCAGAGAAGCATGTATGCCTTCACAGTCCTGGGATACAACCCCAGAGCTGGATTGCTTGATTATATGTCAATCCCATTTTTAATTTTTTGGAAAATCTCCACATCCTTTTCCATGTCTGTTTACCACCTTAATTGGCAGTGAAACTTGGGAGAATGGACCCTACAAATGAGGTAGACTAAAGTCTCATGCAAAAGTCAACTTTATTCACAGCATCAGACAATTTATTCCCTTAGGGCCAAGAAAAATTGAATTCAAGCTGTGTATAATCGCAAGGTCTAGCTGCATGTGGTGAAATGTGTTTTTCTGTAGAAGCATATAAACAAAGAACAATAGCCAGTTGTAATGAGTTATCTGAAGGAAACTCACCAGGGAGGGGCACAAAAGCACATTCCAAGAGCAATTCCATGTTTTGATTAAACTGAGGTCATGAGACTCTTATTTTCTTAGAGTTTTCTCACAAGCACTCAAAATTATCCTCTCAGAACTCCATTCCTGGGCCATGTTCTGACACAGGTCCATTGCACTATTATTCTGCATGTGTAGTTATACAAACAATGTGTGTTTAGTTTCTCCACATCATGCCATCACTAGCTTTTGAAGTTTTAAAAATAGCCTAACAGATGTAAGGTTGAACCTCATCATATTTGTTATGACCCTGGTGTTCCAACACACTAGATAACCTAAAGGAAATGACGACAACACTGGAATCATACAGTGTACCTAAACAATCCCAGAGCTAGTAAGGCTGTTAATCAGTAACTGAAAAAGATACCACTAAGAATAAAATCCCCCCTTCCTTTTGTTAAAGAATGTTTTCACATAGATTATCTTATTTGTCCTAGCAACAAACACTTACCACTAATATGGAAATTTGAAATGTGTTTAATCATTGAGTTGGAGAATTGGAAAATACCTAGAGACTCTCTTCCATACTGTCTCTCTTGTTTGTATCAGAATCATTTAAATGTATTGTTGCAGTAAGGATCCCACCCTCTCTGACTCAGTAGGTCTATAGTAGTCTGAGGATTTGCACTTTTAGCAAGTTCCTCCCTGTGTGATGCTAGTCTAACAAATAAGCCTATTTCTTGTCCCATATTTATATATGGGACAATGATTACAGAATTGATATATTGTAATTCCCTTATTAATAATAAAAGGAAGCGCAGAGAAGACAAACAACATGCTTCAAGAAAGCTAAAGAGAGAATTAGATTTAAAGCTAATTTCTTGAATCCCAATTCACCTTACTTTGTAATTCCTCACATTGTGTTTGTTACTTAGTTCTAACATCTTATTGTGCCTAGTTCCTAAGTAGAAACTACCAGTTCTACCTAATCTCCCAGTTCTGATCCAGTGAACTGACCTGCCTAAATCCTATCTTAAAAGCCCACAAAGATTTAGGAATCTGCCCTAATGAAATTAATCAAAAAAAAAAAAAAAGACTAGTCAACCTATCATAAAATTATGTTATTTAGATTGCATGGAATCAAAGACCAAAGAATAGGACCAGAAACTTTGAAAGTACTTTTTAAAAGACATAAGGGTAACATTTCAAGATTAAGATACAGATACAGGCAGTGATTCTCCAAATAGAACCCCAAAGAGTCAATGATAGTGGGAAAAATTAACAAGTTGGATTGCATCGAATTTAAGGGGTTTTGCACAGCAAAATAAAGAGTGGAAGAGAGAGAGCAGAGAATGGAAGAAAACCTTTGCTTTTCATCCAACAAAGATTCAGTAACCAAATATACAAAAAACTAAAAGGAGAATGCCCAAAGTAAATAACCCAATAGATAGATGGATAAGCAAGTGGAATACTTTTCTCTTTTGCTATGTTATTAGCAAATGCTAATTATACAAAGTAACATATAACTACATATAGGTAGTTATCTGCCATGGGCATTCAATCTTGAAAAATGCAGGTGAGTAACCTTTTTCTGAATTAAGATGCATAAACTTGCCTCAGGGTTGATGGTAGTTATTGCAAAAGGACAAAATGTTATTGTATTTGAGCCCCTAAATAACAGTTCTACAAAATCTGATAATAACCCTAGTTATTTTTTAAGTTCTTGTTTTTCATACAACTATAATTGCCATCATGTCAGGCATGTTCATGTCTTTAATCCCAGCACTCAGAGGCAGAGGTAAGTAGATCTTGAGTTCTAGGCCAGCCTGGTCTACAGAGTGAGTTCCAGGATAGCCAGGACTACTCAAGAAAACCCTTTGTGTCAAAAAAACAAAATAAGTAAATAAAATTACCATTAATTTTTGACCTTTTAGCTAAAATCAAAGATAAAGTATAAAACTGTCAGAATAGAGTAACTCTGAATGTTGAAATTATGTAATATTTATTGAGGCTTTAATTTTAGAAAAAATTAAAAGGCATTTTCTATCAAATGAGCATTAAAAAACAAACTAAGATTGGGTAGTATAATATATATATATGTATATATGTATATATATATGTATATGTACATATATAAACAATATATATATAAACAATATGTATTCTATATATGTACATATAATATATACCATTTATTATAGATATATAATATATAATAATATGTAATACATATATAATAATATATGTATTTTATATATAATCTATCATCTATTATATATTTGACCTTACTTGAAAAAAATTAAAGTTATATACATACTTAAAATTTGCCCTTTAAAATTTTAATGAAACCATATAGGATAATGAAAAAAATTGCATGTCTGTGTTTCTAGGGCTGACCATTCTATATTGAACAACCAATAAGGGGGGATCATCCCTGGAAGGGGTGGATTTCCCTTCTCCCAGTAGTCATTACCTATGTAGGGAAGATGGGAGGGGTTTGCTGGATGTGCTGGTGGGAGGCAAGAGAGAGGGGAACTGATGTGATTCTGTTCAATTAAAAACATAGTCTCTAGCTGCATATGTAGCAGATGGCCTAGTCAGCCATCATTGGGAAGAGAAGCCCCTTGGTATTGCAATCTTTATATGCCCCAATACAGGGGAACGACAGAGCCAAGAAGTGGGAGTGGGTGGGCAGGGGAGCAGGGCGGGGGAGGGGAGAGGGAACTTTCGGGATAGCATTTGAAATGTAAATTAAGAAAATATCTAATAAAAAATGGAAAGAAAAATTTTTTAAAAATTAAAAAAACATAGTAAGCAAGAAACAATAATAATAGATGTTTTGAATTTTTAAAAAAGTATCTTGGAATTTAAATCAGAAAACCCGAGTTCTAGTCCAGGTTAATATTAACTACGTTGAGGCTCTAGTCCAGGTTGTATGGACTATCCCAAGTGTCACCGTCCTTCTAGACCTATTTTCTCATTTATATAATGAACAGATTTTGCCAACTGATATTTTAGGTTTCTTTTAGACCTAAAATTGTATTAATCTAAGTTATTACAACAGGCTAACTCACCAAACATACTGATTTTTATATATTGTTACAATATTACTAAATTATGCATGTAAATTATCATAATATAAAACATTTATTGTCTGTCAATGCATAATAAATATCTGCTTTCGACAGGACTTCACACATGAGTGATGTGAACTGTTTTTACAGGTACATTCCTCTCATTGAAAGGAGCTGTGCTAACATTTTCCTGCATGGACAGAACCGGAAGTTTAATGCAGCCTCCATATGAAGTATGGAGAGATCCAAACAGCACAGACGAAAATGAAAAAACCTGGAAAAGGAAATTGGTCATGAACTACTCATCTTCATCCCAAGAGATGGGAGACCATCAGTATACAATAATCTGCTCAGAAAAACAAGCCAAAGTCTTCTCACTGCCTTCCCAGACCTGCCTTTATGTTCACAACATCACTGAGACGTCATTCATATTGCAAGCAGATGTGGTGGTCATGTGCAACAGTGCCTGCCTGGCCTGCTTTTGTGCGAATGGGCATATCATGATAATGAGGTACTTGGTATATTTATTGCTAATGGATGATCACAACAATGCTAGCAAGGTCGAATGGTGAAAAAGTATATTCATCCTGTTGTAACCTGATATGGTGTTTCACTATGTTTGTGAATGTTCTGATGTTCCATTGTTCAACAACATGAAGAAAGCTTTGTGGTGTAGGTGTGAATAGGGCTGGGTTTGGTTTAGGTTACTAAAAAAAAAAAAGGTTGACATTTATATTAATATATATTAATATGAATATTAACAGATCACATATATTATTGGCATCAAAGAATCCAAGGAAATAATTATTATTAATCATTCATACATTAATTTAGCAAGAAATTATTGGGAATATGTTAGGCACTGGATACTGAAGCCATATGGAAATGAAATTATCTGCTACTTTCACTATTACATAAGAACTTTACATACAGAATGTCACTTGATTCTCATAGCTTTTCCCAGACATAGACAAGTATTATTTTCATCTCCCATTTAACATGTTAGAAATTACAGTAAAAAAGTGGTCCTACTGGAGCATGCCTAGAATCCCAGGAGTGAAGGCAGAAGGTTCCAAAGGTCCAGATAATCCTCTCCTACATAGCAAGTTGGAGGGCAGCCTAGGCTGCATGAAACCCTTTAAGAAAGCAAGTGTTAGCATAGTGGAGGGAAAGCTAACTTTGGGAAGGGCAAGAGAGGAAAGAGTAGTGCAGATATGAGATTGGCAAATGATAACAAAATCATCCCTTGACTGATTTTTGTACAGCCTGCAAGCCAAGAATTAAATGATTGAAAATGTCAGATAATACGGTTGGTGGGAATTGGATGAATTCAAATGTCTGAAAATAAAGGTGTTTATAGCACAGCCATATCTACCATTCATTCATTTTACACTACAAAACAGAAGTGAATACTCACAAAGGAGATGCTATAGGCTCCAGAGCTTACAACGTTCACTGTCTGATGCTTTATCCTGCTACAAGTTATTCTTTCAGGAAAATGTGTGGTAAATAGAAAGAGAAGTAGGGAAGGACCTGAAGAGTGAAACTGGACTGTCATGATGCTTTATTTCATTATTTCTAATTGAGAAGACATGAGCAGATCTATAAAGAATTAGTGAAGGAGAAACTTTGGGGAAAAAAGCAATCATAGCACGCTTATTCTCAAATATTTCTGATTCTTTCTTCATCAGATTATCCCTTTCTCAAACTATTTTGAAAGATTTTCAATGAAGATCATCCATCTTGTCTGTAAATGATTGAACCTCTAGACATGCTTCAATGATGGGGACTTTATTTATGAGGGGACTCTGTGATACATTTGCTTCTCTCAGCTCATTTGTCATTAAAAATATTATCAAACCAGTATTATATTTTCATATTTCAGATCATTTTCTAGATTTTTATTTTTAATTATGTGTAGA
Source organism: Mus minutoides (assembly GCA_902729485.2). Classification (NCBI taxonomy): domain Eukaryota; kingdom Metazoa; phylum Chordata; class Mammalia; order Rodentia; family Muridae; genus Mus; species Mus minutoides. The sequence goes on along the minus strand of LR749806.1, from coordinate 1,501,785 downwards.
TGTAGGTTGTACACATGTGTTCAGGTGCTCTTGGAGGCCAGAAGTGGTTATCAGATTCCCTGGAGCTGAAGTTACAGGCAGTTGTCATCTGTTTGGTGTGGGTACTAGGATTCAAACTTGGATCCTCTGGAAGACCAACAAGCTCTCTTAACCTCTGAGCTATCTCTCCAGCCCCATATTTAGGATAATTTAGGGTAGTCCTTGAAATCCAGCGTGCAATTTGTGCTTTCAACACACCACAGTTCTGACTATCCTAGGATCAGTTTCTCAGTAATCATATGACTAGTTGATGGCTAAAATACCAGGCAGTGTGTTGCTGGAACATCAATACGTACTTATTCCAAGAAGGTAGATTTTGATACCCATATCATATATTAAATTTTGGGATGCAAACAATATAGTTATAAAACATTTTTTAAAGAATAGTAGTACCTTTGTGTACTATCTCTGTATTGCAGGATGAATTAAAAATAGTTAACACGAAGAATTAGAGTAGTTTCTAAGTGTGAGGGTTAAACCAAAGCAGGTACCTCTGCCTTCCATGTTCAAGAAACAATAAACAAACAGTGGAATTGTTTTTCATTAGTGGTTTGTAAAATTGGCTCTAACTACAGTATCCGAAGTACATCCCTAGCACAAACTTAATAACATTATAGCTGCAGGATTAGGATAGAAATGTACTAGAGATGTAGTCTTTCTTATGCATAAATGTTAATTTGTTACTTAAGTACATTCCTTTAAGCTAGGGCCTGTTTACTTACTAGTCATTTTATATACAGACAGGCAAAGAGACAAGAAGATCACATCCCCTGTGAAGAGGGACTAAGAATGGGGAACAAGGCACAATGTGCCCAGGCACACTAGACTAACCTCACACGTGTCTCTATTGGTGCCTAAGCCCAAGAGTTGTCTTAAGGACAGACTATAGGCCTCTATATTAATCTTTAAGGGTATGTGCTAAGCATATATGTGGGCAAAAATAGAATTGTGTTCATGTTTTTACATGTACATGTGATTACATAATGAAGTATTTATTACTTACCTTTGAAGATACTATAACCCATAAAATAACAACTTAAAAGTTTTTTATTAAATAAACAGTTATATCAACAAAAATATGAAATACAGATTTACTGTCTTTTTTCTATTCAGCTTACCTAGTCTTCGCCCAATGTTGGATGTTAATTATTTGCCACTGACAGACATGAGAATAGCACGGACATTTTGTTTTACTAATGAAGGACAGGCATTATACCTCGTCTCTCCCACTGAAATTCAACGGTTAACATATAGCCAAGAAATGTGTGATAACATTCAGGTAGGTAAACTTCCTTGATAGAAATAAATAGATGTGATTGTTAAGAGAGAAAAAGAATAGAGACGTCTATAAGCTACAGTAGCATTGAGACAATAAATATACTCTTCCTAGAAGATGTTTTGAATATATATTCTTCAATGTAGTCCTATAAATTCCTATTGTGGCCCTAGGTATACATGGAAGTAATAGGAGAAACTGATTATAATGGTCATTTATAATATTATGGGAATTGAAATTATTTATTTTATTGTAGAGAGTTTTGTTTTAATCATACTGGCTTAAGTTTCTTATATATAGAGATAGGTTTTATAATGACATTTTATGCAAGTATATTATATACTTTGATGATATGCACTCTTGGATGTATTTTTCTTTCTCCCCTCCCTCTCTTCCTATTATTCAGTTTCTCCAGAGAACCTAGGTTTTATTTCATGTTTTATATACATGGTGTGTATGTGTATGAATATTTTTTATGTATTTATACAAAATCTAGAACCGACAAATGAGAGAGAACATGTAATATCTGTTGTTCTGAATCTGATTTGTTTAACACAATAATCTCCAGTTGCATTCATTTTCCTGAAAACAGAATTCTGTTCTTTTTTATTTTTTAATTTTATGTGTATAGGTGTGTTACCTACATGTATATCTTTATATGTATGTTGTTGATACCCTACAATACAGAAGACACGTCAAACCATCTAGAGATACAGATAGATGGAGAGAGAGAGAGAGAGAGAGAGAGAGAGAGAGAGACTGTTATATATCAGATAAACTGTTATATACAGCTGTGTGGTGCTAGGAATTAAATGCAGGTCCTATGAGAGAGTACCCAGTGTTCTTAACTGTTGATCTATCTCCCAAGCCCGCATAATTTATTTCATTCTTTATGACTGAATAAAATTCAACTGTGTAATCATACCACATTTTCTTCATTCGTTTTTCAGTACTTGTTTTATAACTTCCTATAACTTGCTTGTTGTAAATGGTGCAACCAAAGAGAAAGGGAGAGTGGGGGAAGGAAGGAAGGAAGGAAGGAAGGAAGGAAGGAAGGAAGGAAGGAAGGAAGGAAGGAAGGAAGGAAGGAAGGGGGGGCAGAGGCTAGTATCCCTGTGATGTATTAACTAAAAGTCCTTTGGGTGTATACTCAAGGGTAGTACAGCTGGGCATATGTTGCACTGTTTGGGGACGCTCCATGGGTATGCTGCTTTCCATCATGGACAGACTCATTTATATTCCCACCTGCAGCAGACAAGTTCTCTCTTCACCCCATTGCCAGAACTGACTATTTTCCTAATGGTTGCTATTCTGACTAGGGTGACATGGCATCTTGATATTGTTTAAATTTACATTTCCTAGTGGCTAAGCATGTTAAATATTTTTCCACATGCTTATTGGGCATTGTCTTCATCATTTGATTTATCATACTGTATTTATTCATTAGCTCATGTATCAACTGAATTGTTTGGTTTTCTGGTGTTCGGTTTCTTTGGGTTTTAGTTATATGTTATCCTTATATATACTATGTAAGGACATGGAATAGATAGATAGATAGATAGATAGATAGATAGATAGATAGATAGATAGATAGATAGATACATACATACATACATACATACATACCTTATATCCTTACTCCTTGCATATATCTATAATTTGAAATGTTTTCTCATAACAATTTCAGGTCTTACATTAACATTTGATGAATTTTTAATTAAGTCTATGCAGGATGAGGATCTGGATCCAGTTTCATTCTCCTGTAAGGGCTAATATTCCTAGTACCATGTATTGAGGAAATTGTCTCTTCTGCAAAATGTCTTTGCTCTTTTTTAAAAATAAATCACATCACTGTAGCTGAATGGATTTATTTCTAGGTCCTCTGCTCTGATATATTGATCTACATGTTTGTTCTGTTTGTTTGTTTGTTTGTTTGTTTGTTTTTCAAGACAGGGTTTCTCTGTGTAGCCCTGGCTGTCCTGGAACTCATACTGTAGCCCAGGCTGGCCTTGAACTCAGAAATCTGCCTGCCTCTGCCTCCCATGTGCTGGGATTAAAGGCATGCACCACCATGCCCAGCTGCATGTTTGTTCATATGTTAGTGACATTCCGGTTGTAGAGCTATGGATCTATAATATAACTGAAATGAGACATTGTGATACCTCAGAATTGTTCCTTTCGTTCAGAATTGCTCTGGCTGCTTGGTCTTGTAAAGAGTCTGTAAAGAGTCCTTGATGAAGAACACATCGAATCTGTAGGCTGCTTGTGTTTATGTAACTATTTTTGCAATATTCTGCTGATCCATGAGCATGGAAAGTCTGAAATCTAGTGGCTTCTTCAATGACTCTTTTCAGTGATTTAAAGTTTTCATTATAGAAGTCTGGAGCATTGTTAGTCAGATTTATTCCGAGGTATTTTTAACATATTGTGAAAGTGGCAGCTCTTTTCTTATTTTTTTTTCTCAGCGTTTTTTATTACTGGCATTTAGGAAAAGCTATTAATTTTTGTGTATTGTTTGTAACTTGCTACTTTGCAGTAAAGGTTTATTATTTCTAAGAGTTTTCTAGAAAACCATTTAGATTGAGGTCTCCCATATATAGGACCACAATGTTGGAAAAAGAAATGATCTGACATCCTTCTTTTTTAGCTTACTCTACTCCCTTTTCTTTCTTCCTTTCTTTCTTTCTTTTCTTTCTTTCTTTCTTTCTTTCTTTCTTTCTTTCTTTCTTTCTTTCTTTCTTTCTAAAAAAACTTTTTTTCTTTAATCTTTTGTTTTACAGTTCAGAATTTATCTCTCTTGTGGTCTACTCTCCAACTATTCCACATCCCACAACTTCCCCCCCCCCCCATCTCCAAGATGTCCCCACCCACACCTACCCCACCAGACCTCCCCACTCCCTGAGGCCTCCAATCTCTTTTTTAATTAATTAATTGATTAATTAATTGTAATTAATTTGTTTTTAACACTCCATATTTTATCTCCCCCACCCACCCACCCTCTGACTGTTCCCCCTCCTCACCTGACCTCTAAACTCCCTGGGGCCTCCAGTATCTTGAGGGTTAGGTGCATCATCTCTGATTGAATACAGACCCAGCAGTCCTCTACTATATGTGTGTTGGGGGCCTCATATCAGCTGGTGTATGCTGTCTGTTTGATGGTCCAGTGTTTGAGAGATCTCAGGGGTCCAGATTAATTGAGGCTGCTACAGGATAATCCTCCTCAGCTTCTTTCAGCCTTCCCTATTCAACAACAACAGGGGTCAGCTGCTTCTGTCCATTGGTTGGATGTAAATACCTACATCTGACTCTTTCAGCTGCTCATTGGGTCTTCCAGAGTGTGGTCATGCTAGGTCCCTTTTGGTGAGTGCTCCATAGCCTCAGTAATAGCGTCTAGCCTTGGGATCTCCCCTTGAGCTAGATCCCACTTTGGGCTGTTGCTGGACCTTCTTTTCCTCAGTCTTCTCTCCATTTCCATCCCTGTACATCTTTCAAACAGGAACAATTATGGGTCAGAGTTGGGGCTGTGGAATGGCAATCCCATCCCTCACTTGATGTCCTGTCTTCCTGCTGTAGATGGGTTCTATAAGTTCCCTCTCCCTACTGTAGAGCATTTCATCTAAGTCCCTCCCTTTGAGTCCTGGGAGTCTCTCAACTCCAGGTCTCTACTGCATTCTAGAGGGGTTCCCCAACCTCCTATTTCCTGAGATTGCCTGTTTCCATTCTTTCTGCTGGCCCTCAGGCCTTCAGTCCTTTCCCCTCACCCAATACAAGATCAGTTTCCCCTCTCCCCCCTCCCTCCTCCCTTCACCCATCCACTTTCCCTCCCAGTTCCCTCCCTCCCTCCCTCCCCTCTTGTGATTGCTTTCTTCTCCCTCCCAAGAGGGACTGAGGCATCCTCACTTGGGCACTTCAGCTTGGTGAGCTTTTTGAGTTCTATGGACTGTATCTTGGGTATTCTGTACGGTTTTTGTGTGTTTGTTTCGTTTTGCTTTTTTTTTCTAATATCCACTTATTAGTGAGTACATACCATGCATTTCCTTTTGGGTCTGAGTTACCTCACTCAGGGTGATATTTTCTACTTCCATCCATGTGCCTGCAAAACTCAGGATGTCCTCATTCTTAATAGCTGAGTAGTATTCCATTGTATAAATGAACCACATTTTCTGTATCCATTCTTCTGTTGTGAGACATCTAGGTTGTTCCCAGCTTCTGACTATCACAAATAGGGCTGTTATAAACATAGTGGAACACTTGCCCCTATGGCATAGTAAGGCATCTTTTGGGACATAAGTCCAAGAGTGGTGTGGCTGGGTCTTCAGGTACATTTCCAGTTTTCTGAGGAACCTTCAGATTGATTTCCAAAGTGATTTTATGATTTTGCAGTCCCACCAGCAATGGAGGAATGTTGTGGGAAATGGATTAAAAATCAAACTGGCACATTCTTGCACTTGTGCCTCCCGCTCTCTGCCCTGCTTGCTATGTTCCTATTGGTGGGTCGTTACCATGCCAACCCATGCCTCAAATCTCCCACAGCCTTTGTGGTGCACCTCAGGCAAATCCATGCTTTGCTGCTGTACCTTTCTCTCTTGAGCCCAGATGAGCCACTGCCATTGAAACTGGGAGACACTCATAGCTACATCTTGTCCTCAAGCTATGCCTGTCCAAAAAAGACCTAACTCTCTCCTGCTTCCTCTCTTCCTCTGTCCAACCCAGAAGTCCCTCCTACTTGCTCAGTGATTAGCTCCTTTATTCATTAAGGGACTGGTTTACAAGAAGAGCACCAGGCTCATACACAACACTAAGAGTGTTCCTCTTTCTTCACATCTTCACCATGTACTGTCACTGGAATTTTTGATCTTAGCCATTATGATTGATGTGAGGTACAATCTCAGGGTCAGTTTGGTTTGCATTTCCCTGATTACTAAGGACTCTGAACATTTCTTTAAGTGTTTCTCAGCCAGTCAAGATTCCTTTGTTGTGAATTCTCTGTTTAGCTTTTTACCCCATTGTTTGAATGGGTTGTTTAAAATTATTCTTTAATCTTTTATACAATCGCCAGTCTGCCCTCTGACTGTTCCTCATCCCAGTCCTCCTCCCCCATCTCCAAGAGGATGTCCCCACTTCCCACTCCCACCCCAGCAGACCTTCCCACTCCCTGGGACCTCAAGTCTCTCAAGGGTTAGATGCCTCTTCTCTTACTGAGGCCAGGCAAAGCAGCCTCTTCTGTATGTTGTGGGGGCCTTGTACCAGCTAATGTGTTCTGCCTGGTTGGTGGCTCAGTGTCTGAGAGATCTCAGGGGTCTGGGTTAATTGAGACTACTGGTCTTCCTATGGGGACACCCTCCTCCTCAGTTTCTTCCAGCCTTTCCCTAATTCAAATACAAGAGTCCCCAGCTTCTGACCATTGATTGGATGTAAGTATCTGCATCTGACTCTTTCAGCTGCTTGTTGCCCTCTCAGAGGGCAGCCATGATAGGCTCCTTTCTGTAAGCATACCATTCTATTCTCTTGTTTCTGCTAATACTTCAAGCACTATATTGAAAAAGAGTAACGGAATCTCTTTCCTGGTTTAAGTTTTCTTTCTATTTAACATTATGTTTATAAGTTAGTAGAGTAAATGGAATTTTAAGATTATTAAATCTATAGAAAATTATAATTAATAAGTCAAGAGGAGGGAATGGGGAAAGAAAAAGAAAGGGGGGTTGGAAGGGATGTATATAAGTTTTAAATAAGAAAAATAGTACAGATAACTAAATGGAACAGGTTAAAAGTAAAATAATTATAAAATGTAAGGAATAAACAAAACCATTAAGAAATATGCAAGAGTGATGATTTTTAACGATGAGATAAAGTAACATTTAAAAATATATACACTCTCAGTCATTCTTCTTTACTGGAATGGATGTTGTTCTCCTCCTCTCCTGGGGCTACCAAGGATCTTACTCTGTTGATGGGAAATTAGATGCTTTTGTGTCTAGCTCAAATCTGCTAAAGCAGATTTGTCAACATGCAGGGCCTCAGTGGAGTTCAAGCAGGTTACCTTCTGGTTTGAATGTCTGTCTAGGCAGGGTCAAGCCTTTAGGATCAATTCCACAGTAATTGATCTAGTGATATGAATTCAATGAGATCCCAGACATGAGTTTAAAAGAATGATTCAAAAGAATTCCCAATTAAACCAGAGGACAAAATAAGTTCCTGGATGAATTCAAACAAAAGAAAAATAAGTTGCACCTCCAGACTTCAGTATGTGATATCCCTCAGAATAATTTCCAGCTGGCCAGCTACAGTCTTTTTAATGTGTTGGGGACTCATATACATCTTGTGTGGATTTCAGTGTCAGAGGCTCTGATGTGGGCACACCCATGCTTATATTTATAGTCACAGCTGTACATTCTCATCTCATTAGGGAAGGGTTGCCTTTCTGTCAGGGTTCACAGTCTTAGCTTGAGTATTTCCAATGAATTTCATTCAGTCATGTGACTGTGTGATGCCCATATGACTCAGTGGTTCTCTGAAACTTGTCTTTGTTGGTGGAATTGGTGTTTGGAGATATGGTTGTGCTTAATTTTCTACTCTTATCAACATAATGGTTAGTTGAAGAATCTGTTCACTCCTTGCCCCAGAGTAATTGCTAGTGACATAGGACAATGGCATATAAGTGGTTTCCCAGTGTCTGTTCTACGCAGCTATGGCTGGGTTGTTTAAAGTTTTATATTTTTCTGTCCATGCATTATTATTATTATTATTATTATTATCCTTAAGGACTCTGGGGAGCTAAGGTGAGAGCTATAAATTAAGCAAAACTCATATGGAAAAGATATGAAAAGGCTGTCTTCATAATGTAATGCAATATCTCACAGTCTTACCTTTTCATCTATTTATTTAATCTTAGTTGCTCTAATCTTCTTTTTCTTAATTGCTGCAGGACATGTTAGGCGATTTGTTTACTCCCATAGAGACACCAGAAGCCCAAAATAGAGGCTTTCTCAAGGGACTATTTGGTGGAAGTGGACAGACATTTGACAGAGAAGAACTCTGTGAGTAAATCCTCATCTAAAAAAAAAAAAATCACAAAATAGAAGACCTGTTTGTGTGTGTGTGTGGTTTAATATACTATACCTTAAAATCTAGACCAAAGTAAATTTGTGACTATTTCAAAATTTGAATGTTAGTTTTCCCTGTATTTTTAACTTTTTTATGTTTATTAAACACGAATGAAATTAGTCACTATATTTGAAAATTATTAAGCACAAATATATATGTGTATATATATATATATATATATATATATATATATATATATATTTCAAATAAGTAATGAGCAAGCTAATAAGAATTGCAGATCAGTTGCAGATCAATCATATCTTAATGCACAGTTAATAGTATTTGGCTTTTTAAACTGTGGGAAAGCATTTTAGTCTGCTTTCCTGCAACCACAGCTAGAAAATGAACTCTTTATTCATAATACAAATGTATTAGTGCTATGGAAAAATAACTAGTTTGAAAATATACCAGTGATACTCTCATGAACAGCAATCAAAAAGCAATAGGAGATACCAGAAAACATTTTCAGAGGATAATAATAATAAAGCTTACAGACCATGCCACCACCATTTGGTTTTGCATATCAAAACTCCCTTTCACATGAATTTCTGTGTAAGACATAGGTACCACCGTATAGTTGAATATTATTTTAGCCAACAAAGGGAATATTGTTTTACACGTGGCAATATAGAATTTAATAAATACTATGCTAAATCAGAGGGTCAGACCAGAAAAGGCCCACCTATTATATGATTCTAGCCATATAAATTGCCCAGAATAGTTAAGCTCATGGGCACTAAAAGTTAATCAGTTGTTGCCCAAGGCTGGGATAATGAGATAATATAGAATGATTGCTAATGTGTTTGAGGTAACCCAGTGATGCAATGATCTGCTTTATTAAGGGTTGTTTTATAGTATGTGAACCAGATATCAGTGAGACTTTTAGGTTGCTTTCCAATGTGACATTCCTGAAAATATTCACTAAATTTCTGCCAAGATGGCTGTGTATTATAATGTGTTTTGTTTTGTGAAAGGATCTCACTATGTAAACCACTCAAGCCTTCAACCCTTGGTCCCCTTCCTCCACCTCACAAGAGTTGGAATTACAGGTCTGTGCTAGCAACCTGGCTATCCGATTGAGACAGCGATATTGGACTCCATTATACTTAAGTCAAATAAGGCAGAGCTCTGTTCCTAACAAGAAAACTTTTAGTATATTATAAAAACCACAAATTTAAAACCTTTCTTTATGTAATCCTATGCCTAATTCTCTAGTATTCACAGAAAAGCAGGGCCCTTACAAATGTGTCTATAGAAAGATTAACAGAGAATATTGGGCAGCCTCAGATTGAAACATACATTGGTACATTTCAAACATGAGGTTTTATATATTTGAGAATTCCAATTCCTTCATGTTAATAAGTTCAATTGTAGGGCTAGAGAGATGGGTGTCTCAGTAAAGTGCTTGCTTTGTGCATATTAGGAATTGAGTTCAATTCCCAGAATGCACATAAGAAAGCTAGGCGAGGTAGTATGTGCTTGTAATCTTAATGATGGGAAAGTACAGATAAGCAGATCACTGGGGCTCAATGGCTAGTTAGCCTAGCTGACTAGCAAGTGCCAGACCAAGTGAGAGTCCCTGCCAAAAAAAAAAAAAAAAAAAAAAAAAAAAAAAGTAGCTCAAGATGGCTCAGCCAGTGAAGGCACTTACCATCAAACTTACAATCTGAGTTCAAATCCTGCGGTGCACATGGTAGATGGAAAGATTGAATTCCCATAAGTTATCCTCTGGCAGCCAGATTTATGCAGTAGCATGAACTAAGCCCATTTCCTTCTCACACACACACACACACACACACACACACACACACACACACACACACGTGCTTAAATCATTCAATCAATTTTGTAGGAAAACAATGAAGATAGACAGCACCCGAGGAACAGCTCATGAGGTTAACCTCTAACAATCACATACAGAATCATACATGTGCACATACCCAAACACGCATACACATACGTGAATATGCACAAAAGAAAATAAGAAGAAATTTGCCGTATTGTGAGAAAGTACAGCCCAATATACAAACCACATACACATAAATACATATAACTATATCTCCCCAACTTTATCTCCCAGTTTCTCCCTTAGGCATTTTTCTTATGTATTCATAACTTTCACACATACTTACCTATATAACAACATCAGAAATGCCATCCTTTGAATGAAAATTATGATAGTAGTTGAAATTTATGAGTCTCTTTTTTGCCCCAGTGCCCATCTTGACGATGAATTTCTGATATGTTTTAAATGTCTATGGCTTACATTTTCAGTCGGGGAAGCCTCAGCAGGAAAAGCATCCCGCAGCCTCGCACAGCACATCCCTGGACCAGGTAGTATAGAAGGGATGAAAGGCGCTGCTGGCGGGGTGATGGGAGAGCTGACCAGAGCCCGAATCGCACTTGATGAGAGAGGGCAGCGTCTAGGTGAGCTGGAAGAGAAGACTGCAGGCATGATGACCAGCGCAGAAGCATTTTCCAAGCACGCACATGAGGTGAGCTGCCCAAGTAAACAAAGGCAGCTGTACAATTTTATTACATTTTAAGATTTAATTATGATTAGCTCAGTAGTGATTTGCTGAGTAATATTTTTAAGGTTTGTAGCATGTTTTGATTGCTATTTTTTTTTCTTTCCAGCTAATGCTGAAGTATAAGGATAAGAAATGGTACCAGTTCTAACCTTCGAAAGAAGCTGTGACTGCTTTGAGAAACCATTATTCAGGGAAATCAAATTTATTCCCAGCATCACTATTCAACTGCTAGAAGCCAGTTTCTTCTACAAAATGTTCCATTATAGTCCATCTGAAGTTATTATAAGGGAGACTTATCAAAGGCAAAGATGCTGTACAACAGAAAGGCTGGAACCCCGGTTAAAATCCCAAGATAATGGCCGAATTTGTCTTTCCCCATGTGGAATGGATATTATCATCTTGGCATGTCATTTGCTAAGAACTCATATTTGGAAACTATGGGGAGTCCTTTTGATTTAAAATTTCCTGTACAAAAGCATTAATGCACTTAATGAAAAAAATTCTTTGCATGAAAAATTAACATCTTAAGAGGAAAAGAAACAAAAGCATGTTATAACAGAAGAAAAGGATTTACGGTAAACTACTTTCATGAATTGGGCCACACCCAACAATTTTAAAAATCTGCATTAGAAGATATCAGTGCATTTTAAGTGTATTTGCCCTACCCAACTGAAAGGAATCAAAACATACCCAGAATTTTCTTTTCATCTGAAACTTTCCTTAGTATATTAGGACATTCCTGAATTCTTACATCAAGAATCTGATTGCATTTTTCTCTCTCTGTAGTAATTCACATCATTTACAGCTCTCATTCATAATCAAGGATTACTAGGGTAGTGAAGTATCCCCAACACTTTTCTTTCCATGTCTGCCACCTTCAAGATGAATTCCTAGTCTTAGTCATAAACTGTGCAGGGTTGAATCACCTCAAAGCATTTTTTCAGCCTGGTTTGTGTGGCGATAAGTTTGCAGAAACTAGACTATAGGAACAGTGCAGTTAGCTTTGAGAACTGATTTCACAAAGAGTGGAATTTCACACACCCCAATTTTAGTTTCCAAAGCGATATATTTTTAAAGCACCATTTGTACCCTTATCTGCCAATTACACAGTATATTACTGTTCAGACCCTGGTGGGTCTACTATCCCAAGGTGCTTTTGCAGCCTACTATTCACAGACCAAACTGGTCATTGTCTTTGAAGTGATTCAGTAAAACCTCAGCTAATGTTTTAGAAAAGAGATTCTGACTCCTCACACTTCTGATGCACAAGGGCTTTTCATTAGAACACATTCTAGGGTTCAGCACTTATTACTGGAAACCCTTATGAAATGTAGAGCTGTTTTAGCTATCTTGGCCACAGTCATCATTATGGGTAACACAAATCCAGAGATAATTTAATGATATAAAATCAATAGCTTTGTCAATGGATTGACTAATATAAGTCAAAGGCATGTGTCAGTAAATACCAAATACCTTCTAAAAACTCTCAAGGGTAAAGATCAGCTCAAGCAAGATAAAATGATCCATCTGACCAGCAGAGAAGCACTGCAAGGGAAAACAAAGGAAGATTACCACTTGCTCTGTTGAACATGCTTGGAAGTCAGAGTCACGGGACTCCCCTGACAGGATGCTCTTCCTGTTTTAAAATCTTAAATTATGTGATGCGTTCATTGGGTTTTGAGGTCTTACTGGATTTTCATTTGTGTTTAAGATATGAGCACTTCCTTAAATCCAACTTAATAGACAAATTATTATTTTCATTTGTCTTTTACTTGTATTTGAAGTGGTGCTTCCTTTTAATTTTTCTCAGTGATTTTGAAGAAAAAGCAGAGATGATTAAAAGAACCAGAAAATGCACACTAGAGTAGCATTTATCAGAGTCCTTATATTCTGGTTTCTTAAAACTGTCTGTAAATATGCCTCCTATTATAGCATGACTATAAAAGGACTTGGCTTGGAAATACAGACAATATCCACAGACAATATATACAGTAAGATATTAATAAAATTTAAAGCCAGGACCTGGAAAACATTGGCAGCCAAACTGCAGCACAAAATGTATGCCATCTCTTTTTAAGGACCCAAGTTCCTGATTTTTAACATTTCTGGAATTTTTGTTGTTGTTTGCTGCGGGGGGGTTGTTTGATTGCTTGTTTGTGTGTTATTTTTGTTTTGGTTTGGTTTTTGCTTTTCTGAGACAGGGTTTCTTTATGTTACAGCCCTGGCTGTCCTGAAACTCACGTTGTAGACCAGTCTGGCCTTGAACTCACAGAGATCCACCTGCCTCTGGCTCCCAATGCTGGGATTACAGACATGCCCCACAACACCCAGTGGTACTTTAACATTTCTACATTTTAAAATGACCAAAAGAATAAGATATTTCTTTTATTTAGAAATAGTGATTTCCAATCCAAAGTAGCATTGAATTCAATGACTCTCTCTGAAACTCCCTGTAATATGTAACTTGCTTTAGAGATGTAGTACAGGGTAGAGTGCTTGCTTACACACCATGTTCAAGAGCATGGATTTCATCCTCAATACCCCAGGTACGTGTGCGTGCACACACACACATACACACACACACTTGTTCTATAGCAAGGGTTCTGAAAAGCAGCACCATTAGCACAAAATTCTTTAGGATGTTAACAGTGGCTTGGCTTTTGCTCTCTAGATGCCAGCCAGAATCTTCTAGTAATAAAAGTAAAAAAAGAAATCTTTTTGACAAAATTGCTTCCAGTTGAGAGCTACTATCTTACATCATTTAAAGAGACAGACTGTGAAATATATGATATGTTTTTACAGAAAGCAGCATTCAATAAGAGCACATTGTCTTAGCAAGAGAAGTACTGCCCTAAATACGTGTGTGATTCATATGCAATAGAGGTAAATTTTTGGAGAATCAGTGAACTAACAATATATAGACTAATTCCAAGCACACAGAGAATATATTTAAAAGAATATCCATATTTCACAATAGACATGCTTAAAATTCTGGCTCCAGCAAATCCATCAAAAGTTTATAAATAGACATCTTGGAGTAGGTGCTTCTGCCATGCTTGAAGAGAACAAGTTTTCATAAATATTTAAAGTTTAAATATGCTTACAAAATTGTTTGCCGAATCCTTTCTTAATATAAGGGTAACTGGTCCCACAAACCAATGGTTAGCAGAATCCAAGTTAATGAGGTTTTACTGTGTCAAAATTATTTTTATAATTCAGAGGTAGCAATAACAATAATTTAATCATGGATGTGATTTTTCTCTTTGAACTTTTGCATTAACCTTTACACACACACACACACACACACACACACACACACACACACACACACACACACAAAATCACCTTACCACCACCACCACCATTTTTGTCATCATTGTCAACTTAAGGAAATGAGTCATGTTGATACATAGAATCTTTTTCATGTTCTCATCTCTCTTCTGTTTGGACCATAAGAAAAACTACCCCAGAAACCTTAATAGTGCTGCAGAAGATGACCTTGAGTCTTGGTTCCCATCAAATTACATTCTATCTACAAAGTGGCATCTGGAGATGAGGCTTGTGAAGCTCCATCAGGACAAGGTGATTTACCCCCCATTCCTTCCTCAACAGAGAAGTTACTGCAGAAATGAACCTTTTATTCTATTCCTCGGTAATAAAAAACATGTTTGTTTCCCTGCTTCTCACAGTAATGTAAGCAATGATCCCACTGTGAAACCACCCATTTGGAGAGGGCGATTGACTTAGCAAGTATTTCAGTCACCTGAAGATGTGCATTTCTGACTTGGCTTCTCTGAGTCTCAGACTTAGTACTCAGGCACCATGAGGGTCATTGTGTGACATCAGCTTCAAGTGTACAGTGACAAAACTGAGAAGTTTTCTAGCAATTCTATCACAGAAACATTTCACAAATCCTTTGGAATTGATTCTCAATAAAATCTGTCTCTACTCCTCAAAAATGTAAAGATACCTTAAAAGGTAAAGAGTTCCCTTTTATTTGTCCCACCAATAGCATTTTAAAGGTATTGTTTACCCATTATCTGTGCCAGACTGAGAAAATAAAAGTGAGATTAGGCCCAATATTGTTTGAAAAATAAAGTAGGTTCTTTGAGATACTAAGCTGTCAGGCATTTGGACAGAATAATAAAATAAAGCTAGCCCAGGAAGGAAAACAATGTCCCCTTGGCCTAGGACTAAGATATTCTTTGTACCACAGGCTTCCTTGGGGGAATGTACCAACATAGGTCCCTGACCACACTGATTCACAGAGAGTAATGACATAGAAAGCCAGCATGTCAGATCCAGTCCAGCTCTCAGTGTGTTAGGAGAAACAACAGCTTTGCAGCTTCTTCACCTACAGTTATGCAGCTCCATCTTAGGTGGTAGTACTGTGTATCCACACAACCCAGGTAACTGAGATGATCATCAACCATCAGGTTGAACATTGTCTCCCATATGCAAGATTCCAGGAAGCATGTGCTAAAAAGTCTAGTATTTCTATCTATTGGCCTGAATAGTGTATCTGTCTTCCTGAATGGAAGACATCAGTAAGGTCTCGTCTAGAAACAGGACAGAGGGTATAGCGTGGGGAAAACCTGTAGGTATGGGGAGGAATATGAGGGTCTGAGGGAAGTGAAGAGGTTTTGATACAACCAAAACAGAATGCCTTTATTAATATTTTTCTGGAAGAGTGATAGTCAGCCTTGGCTGTACGTAACAGTCATTTGAGATTTTTAAAATTCCAATGATTTCAAAATGTCTTATACTGGGAAAGGAACTCAGTATTCTTGAAAGCTCTAAACGTGGGTCCAGTGTCCAGCCAACCTTGGGTAACCACTGCTTTGTGAACGAACAAAGACTCTTGCCTTCCTTGGCTGATTCTTAACCCCTTCCTAGGAACCAGGGAAGGCAGAATGTAAAAGAGATAGTCTTATCTTGATTGGCATTTATTCTGTGCCATTCACAGAACAAAAGTGAGTGTACATTTCTAACCAGTCAACTCCACTAAGTCTTTGTAACTCTGTAATATTACTGTGTGACTTGATCTTTAGTTATTTAAGTCAAGGATGTAAATTTTGACTGTCTTTTAGATAAGACACTAGAAATATCACCATAAAATCAGCAGTATAAAAGGCTAAATGGTAAAATTAATTCTCAATATCTAGACATTGGAAATTCCTCAAAACAATCACTTACTAAATCATCTGAAGTTTATTAAGCACCCTTCTCCAGGAGCAAACATGTTGAGAGGCATCTGCTCTGCTGTGGGTGTCCTGCTGGACCTGAGGTTAGCCTGCTCTGCTATGGGTGTCCTGCTGGACCTGAGGTTAGCCTGCTCTGCTGTGGATGTCCTGCTGGACCTGAAGTTAGCCTGCTCTGCTGTGGATGTCCTGCTGGACCTGAGGTTAGCCTGTTCTGCTATGGGTGTCCTGCTGGACCTGAGGTTAGCCTGCTCTGCTGTGGGTGTCCTGCTAGACCTGAGGTTAGCCTGCTCTGCTGTGGATGTCCTGCTAGACCTGAGGTTAGCCTGCTCTGCTGTGGATGTCCTGCTGGACCTGAGGTTAGCAAACAGAGAGTCTTCCTTGTTTTATTGCTATCCCTAAAGCTCCCAGGGCTACTTGAATTTGTTCTTTTACTTATGGGGTATGTGCATAAATGGAAAAATCATAATCTGAGAACAAGTGCCCTGAAAAAGTACTCACACTCCAGCAAGAAAGAGTCCAGCCAGTGGAGGGCAATGACACAAAAACACTCCAAGTCTTCTCCCTCACGCCACTTCCCCTCTTGTCTTGGCCCACTCTTCTCAACGGCAAAGCCAGAAGATAAACTAGGTGGTGGTTTTGGATAGTTGTACACAGGATCAAAATCTCTAATAACCTATCATTTTTAGTACTTAATTATGTGATGTTTTATTCTAGGAAATAACAGACAGATGACACCATTGATGTATCTTTCTTTCACCTTCAGAATTTTTGCATCTTTTCAGAAAATGACAAATTACTATTTTTCTGTTGCATTCAGCAATTGTGACTATACCTAAAATTCTTGTAGTCTGTAGAGATCAATAAAATTGTATATGTTTGTACATAGATGCTCTCTTATGTCATGATGTCATATACTACTGATCTTTGCCAAGATTAAATATATAGAGGTAAAACACCAATTTGCAAAGTGTTAACTATAGTTTTACCAAGAATGGATGTTTTTAAAAGACATGGAGGGGATGAAGGGAACATACTGAATTGAGCAAAAATCAGAAAACAAAATCTAAGTTCCCTAGATGTATATAGATTCTGTTAGAATTTATAGATTGACTCGGGTTAGAAATACCTATTCAGATTTTCTATCAAATTGCAGACATATGTAAGAGTTTAGAGAAAATTTAAAGACAAACTGCAAGGCTATTGATTGACTGGGACCTGCGGTGGAATAAATGTAAAGGCAAACTTGATAACAGTGCCCACAAGACACTGTGGTGGCGCAAGAACTTACACCTAAGGGTGGCCTTGACCACCATCCTGGTTTTACAGCTCAAGCTGGAAGAATGAGTCTGTTGTGAATTTACACTTCCATCTAGTGCTAATGGAATCCTCTGATTTGCTCTGCTCTCACCAGCTGGTTGATTCTTCTCCTGGTATTCTCCTATACAGTGGCCTTAGCCAGCTGACTGCATTCTTCCACGTTCTAATTATCTTAGGAAAATTCTCTCTCTACCACAAGCTTTTTTCTACAGTTGGATCTAAATAAAACTGAAAGAAAGGACAAACTAGTCTTCAGCTAAAAAATACTTTTGAGTAAAAGAAAAATGTAAAGGGCCTTTTAAAATATAAATGCTAATCTCTATTTCAGATCTGTCTCAGAAGGATCAGTTTGTCTTTCTGTTATGACAACATAAGTCCACCAACCTGTGTTCACCATTTTCTTCTGCTTCCTCCTCTTTCGTCTCCCTTCCTCTGTCACTCCATTCCTGACTCCCCTGCTCCCCAACTCCCATCCAACAGGACTTCCTTCCTCAAGACTCTCCTGCCATCTGCTCTATTTGAAGGGCAAGCCCAGTACTGGGGCAGGTTAGCAGTGGTAACCTCACACAGAGGTGGGCATCACAGGGATGAAGTAAGAGGTGCACCCACAGAGCTGAGCTGTGGGAGGGGGCAGCTGAGACTTCCCTGCTCAGTGACCTTGAAATTTGAGGTCTTCTTTGAAGCAAGGCAGAGGCAACCCCTTTGGTTCTGGAGAGTGGCCACATTCAAGGAATTGAGCATTTAAATAAATTCATTGAGGACATGGGAGCCAAGTTTCTCGCAGTGACTGCAGAAGGGTATACAATTAAAAGAAAAACCTAGAATGATCTAAATTTTGGTGCTTCTACATACAGCACGGTAACTGGAGCTGTAACTCTTATGCTCAAAATGGATAATGAAGAGGATTTTTAAGTGTTCCACCACAAAGAGGTGATAGTTGAGGGGGTGATTATGCTAAGGATATATAGAACTATCAAATATTCCCTGTCAATATAATTATTATTTCTCAATTAAAAATAATAAAACTTCTTAAAGAAGAAAAGATAGGAAAACTCTGGTAATGTCAAGTACATTTTGGTTATCAGTGTGAACATGATTGTACATATATATATATATGTGTGTGTGTATATATATATATATATATGCATATATATGTACTATATACATTTATATAATTGTATCTATATAAATAGCTATATGCATAGATACACATATAAATATACATTATATGTATGTGTATGCATGCTGAACAGGTGTGTATATGTTGTATATAAATATTTCCTAATTCTGAACACTGAATAGACAGAAATATACACAGCAATCAACACAATTAGTGCTGGATTATGATTTCCAAATATTCTTTCCTGCTAATGGGCTAGAGCATTGTGAGGAGAATGACTGATTCAATTCTGTAATATAGTCTGTATCAGAAAATGAAGAATTCAACGAAAGATGGCTACATATCAGAAGCACTCAAAAAACAGCTTGAAAGAGCTTACACAGGCCAAGTCAAGGATAATGTAACTATAAAATATAGTAATAATTGAATAAGATGGGAACCCATGAATTCATAATGATATAAGTAAATATGGAAGAGAGAAAGTTATCCACACAATCAAATTCCAGCTCATAAGTGTAACTGGAATTTAAAAGTTGCTGTTAGATAACTATTGTTATAATATGTTGGGCGGTATATACCAGTTAGTGCTCAGACTAATGGCGTGAAGTAGGATCTCAGTAGAGAATGATTTACATCATCTCCAAGTGTCTTCAAAACTGTCAAACATTAGAAAACGTTTACACTAAAAAACATGGAAGATATCATATTTGTTATTGAGGGACCAAAGTCCTGTCACCAGTGATGGGGTAAATCAACATCTTGTACTGCCTTTGAAAAGAACACAGCATCCCTACCAAGATGCAAGCTAGGTATCGTCCTGTGGAAATGTTAAATAGAACTACACTCAATAGTAGTTGTCCCCTAGGAAGATAGATGGCTGTCCCCTAGGAAGTTTGGTGTAACGAAAGATGAGGAAAGAAAGATATTCCAGATCTAAGAAGCCAAAATCCACGACAACTGCATGTAATACATGATCATAGATTGAAACATTTTGCCATAGATGTCATGACATAAATGGAGCAATTATCAAAACTCGAGTTTGGTTTCCCACTTGATTATGATTCTTTGTACCATTCTTGAAACTTTTATTTAGATTTGAGCTGATTTCAAAATAAAGTTATAAAAATAAAAATATTTTGAATTTCTTGTATTACTTTGCACTTCAATAGCATTATCTTATGTCTTCCAGAGCAAATAAATAGCTGTTTGTGGCTGAAGGAGAGGGCTTTGTGGATTGTTTGGAAGCCCAGACATTATTTAAATATTTTTAATGTTTTTCTTTACATTTTCATTGTGTATATTTACAGTACATAGCATATGTTACATAAGAGTCTTTTCGTGCAGATATAAAGTTTGTGTTGAACATATATTCTCTATCTCCTTTCTTCCTTTCCCCCTTCCTGTTAATCTCCTTTGTTCTCCTAAATAGATTTACTGCTATTTTTGATGTCATATTTACCTGATTTTATATATACACAAAATCTAGGAACTATAAGTCAGACAATATATGGCATTTATTTGCCTTTCTGTTTAAGATACTTAATATAATTATCTCCATTTGTATCCATTTCCCTGAAAAATGGAAAAAAGTTTATCTTAAAACTATTTTTAGGTTCGTGCATATGCTATATGTGTGTGCTTGAGTAAGTCTGTGTGCACCATGTGCATGCAGGGACCCACAGAGGCCAGAAGAAGGTATCAGGTCCCCTGAAATGAGCTAAAGAGAGTGTGAGCTATCTTGTGGATGTTTAAAGCCAAACCTGGGTCCTCTGCGAGAGCAGTACGTAGCCTTAACCGTTGAACACACTCTGCAGCACATATAACCTCATTCCCATCTATAGCTGAAACAATATTCCACTGAGAACACGTGTTTTCCTTACCCATTCCTCTGCTGTTGATCAGTGAGGTTGGTTCCTTAGCTTTTGAGTTGTAATAAGCATGGATGTACAAGACTCTCTGTGATGTGTTGACTTGGCATCCCGCTGGTAGCCAAGAGTGATATATTGTAGATATAATGTTAGTTTTTTGAGAAACGCCATACCAATTTCCATAATGGCTACACCAGTTTACATGCCCACTAACATGTTTATGTGGCCACCTGCAATGTATAGAGTCCACTTTTGTCAGCATCCTCACCAACTCTTGTTATTATTTGGCTTGGTTAATACAAGCTCTAACTGTATAGTTCTGGCTAGCTTAGAACTCCAAATGGAGACCAGGATGGCCTTGAGCTCACGAAGATACTACCTCTACCTCTCTATTGCTAGGAGTAGAGCTGCTCCCATGTTACTGTTTTTTTAATTACTGCTATTCTGACTTGGGTGAGATGCAGTTTCAGCTTTATTCTAAATTACCACTTTTCAAATATCTAATGAAGTTGAACATTTTTTATATGATCATTGGCTATTTGTATGTAATCTTTGGAAAACTTCCTGTTCGTTTCATTAGTACATTTATTGGTAGAGTTGATTGATTTTTAGTTTAATTATTCGGATTCTCTCAATATTCTAGATATTAATCCTCCACTGGGTGATGTGATGTACCATTTCTCTGTGTTGAAGTTTTCCCTCCTGAAGCCTGGCTTAGGAAGTAAATAAAATCTCCAAGCTCTGGAAGCTCCTGAAAGTTGTAATATTCAAGGTTCCCTCCTCAAGCCTCAAGGCTATGAGCTGTAACAGTTGTAAGGAAGGGATTCTTTGACCAGCTGAGCCACCTGCAAATATTTCAAGGAACTCCAAGATTTCAGCTTCCTTGTTCACCTGTGCTGGGCTTTGAGTCAACCACATGGCTGTAAGTAACCCTGATGCTGATTCACTAGGTTGGACATGGGTAGAATCATTCCATCTTATATTAAGACTTGCTGTTTATCATAATATATTATCTATTTTAAAGCTGCTGAGAATGTGTTTTCTTCTGTGTTTGGAAATTGTGTTCTATATGTCTGTTAGGTGTATTTGACACATAGCCATTTAACTTAGTTATTTCTATTTTTGTCTAGCTCAGTGGTTCTCAACCTTCCTAATACTGCAACCAGTTTAATACAGTTCCTCATATTGTGGTGACCCCAGCTCCAAAATATTTTGTAACTACTCTGTAACCATAATTTTGGTACTGTTAAGAGTTGTAATGTAAAGAACTGATATGCAGGATATTTGATATGTAACTGCGAAAGGAGTCACAACCACAGAACTGCTGGTGTAGCTGACCTGTCTATTGTTGAGAGTAGAGTCCTAAAGTCACCCACTTTTATTGTGTTAGGGTTAATCTGCATCTTTGCATCTAGTTGTATTTGGTTTATGAAATTAGATACAACTGTGTTTGTTGTATTTACATCTGAAGGTCTAGTTTCCTTAACTTGCTTGAACTGCCTTAGTAGTCATGAATTTTGACCTGTTTTTATTGAAGAAAGTTTCTCTTCTCCTTTTGTTATGACAGATAATTCTGCTCGGTTAGAGTGGTCCTGATTGGTGGTTGTAGTCTTTCATAGTCATTTCCAGGCCCTCTTGGATTTTACAGTTCAAGATGTGAGCTCTCCGCTTCCTATTCTTGCCACCAAGTCTATTGACTGCTGCACGCTGCTACTCTACTTTCATAGTCTCATCACTGTGGAAGCAGGAGCCAAAAACAAATGCTCTCTTCTTTAAGTTGCCCGAAGTCATGGTATTTTTTTTTACAGTTTTCTCCAAATATTTTATTAGATATTTTCTTAATTTACATTTCAAATGCTATTCCGAAAGTCCCCTCCCCCCACCCCCCTCCCTGCTCCCATGCCCACCCACTCCCACTTCTTGGCCCTGGCATTTCCCTGTATTGGGGCATATAAAGATTGCAGTACCAAGGGGCCTCTCCTCCGAATGATGGCCGACCAGGCCATCTTCTGTTACACATGATGCTAGAGACTCGAGTTCTGGGGGTTCTGTTTAGTTCATATTGTTGTTCCTCTTCTAGGGTTTCAGACCCCTTCAGCTCCTGGTGTTCTATCTCTAGCTTCTCCAATGTGGGCCCCCTGCTCCCTCTTATGGATGGAGGTTATGGTATTTTATCACAGCAACAGGAAAGTAATCCATGGATGCATATTTCTAACTGCAACATCATGAGTTTAGACAAAGTAAATGCTACTGGTTTGCTGTTTCCATTCAAATACATCTCAGAGATGCAACATGTTTGTGTGCCTGTGTCTTGTTATCTCCTATTCTCTCTCCTTCCCTCTCTCCCTTCCTTTTTTCCTGCCCACCCATATGCCTTTTCTACTTAATGCTGTTTCTCAACTTTTTGGGATAGTTCATGTAATTGTTTTTATTATTTGAGAATTTCATCCATGCATATACTGTGTTCTGATCAAATCTGTCTCAATTCCCTCCCCTCCAGTTTCCCCTCTATCACCCCTCACCATCATTTTTCCTTCTCAACTTCATGAGGGCTTTATTTGTTTTGGTTTTGTTTCATGTTTTGAGACAAGGTCTCAGTTTTCCCAGGCCAGGCAGAAATCCTGATCCTCCTGCCTCCTTCTGCCTAATATTTTTTTTATTGTTATTTCATGTCTGTCCTGTATGTATGTATGTGTACTACATGGATGCCTCTTATCTGCAAAGGGCAGAAGAGGATACTGGATACTCTCTGAGCCATAGGTGTGACATTTCAGTATTCTGTTTGTAGACACCCAGTTAGCCGGGCAGGGTATAATAATGAGACTCTTTTTCCCAGTGTTGTTTTGTCAAAAATTGTCTGTAGGTACATGGATTTGTTTTTGTTTTCCTATTCTATTCCCTTGGCCTATGTTTCTGCTTTTAGGTCAGTACCATACTGTCTTGGTTACTGTAGCTCTTCAGTATGTCTTGAAATCAGGTATCACGATATTTCTAGATTTGGACTTTTTTTATTCATTTGCTCTTTGACAATTTCATAAACGTATATGATGTTTTGTGGTCACTCTCTACACCACACCCTGTTATCTCCTTCCCATCACTACAAAGTTCCCTTCCCCCATACCTACTACTCCCTTTCTGATTCATGACTTCATTTTATTTTGTGACACATTTAGTTTAAGCAGGGCCATCTGTGTGGCACTAGATTGGATTTACCCTTTGGAACGTGGTGGAGTCACCAGTTGGGTACAAACTGAGGGCAATGACTTTCCCTCTTCCTGGCTCTATCAGTAGCAAATACTTCCATACTGATGGGTAGGGCCCCAAGTCCCCTTTCATACAAGCCTGTTGGTGGGCCCATTCTTGTGCACATGACCCAGAAGATTTATTTTTAGCATTTTGAGAATTCTCCACACAGATCTCCAGAGTGGCTGGACCAGTTTGCAATCCCACCAACAGTGAATGAGGGTTTCCTACTCCCCACATCCCTCAGCATTTGTTGTCAGTTGATTTGTTGATCTCTGCCATTCTGATTAGGTTAAATCTCAAAGGTGTTTTAATTTACATTTCCCTAATTATTTCTTAAGCCATTTTTGTTCCTTCTTTTGAGAACTCTATTCAGATCACAAGCCCAGTAATCCTCTGTCAGATATTTAGCTGGCAAAGATTCTCTCCCATTTTGTAGGGTTTTTTCTTCACCTTGTTGTTTCTTTAGCTATGTAGAAGCATTTTAGTTTTATGAAGTCCTACTTGTAAATTGTTGGCCTTTATTCTTTGGCAAATTGATTCCTACTCAGAAAATCTCTTCCTATTCCTATATCTTAAAGGTGCTGGCTATGTTGTCTTCTAACATTTTCATTGTGTCATGCTTCACACTGAGGTCTTTGATGTATTTGAGCTAGTTTTGTGTGAAGCGAGAGATATACATCTAATTTCATTCTTCTACATGTGGGCTTCTAGATTCCCTCAGCACCATTTGTTAAAGATGCTGTATTTTCTCCAGTGCATATTTTTGCATCTTTGGCAAATATTAGCTTGTAGACATAAATTTTTTACAACCTACTTTAATAAAGGTTTAACCTCCCTCTAGTCCACCACCTACCAGAGGTAGTGGAAAAGAAAGGTTTTAGGACACAGGGGACGTGGACCTGTTTAGAAATAGTTCTTTGGGGGCATTTCCAATCTTTTTTTCTCAGTCCAATCTACTAGCAAACACCAAACACACATTAGCAACTGCAGTCCAGTCCACTCAGCAGACACCACAAACTAATCAGCAAGGTCAGTGCAATCCAGAAGAAACTTAGAGGCTCCCCAACTGGCTCAAGTCCTCTGCAAAAGAAGCAAGAAGCCATAGGAACCTCACAAGATGTTTTTTATTGAGTTTCTCTCTATGATGTCACCACAAGTGAAGCTCAACAACGCCATGTAAGGTGAACCAATGCATGTGTGTTATCAGCAAAGAATAGCAAGGGGGAGCAAGGCAAACCACTGCTTGAGCTCCCAATGTCAGGGGTCATACTTATATTCTTTCTAAACATCACATATCCCTTCACTTGTGTCTGCTTCAGCGCAACATTCTTCTACATTTCTGCTTTTGCAAAACATCCTTTCATGTGTGTGCGCTAGCAAAGACATAACTGACTTTCCAAAGAAACCACAAGTTTCCACTTCATTAGCAGCTATAGCTACTTGTACTCATGCTTGGGTCTTCTATTTTGTTCCACTGGTTTGCAAGTCTGGTTTTCTCAGGACTGCACCATTTTTATTAGTGTGGCTATGCTATATAAGGAGGCTTCTCCAGTTTTGTTACATTTGTTCAGGATTGTTTTGGCTATTCAGGCTCTTTGGTGGGTCCATATGAATTTTAGGATAGTTTTTTTTTTTTTTTTTCTATTTCACTGAAGAATGAGATGAGGAATCTGATTCGGATTGTATGGAATCTGTATATGATTTTGATAGAGTGGTCACTTTCACAATAAGAAGTCTACCAATCCATAAACATGGGATGTCTTTCCACTTTCTATTGTCTTTATTTCTTCAGAGGTTTAAGTTTTCACTGTAAAGTCCTTCACCGCCTTAGGTTTATTCATAAATATTTTATGTTCTTACAGGCTATTATGAATGCAAGCAAAGCATGTCCATATTTCACTGTGCAGTTGTCCTTGGTGTATATAAAAGCTATTGATAAGTTTCTGTATCTTGACACTATCTGAAAATGTTGACTTTTTCTAGAGGTTTTTGGGTAGAATTGTTTAGGTATCATAAGTGTAATATCATATCATCTAAAAATGGAGATGTCTCTTTTCCATTTGTATCCCTTTAGTCTCTTATCTTATCATTCCAGCTAGTGCTTCAAGTATAATACTGAAAAGGAACAGGAATGGAAGCCCTGTTTTGTTCCTGATTTCAATGGATTGCCTCAAGTTTTTCTCTTTAGGATAACATTGGCTGTGAGTTCCACATATATAGCTTTATTAAGATATATTACCTCTAGTACTACTTTCTCTAGACCTTTTGTCATGAAAGTTTGTTGGATTTTGTCAAAAGCTTTCTCTGAATCTGTTGAGATGACTGTCTTTGATGAAGTCCATTTATGTGATTTATTACATTTATTGATTTGTATGTGGTGAACTACTCATAAAGCCAATTTGGTCATGGTGGATAATCTATTTTCTTTGTGAGTATTTTATTTATTGAGATTTTTTTTTTTTTGGTTTTTCAAGACAGGGTTTCTCTGTATAGCCCTGGCTGTCCTGGAACTCACTTTGTAGACCAGGCTGGCCTCGAACTCAGAAATCTGCCTGCCTCTGCCTCCCGAGTGCTGGGATTAAAGGCGTGACTCTATGTTTATCATGGATATTGGCCTGTAGTTTTCTTTCTTCTTCTTCTTATCTTTGCCTGGTTTTAGTATTAGAGTAATTTTGGCTTTATAGAAAGAACTTGGGGATGTTTTGGCTTGGCTTGTTCCCGCGTTTCCAAATTTAAAGTTACATTATTTATAAGTCATTCATTCGTGCTCTTTCTGAATTTTTAATGTAGGCACTTACAGCTATAAATTTCTCTTGTAAGAATGCTGTTAATGTGTCCAGAGGTATTGTTGTGTTTTCATTTAGTTCTAGGATTTTAAAAGTTGACATTGTTCTTTGCCCCATTCATCATTTGGCAAAGTTAACTCTTTGAGTTTGTGTGCTGTCGATTTTAATTGTTATTGTATTGTGGCCAGATAGAGTGCAATGCCTTATTTCAGTCTATTGAATTTCTGTGTCTCAATATGAGGTCTTATGTTAGAGAAGCTTCTGCAGGTTGCTGAGTATAGTTCAGCTTCCAACTCCTGGATTATCCTTGTCATTTTAATCAAATTTATCTTTGTGTTTTCTTGAAGATCTGTCAGGCATTTTTCTCTTTTGCTTATTCTCTCTAAGGTTGCTGAGTTGTTTTTTCTTTAAATGTCTTGAATTCTTTAAGACTGGAGGATTTGGGGGGTGGGAATACTTCCTTGGACTCTCATATTTGTACTTTGTAATGAGATATAGTCATATGGACATATCAGGCTGGTATACAGCATAGGATGTGAGGGCTGGGTTGAGCTTTAAGGCTGGCTAAGGTGGTATAAAGTCAGGTGGACACAGGGGGCTGTGCTG
Source organism: Mus minutoides (assembly GCA_902729485.2). Classification (NCBI taxonomy): domain Eukaryota; kingdom Metazoa; phylum Chordata; class Mammalia; order Rodentia; family Muridae; genus Mus; species Mus minutoides. Next base: position 1,474,688 of record LR749806.1, on the reverse strand, counting down.
GCACACGGGATATACACATTAGCCCCTGTCTAGAATTTGGAGCACAGGTCTGGGGGAAGGTGTGGAGGGAGAATCAGATTAATTCACTGGCTTCAACCCCCTAGAAAACTGAGAGCAGTACAGATTTTCTCCTTGAGAAACACATTATAGCTGAGATATATAATATATATAATGTGTGTGTGCATGTGTGTATATATGTCTCTCTATATATGATATAATATCCCAGGGAATAATGAAACAGGGGGTGACAGTTCATGCCTATAAATTCATCATTTATGCCCCCTTCCCCTCCATCCAACTGTATCTGATGAAGCAGGTATATCTTTTCATCATGATTAACACACACACACATCCTCTGATAAAGTACAAAGGTTTCTAATACTCTTAGACCAAATAGATTTTTAAAAATTAAAAACATTAATATAAATTTCTTATAAATTTATTTGAACAGCAAAAAGATATATTAGTTATGAGTAAAGAATCCAATGTTTTGAGCCTGAGAATTCTCTTCATATCATACCACAAATACAGACAGAGGCACTAAGGGGCTAGCTAGCAAAGGGGCATATTCCTGGCCTGGCCTTGTTAGGTTCAAGTGTAATCAATGTCTAAGCTGACAGACATTTCTTGTGGGGAACAGCTCATTTTAAGAGTATTCTAAGTCCTTCCTTGTTGGAACGGTGAGGAAAAGAACAAGGGGCAACAGTTCATGAAAACTCATTTCTAGATTCCTTTCACACATCTTACTATCTTATAGAATTTCAATTTGAGATTTTACTTCAGAAGTTTTTACTGTAGGAAAAGATCACACACACTGCATAACTCTAATGAGTGGAACTGAGCACTGCCCATGGCAGTGTGAGTGCTGGAATCCTTGACAGGAATAAAAATGGCCCTGAAGCAGCAGCTCCACTCCTTCACATTGTACACAGTTGAGGACCCAAAGTGCTAAGCGCATTTTTCAAGCATACATTCTGAGACTGTTTAACGCTCCAATAAATTATGAAAGGCAAATTCATAGATACTCTTTGAGAGTGAGGATAACTAATAAATCTCCCCTCAAAACTTTGTGACACCACAGGGGCTGGACTGAGGTATACATTAGAAACCCACTGAGACCTGCTTGTTTAAGAGCAGGTCAAAGGGCAGACTCTATGCATTCTAAGTGTCTACTCTGGGGACCTGGTTAACTGTACCATCACACATCAAAGTCCTTCAGCTCTCCCCAGCTGGCACCTATTTTCACTTTCACTTTCAGCTTCACAGAAAGTTTTATAGCACATTCCATTTCATTCTTGACAATCTGAGCTACCTGCAAATAAAGAAAAGAGGTTAATAAACTCCTTCCAATCAAAGGCTGTTCCCCAGCTCACCCTCAGAGAAAGATAAAGCAGACTGGTGCTCTATATTCAGTGTTGTTTAAACACAATCAGAAATGAGCCAGGCATTCAGACTGCCCTGATGAGAAGTTCAGAACTTGGAAACCTCAGACAAACATGTCTGCATCAAAAATCCTCTTACGCTAAGGGTATGAAATTGAGCATACTTAGCTTTCCTCCCTATATGGGACTCGATGTTTATGCAGCCAGCCTGTAGTAGAAAGGGTCCAATACATCGTGCATGTCAAAGAACTGGTCATTCTGACCCTCACCGTCTGCTGCCTACATAGTAGACTGAAAAAAATACCTGAACAACATCCTCTTCTGCCACTTCATATAAAAGTTCATCGTGAAGTTGAAGGATGAAGAATCCTCCTCTCATGGGACAAAACATCCCTTTAAGTGTTCTCTTTGGCAACAATCCTGCTCCAAGAAAAAGAGCAAAACTGAGCAGCATGTCATCAAACTAGAGGAAAGTAGCTTTTGTTTCATTTTGTTCTTAAAATTTCAAGTTTCTTAAAATTCCTTAACTGATATTTAAAACACACAGGTCTTGGAACTATCAAGAAAATATTGGCTGCTGCCTAGCAGGTAAACTCAAATACCCAATAACTTTGCTGCAGAAAGAAGGAAGTAAACAAGATATGAAGCTTCTGAAACTTCTCTAAGTATCTTTCACCCTGAGAGGCATGGGGCCTGAGCACTACTTCAGGTACAGTCAATGTATTGGGCCACAGAGGATCTCTGCATGTGCAAAGTCAAACTCATAATAGCACTACAGATACTTTTGCTGGGTGTACCTTTTTGATAACCTCTCACAGATTAACAGATAAGTTATACAAAATGGCAGGAATCCATCGTTTTATAAGTCACATCAAAGAGACTTACAGAGAAATACAAAATAAAGTAACTTGGGACTAATTTTCTTCTGTTCCAAAAAAGATTTATATTCATAAAGATGTGTCATGTTAAAATATGGTGTGCTTATGTGGGTACAGGTGCCTAAGGAGGTCAGAGGTGCTGGCTCCCTTGGAGCTGGAGTTACAATCCACTGTGAGATTTTGATGTCAGTGCTAGGAACAGAACCCAAGTCCTGTACAAGAGCAGTCTACACTCTTAACCTTTGATTCATCTCTTCAGTGCCCCCCTTTTTTATTTTTATTATTGTCTTAAAATGTTAAACCAAGCCTAAAAATTCTTTAATTTCCAATGTGGTAACTATAGCATATATAATCTATATAAATAATTCTTTGGTATCATTAATAATTTCCAAGCATATAAAGACATCTGGTACCAAAATATTTTAAGATTTTCAGAAATGAAATATAAAATATGCCCTCCCCACACCCACCTTTCAGATGCAATCATTTTTACCATGTTAGACAAACCTGTTGGGTCATTCTGGAGCATACTTTCCCGATGGCCGTGGGATTTGAAGGTTGAATGGAAGGTCTCTAATTGCTTCTGGATATTAACTGTGGCTACTTTGACTATGTCAGCAGCTGACCCCTGGACTGTAGTGTTGATGGCCTGACGTTCAGCCTATAAATGACAATTACAGGTGCTTAATGATAGGTCTCAAGATGGTCTCAATTTGCCCTCAGTACCCACAGATCAGTGGTCATATCTGCACCAGAAGTTTGAAATGTGACCCAGGACATCAGCAGGTAGGCAGCATCCTACAAATAACAACCTCCAGCCCTACCTTCTGGGCCGTCCATAGGAGACTAGACTATACATAAGGTTGGATTGCTTTGGTTTAAAAATCTTCAACATTCAGTTAAGGATCCTTTTTAGCTGACTGAACTTAGAATGTATTTGTAGGTTGTAGAAAGCTGACAAGATCACAAGATCTTGAGGAAACATATCTGGGATCAGGAACCAACTAGAAGACAAAGACCTGATAAACCATCAGATTAAAGAGAAAAGCCAACTCTGTGCAGTTTATATGCACATGCACGTGCGCATACACACGAAAAATAATCTTGCTTCAAAACACTTCTGTACCTGGAATAGCATCCAAGTAATTCCATATTTTTGATCATTCTAGTCTCTTGAAAAAAAGCAATATAAATTCTCTCTAAATAAAAGTAGCATATAAAAACTCAAATTACTTCCTTGATCTTTCATATGCAATGCGTGATACTCATCAAAAATTAACTAGGACAAGGAGTCAAGGCAGTATAAATGCTGTTTGTTTTACATAAAATTAATGAAAGCAAAAGACCCAGCTAACATGATTGCTTGGTCCTGTCATGTAAGACCCTCCACCATGTCTTGTTTCTTGAAGAAGGCTCTCAAAGGAGATTCAGCAGATATCTGCACCACACTCCTGGGCTTCCTAACATCTAGAACCTGCTATCTTTGACAACAGTGGAGATACAAAAGGGAAAAGAGATATGGTCTTTGTCCTTAAGAGACTAAATCTTGTGGAGAGGTTGGTAGGAAAGAAACCAGATAAGATGGTGGTGACAGTGACAGTGGGGGACTGACAGAGTCTAAGCTGGGGAATATATAGCAGTCACAGCAGCTTGTTAAGTAGAACACTAATAACAAGCCTGTAAAAAATTTTAAAGTTCTGCTAGAAAAATACTTGTAGAAAAAACAAGTATGTGGAGAATTTGTGTCTCGTTCCTGGTGGCCTCACTATACCATTACTCTGCCACACTAGCTTGGATTAGGGGTTATAGTAATCCCTCTCCAGATGCCAATCAAGTTTTGGTTTGTATGTTATACCCTGCACTGTGATGACGGGGATTCCAACCATTTAGACCGGACATAAGGATAAGCACATCGTTCTCATGGCCCACAGGGACGGGTCCTTCCTTCTATCTCAGCTCCAAACTTTGTCTCTGTAACTCCTGCGGATCCATCCCATATACAACCACCAAACCCAGACACTATTGCATATGCCAGCGCCTGGCAAATACAGAAGTGGATGCTCACAGTCATCTATAGGATGGAACACAGGGACCCCAATGGAGGAGCTAGAGAAAGTACCCATGGAGCTAAAGGGGTCTGCAACCCTATAGGAGGATCAACAATATGAATTAACCAGTACCCCTCAGAACTGTGTCTCTAGATGTATATGTAGCAGAGGATGGGCTAGTTGGCCATCAATGGGAGGAAAGGCCCTTGGTCTTGCAAAGATCATATGCCCTAGTACAGGGGAATGTCAGGGCCAGGAGGAGGGTAGAGGGGAATTTCATGATAGCATTTGAAATGTAAATGAAGAAAATATCTAATAAAAAAATCTTACTAAAAGAGACAATTATCTTTTGCTTGTTTCTAGCACTCTGAACTTAGAGTGGACTTCAAGAATCTGTTCCAATACATATCTCCTCCCTGCAACTAAATAATTAGGTATACAGAAGGATGCTTTTATACATTGCTTGCTTTCTTCCATGATTTAAGATTTAAGACCTATGTTTCCATGAGGAACAATTACAGTGGCTATTTGAGTAAGATGATAAACAGTCTGAATAGCTGCTATGTATAGAGGCTGGACAGTGCAGATGTGATAAAAAGCCAGTTGTTATTAAGGACACATCAGTGTCCTAACAGCTTCGGATACCAGACAGAAGCTGTACAGTAGAAACTGGCATGCAAAATTATGGAGAAATGACAGGACAAAGTACATTAAAATTGGGGAATTTGGGCAATAACAGCAGCTTAAATGTAAATATAGCTATAATATTTTTATGACTCCCTACAATTTAAAAACACTTTTGATAATCATTTAAGCAACTATCTTCACAGATCTCTAACACTATGTTAAAGAAGTCCTATTAATAACTCTGGATAACTAATAACCTCTAATAAAGCAGTAAAAAGAATAAGTAGAACTAAGAGTAAGCAAGTCTAACAATGGGAAAATGTTAGCAAGCCTGTGACATTGGAAAGCAGTGGAGTTGGTGCTGAGTGTGGCAGTGCAGGTCTCTAGTCTCAGATATACAGGAGGCTGAGGCAGGAGCATCCCAATTTTAAGGCTTTCCTGTGTTATAAGGATGAGTCTGGACAACTTAGGGTCTCTCTGAGAATTGTAGGAGGGAAGGAGGACAACAGGGATGGAGATGGGGATATACTTCAGCATTAGAGCACTTGCCTATTACAAATATGACCAAAAGTTCAACTCCAGCCCTGGAAAGAAAAGTATTTACTTACGACCGGTCACCAAAACTAATTAGTATCATGCTGAAGTATTAAGTGACCAGATGCTCGTCCTCACTCCACCAGTCTTTTATAAAACCAATGGCCAACGTTGTTTATTCAAAGATCCAATTATGAAGAGTTCCTTAAGGGAACATTACAGTCTTTTTTGACTATTAAATGTCACTGAAATGTTAAAACTCAGAAAAATTTCAACATACGTGTGCTTTATGATAAGGATTGTCCTCTTTGATTCCTGGCAAATATCTACGTCTTCCCAAAATTGTCTCAACAAATCCATTTTTTCTACAGTTCTTCACTGTGTCCTTCATGAAATGATTAATGCCTAAAAGAAAAGACAAAAACAGTTATAACCAAAATCTTTGTGTGTGTCATTGTATACAAATACAACAAAATCCCACAGTGCCTCCTGGTGTTCACTGACTCACAGCAGCCTTCTCTCCACCTGTTACACAATGTCATGACTAGATCATCTGCATTCATCTCCATTCTAACCCCTGGAGGCCTTAACTGCAAGTGTCATGTCCATGTGCTCCTGAATGTGGGGTTCCCACCATCTCTTTCCTTCTCACCATTTTTCTGTCATACTCCTACTTCTTAAATTTCAACTTCAAGTTGGGGAATGGGGGGGAGAACGTCATCTATAAAACACCTCAGAATATGCACAACCCCAAACCCACACACAGACATATAGCTTGCAGAAAGTGGGTGGCATCTGAAAAAAAAAGCTCACTGAATTACCTAAGACTTGGTGTGATTCTAATCACTTTTACTTATTTTGAACAGTCCTCTATCTTTGCAAGAATTAAGGCAATTTTTACTCAAATTTGAGGGAAAAAATCAGAAACATGGGGTGGTTAAAAAAAAAAAGGCACCTACAATATCTCAATCCAACAGTAACTCTAGTTAAGCAGGAACTGCCTGCTTTCAGCCATAGGAAGTTCAATGCTCTATCAGTGAGCAGCATCCACTGAGGGTTGGCTCTCAGAGGTTCAATACTACTTCTAGATGCTTTCCCCTTCATCTCCACATCAAGGACAGGGATCAATCCACAAACTAGAGTAGACACTTTTCTTGGAAGACCTGACAAGGTGAGAAATAAATAAATTCTCCTTCCTACCAGCTCCTCTCTGTCTGCCAGGTATGTTAAGAAGAACTGAAGCTCTGTGAGAATATGAATTAGGTCTCCTGTTTAGTGTTCCTTCTACAGGTTAAACCAGGATCAGATTAACAACCTAAACAGTCCCATTTCCCCTAAAGAAATAGAAGCAGTCATCAATAGTCTCCCAACCAAAAAAAAGCCCAGGACCAGATGGGTTTAGTGCAGAGTTCTATCAGACCTTCAAAGAAGACCTAATTCCAACTCTCCTTAAACTATTCCACAAAATAGAAACAGAAGGTACTCTGCCCAATTCATTCTATGAAACCACAGTTGCTCTGATACCTAAACCACACAAGATCCAACAAAGAAAGAGAACTTCAGACCAATTTCCTTTATGAATATCGATGCAAAAATACTCAATAAAATTCTCGCAAACCAAATCCAAGAACATATCAAAACGAACATCCATCATAACTAAGTAAGCTTCATCCCAGGAATGCAGGGATGGTTTAATATACGGAAATCCATCAACGTAATACACTATGTAAACAAACTCAAAGATAAAAACCATATGATCATCTCATTAGATGCTGAGAAAGCATTTGACAAAATCCAACACCTTTTCATGACAAAAGTCTTGGAAAGATCAGGAATTCAAGGCCCATATCTAAACATAATAAAAGCAATATACAGCAAACCAGTAGCCAACATCAAAGTAAATGGAGAGAAACTCGAAGCAATCCCACTAAAATCAGGGACTAGATAAGGCTGCCCACTTTCTCCCTACCTATTCAATATAGTACTTGAAATCCTAGCCAGAGCAATTTGACAACAAAAGGAGATCAAGGGAATACAAATTGGAAAGGAAGAAGTCAAAATATCACTGTTTGCAGATGATATGATAGTATATATAAGTGACACCAAAAGTTCCACGAGAACTCATAAACCTGATAAACAGCTTCAGTGTAGTAGCTGGATGTAAAATTAACTCAAACAAATCCATGGCCTTTCTCTACACAAAGGATAAATGGGCTGAGAAAGAAATTAGGGAAACAACACCCTTCACAATAGTCACAAATACTACAAAATACCTTGGTGTGACTCTAACTAAGGAAGTGAAAGATTTGTATGATAAGAACTTCAAGTCTCTGAAGAAAGAAATTGAAGATCTCAATAGATGGAAAGCATTCCCATGCTCATGGATTGGCAGGATTAATATAGTCAAAATGGATATTCTGCCAAAAGCAATCTACAAATTCATTGCAATCCCCATCAAAATTCCAACTCAATTTTTCACGGAGTTAGAAAAGGCAATTTGCAAATTCATCTGGAATAACAAAAATCCTAGGATAGCAAAAACTATTCTCAACAATAAAAGAACCTCTTGGGGAATCATCATGCCTGACATTAAGCTGTACTACAGAGCTATTGTGATAAAAACTGCATGGTACTGGTACAGTGACAGACAGGTAGATCAATGGAATAGAATTGAAGACCCAGAAATGAATCCACACACCTATGGTCACTTGATCTTTGACAAGGGAGCTAAAACCATCTAGTGGAAAAAAGACAGCATTTTCAACAAATGGTGCTGGCACAACTGGCGGTTATCATGTAAAAGAATGTGAATTGACCCATTCTTATCTTCTTGTACAAAGCTCAAGTCTTAGTGGATCAAGGACCTCCACATATAACCAGAGACACTGAAATTTATAGAGTAGAAAGTGGGGAAAAGCCTCGAAGATATGGGCACAGGGGAAAATTCCTAAACAGAACAGCAATGGCTTGTGCTGTAAGATCAAAAATTGACAAATGGGACCTTATAAAATTGCAAAGCTTCTGTAAGGCAAAAGACACTGTCAAGAAGATAAAAAGGAAAAAAAAAAAAGGAAAAAAAAATAAAATAAAAAAAAAGAAGATAAAAAGGCCACCAACAGATTGGGAAAGAATTTTTACCTATCCTAAATCTGATAGGGGACTAATATCCAATATATACGAAGAGCTCAAGAAGCTGGACTCCAGAAAAATGAATAACCCCATTAAAAAATGGAGTACAGAGCTAAAGAAAGAATTCTCAACTGAGGAATTCCGAATGGCTGAGAAACACCTGAAAAAATGTTCAACATCCTTAATCATCAGGGAAATGCAAATCAAAACAACATTGATTTTCCCCCTCACACCAGTCAGAATGGCTAAGATCAAAAATTCAGGTGACAGCAGATGCTGGCGAGGATGTGGAGAAAGAGGAACACTCCTCCATTGCTGGTGAGATTGCAAGCTGGTACAACCACTCTGGAAGTCAGTCTGGCGGTTCCTCAGAAAATTAGACATAGTACTACAGGAGGATCCAGCAATACCTCTCCTGGGCATATACCCAGAAGATGTTCCAACTGGTAATAAGAACACATGCTCCACTATGTTCATAGCAGCCTTATTTATAATAGCCAGAAGCTGGAAAGAACCCAGATGTCCCTCAACAGAGGAATGGATACAGAAAATGTGGTACATTTACACATTGGAGTACTACTCTGGTATTAAAAAGAATGAATTTATGAAATTCTTGGGCAAATGGATGTATCTGAAGGATATCATCCTTAGTGAGGTAACTCAATCACAAAAGAAGTCACTAGCTATGCACTCACTGATAAGTGGATATTAGCCCAGAAACTTAGAATATCCAAGATACAATTTGCAAAACACAAGAAAATCAAGAAGGAAGAACAGTGTGTGGATACTTAATTCTTCCTTAGAATAGGGAACAAAATACACATGAAAGGAGTTACAGAGACAATGTTTGGAGCTAAGAGGAAAGGATGGACTATCCAGAGACTACCCCACCCAGGGACCCATCCCATAATCAGTCATCAAACTCATACACTATTGCATAGGACAGCCAAGAGTTTGCTGAAGGTACCCTGATATAGCTCTCTCATATGAGGCTATGCCAGTGTCTGGCAAATACAGAAGTGGATGCTCACAGTCATCTATAGGATGGAACACAGGGCTCCCAATGGAGAAGCTAGAGAAAGTACCCCAGGAGCTGAAGAGGCCTGCAACCCTAGAAGAGGAATAACAATATGAACTAACCAGAACCCCCAGAACTCTAGCTGCATATGTAGCAGAAGATGGCCTACTCGGCCATCGTTGGCAAGAGAGGCCCCTTGGTATTGCAAACTTTATATGCCCCAATACAGGGGAATGCCAGGGCCAAGAAGTGGGAGTGGGTGGGTAGGGGAGCAGGGCAGGGGGATGGGAGAGGGAACTTTTGGGATAGCATTTGAAATGTAAATTAAGAAAATATCTAATAAAAATGGGGAAAAATAAATGTTTTATTGTCAATCTAAAGCTATCTTAACCTCAAATACAAGTCAATGAGCACAGTTTGGAGGTAGGCACAGAGTACAGCACAGATAGCAAGTGTGCCTGCTTACGTCTGACTCTGCCTTTATTTAAACAAGCTGATATCAACAAATAATGACAGTAAGCTGCATGCTACTTGCCCTCAATAATTCCTGGTAAAACTTATGATTAATAAATATTTAATAAATTTCTGTGGTATTAATTTAATGTGGTGAGTAGCTACAAGACCCTTAACTTTCTTACCTTTATATCTGGACTTGAAAGAGTCAATATAGCAAGCAGCATCATTTTCTTTAATGCCCATCTGCTCTCCTAAAGATTTAGCTCCCATTCCATATATAATTCCATAGCAAATCTAAAAGGGAGGCATTATGCTCAGTAAGTTGAAGATCACAACCATACGAAACTTAAGAATACAGTATTAATTAGAATTGATACCTCGGTAAACTTTTTACTTCACAGTGAAACAAAGAAATAATTAGTGGGTTGGACCCACAGAAGCTGATGCCCAGCAAACATCTGGTCTGTCTTTGAGCATTACTTTGTATGTGTGTAACAATATAAACAGTGAGAGCAGTCAAAATAAGATTGATTTCTGTGTTTCCACCAGCCATTAGAGCAAGTTTTATTCCCCAGAGTATCTCAGTGGTGTCTGCTAAGGAGATGCCTAGAAGTCTGAAAAGAAAGTTTTGCGAATATTCCTGTCCTTGCCCACTGGTAAGACAGGAGCAAACAGTTTGAGAATAGGGGAAACTTCTCTAGAAAGAAATATCTTCAACTTAGAGCTGCCTAAAGTCTAACATCCCACAAATGCAAAATTCATCTGGATTGAGTATTAAACAAGTCAGTAGAATTTGCTGAAGAAGGCAGAGGCGAGATGGCTCAGGGGTTAAGAGCACTGGCTGCTCTTCCAGAAGTCATGAGTTCAATTCCCAACAACCACATTGTGACTTACAACCATCTGTAATTGGATCCAATGCCCTCTTCTGGTATATCAGTGACAGTGTGCTCATATACATAAAATAAATAAATCTTTTTTTAAAAAGTATTAAACAAAACCTTGGAAGTAAACTTTGGAAGGTATATAGTTATAGCAGGCCCTGCCTGGATTCATGCATGCATGATCTTGCTCAGCCACCTGACCTTTTTATACCTAAATGCTTTCATCCAAAACATGTAGACTTGAATTACAAGACTATTGGCAATAAAAAGTAATGACTTATGGGTATTTAGGAAACTGACACAATGCAAGCTCCATAGGAATGGTGAATAAAATATGAAAAGAGAACTTCCTGCTAGGGGTGGAGGGGCTTTAGTCAAGCAAGCAGATCTCTAAATTCCAGGCCAAATGGATCTACAGAGTGACCAGGTCAGCCAGATCAACAGAGAAAACCTGTCTCAAAACAAAACAAAACAACAATGAAAACCAAGCAAACAACAAAAACAAAAAGGATAACTCGCTCATCAGATAAAAAGGATAACTTGCTCATCAGATAAAAAGGGTAACTTGCTTATCAGATAAAATGCTGTCAGAGTACTAAAAACTTCTAATGTGACACACTAGGGGAACCCCATCCTCTTTTCTTAAATATTTTGTGGGATTTTTAAATTTTGTTTTAAGATAGGATCTCACTGTGAAGTTCTGGCTGGCCTGACTTGCCATGCACATCAGACTGACCTTGAATTCAGGACTCTGCAGAGGCTACCTCTAACACGCCTGCCTGCCTATGCCCTGGGGCATGATAGTGTGTGTCACCACACCAGGCCAAGAGCTTTTTTTACTTTAAACCTCCATTTATTCTTCCTTCTGACTTTTAAACCTATTCTGTTGTGATTCCACGTGTACTTGTCTGCTTTAGTTTAGTGTGGCCTGAAATCTCCACAAAACTTGGGGATTAGTTCACTTGGTACATACTGAGACAGAGCAGACACTGTTCAAGCATGCTCACTGCTGAATCAGGCCAGCATTGATGAACACAGACAACATCCCCCTGGAAAACTAGATTCAGAAGTCAGATCTACTGACTAATGTTACCTACTTCTCCTGACTCCACCACTCAAATACATGTAAACAAATATCTAACTTTATTTCTGCTCTCTCTTCTATAAAACAGGGATATAAATGACACCTGTCTCAAGAGTGGGTTATACTAGTAATTATCTTATATTCCACTTTGTTACAATCACTGGCATTCAATATTTCCTCATCTCCTTATATTTATCACTTTTGTTCTTTTCCTATACATTCAGTACTCATATGTACATTTATTAACTTATTTATATACATATATATTTTACTAGACTCCACATATCAGAGTAAATATGCATGTTTTTCTTTCTGAGATTGTGCGGCCTCATTAATATTATATATTATATGTCCTTTATATTTTCCTCCAAGTTTTTAACATCATCTTTTCTTTCGAGGTACATTGTATTCAAATGTATTCACATAACAAATTTTTATTATTCATTCATTTTTCATGGGCAACAATAGTGTAATAAACTTTGTCTTTACATATGAAAAAAAGAGTGGGTGATAAAGGTTAATTACTAAGGGTTTGACTCTTGCTAAATGCAGATTCAGGAAAGGAGGAACAGAGCTAGCTTTTTAAACAGGGGACAGGTGTTGGTGCTGAGCTGCACTGGAGAGAGAAAGCATCTCCCACCAGCTAAGTCTGGGATGAGAGGGAACATGCCATCTGATTTCCCACAGGGTGTGCGGATGGGAAATGTTGATATTACTCTAGCTAGGAAATAGTAACATGACATTTGTCATGTCTGTGACTAACAATGACCCAATGCAAAAGTGAAAGACAGCCGCTGAACAGCTCAAAGGTCTGTCATCCATTATAATCCAATTCTATTTTCAAAACCATTAGAAACTACATTCAATACGATGCACTTTGGCTAGATGCTGTAAGAAAATATAAAATTTTCTGTCAAGACATTTACTGATTAGAGATTTAAAACACACTTTCTTCCTCATGTATAACAAGTACCTCATCGTCCCTGCCACTAGCAGGTAAACACCTACTGAGTACCAGACACCATGACTAGCCATAGCTTAAATACACAGGCCTTTCTTGACACAAAGTGGCCCACAGAGCTTAGTTTAATAAATACCATGAGACCAATAAATGTAACTTGAAAGTTCCAGAGAGAAACCATTCCTCAAATGAAATTGTTGTGAGCATTTATTAAATCTTTCTGTTATATGAGGTTCGTGCACTAGGCTCACCTGCTTTGCATGCTGCCTCAGATCATCACCAACAGCATCAGGCTCAATCATCTTCCACTCGGCAGCAATGCTCCTGAACACATCCGCTCCCGTATTTAAGACTTGAATGAGACGACAGTCATGAGACAAGTGAGCCAGGATCCTCAGTTCAAGCTGAGAGTAGTCGGCTGCCAGGATCAGCCCACCTGAAAAGCACACTCCTTTAAAAGCTAGGCCAGCTCACCCTGCAAGTGAGCAAGATGGCAGCTATGCAGCTATATAACTGTAAGGCTGTGTGTTCAAAGTTAAAGCCTTACTTCAAGTTCAATAAAGTTCGTTTCTGTGCATTAGGTTTGTAAGTTTTCACTTGTCTGTAATATGTATGAATGTGGGGCATTGGGCTATACACAGACAGTCTGGTTTCCAGTTGAGCTGAGGTCGGAACCCCAGGACCCAGTGGTGATAATTCACCTACATGGGATGGAAGGAGTTCTCTTTTGTCTCCTGGAAACTCTGGCTCCTGTCGAAGTTACCGTCCCCACAACCACCACAGGAGAAGCATGGTTAGTAGTCACGTAGACATTGTCCCAAGCTTCTGACCTTCAGGCTAAACTCCTCCCCAGTTACCTAGGAACAGTAAAGATAGCAGCATACCATAAAAAGGGTTGTTTGGCCCCTCCTCACTCTCTCACTCTCTTGCTCTTACTCTCCTCTCTCTTCTCCTCTCCCTCTTACTCTCTAGCCTTTCTTCTCTCTCTCTCCTTTTCCCCTTCTCTCCTCTTGGCCATGGCCAGTCTCTCTCTCTCTCTTTTCACCCTCTCTCTCTCCCCCTGCCTTTCTATAATAAAGCTCTAAAACCATAGACTGTTCAAGGCCCCCTGCACAGACTCTGTGCCAGTGTGGGAACCTCTCCCTCATAACTCCGGGGCTACAGGGTGTCTCTCTGGGGCCCTGGTCGGGGACTGCCCCTTGTCCACCTCCCATCCAGTGGGGTCAGTGGCTTAGATGCTCACCCGGGGCAGAGTGGAAAGGGTCTGGCAGCCCTCCTGCGTCTGCCTGCCCAGAGCATAGGAGAAACTCTGGCTGGACGTGGGCTATCCTCCCTTTCCCCCTCCCCCCGCCCCCGTCATTCCCCAGCCCCCTTTAGTTCCCACATATGAAGCCACACCTATTATCTGTCCTTTGACAGTGGGTGCCTTGCTCAGTATTTCCACAGCACCTAGCACAAAATCTACAACAGTTCTCTCATGCTTCTCCTGCTCCTTACAGTTAAGAGACTTAAATTTCCCTTTACATTACAGAAAATCTATACACAATAGGATAACAGAAAACATTTCATAGATTATACCATAAGAGATGGCTGTTGATGACTGAGACTCAAGCAGGCTCGCAGAGGTCAATAGGCTATGTCTGACCTAGGTCCTCTGTATATATGTTATGGTTGTATAGCCTGGTGTTCTTGCAGGACTCCTAACAATGGGAGTGGGGGTGTCTCTGACTCTTGCCTGCCTTTGCGACTCCTTTTCCTCATATTGGGATGCCTCATCCAGCTATGATGGGAGAATGTGTGCCTGGTCTTATTGTAACTTCTTATGGTGTGTTTGGTTAATGTCCCTGGGAGGCTGTTCTTTTCTGTGGGGAGGTGGAGGGAGATGGATCTGAAGGAAAGGAGAGATTCGGGGAAGAGACTGGGGGTAGGGTGGGAGGGTAAAGTGCAGTTGGAATAAATAATAAACTATACTTAATATCTCTCAAAAAGAGAAATGTCTGTTGAACAAATAATTAATGGGCAAAGTGGTGTTCAGTAAGTATGTTAGGTGTGCTTTGGTTCAACAATATCAAATATATTCAGTGAGAAAAATCAAGTTAGCAGTAGGAGAGGAAAGAACTAAGGGAAGAAGACAAACGTCTGTGGACTACAAAGAGCTTGGTAAGAAGACTTCCAACTGCCGGGCGTGGTGGCGCACGCCTTTAATCCCAGCACTCGGGAGGCAGAGGCAGGCGGATTTCTGAGTTCGAGGCCAGCCTGGTCTACAGAGTGAGTTCCAGGACAGCCAGGGCTATACAGAGAAACCCTGTCTTGAGGAGGAGGAGGAGAAGGAGGAGGAGAAGAAGGAGGAGAAGGAGGAGGAGGAGGAGGAGGAGGAGGAGGAGAAGAAGAAGAAGAAGAAGAAGAAGAAGAAGAAGAAGAAGAAGAAGAAGAAGAAGAAGAAGAAGAAGAAGAAGAAGAAGAAGAAGCAGCAGCAGCAGCAGCAGCAGCAGCAAGAATTCAGAAAGGAGTTGTACATGAAATGAGCGTCAGAACACACACAGGAATCCCTTTGCCACTAATGTGGGTTGCAAACTAGTTTATCCTTCAAAGCAATACTTCTAAAGAGATGAACCTGCTTTGTCAAAGGCCATCTGTGCTCTGTAGGATCTGGTGAGAATTTTCAAATACTGGAACTTGGGAAATCTGTACAATGTGGCAACTAGGAAACTTCAAATCCTGAGCATGCTTCACACTGATTTACTATTGAGCAATATGGCTTTTAGATCCAGCCCATGCTCTGTCCTCACTGGGAAGATCCCTTATACCACAGCGTTGAGGCTTCCTTGGGATAGACTGGACTCTGTATGCCGATAGTTCACACTTACCAAGCAAAGCTGTCAACAAAGTTACCTCATCAAATTGTGAGTTCATTATGGAAGGGTAGTTTCTGACAGAACTTGTAACAATTTTATTTACCTGGACTACCCACTGGCAAAGAGAAAGCGAAACGGGCATAGTAATCATAGGTAATTAAGGAGATGGGTTACAACCTCCAGGTATTTTGGTGACAAACAAGTGTAGGACTTGAGGCTAAAGCTTGCCTGGCAGCCACTCAGGAAGGAGGAAGCAAGCAGACATGATTAGAAAGCAAGAACCACAGGAGCAAACAAATCACAGACAGGAACACCCACCTGCTATTCCAAGTCCGCGGAGGCAAGCAAGGGAAGTCACTTTCTCACCAGTGAGGCCACACAGAAGCAAAGACAAACGAGGACAGGCAGAATCAACTGCATTTTGCAGAGGCTTACCGAGAGCATCAGCACATAGCACTACTGAGATAAACCACAGTGGTACTGAGGCAGGCACAGCACCGAGCACAGGAGAGGTGGAGGGCATAAAGCACACCTCTGAATCCTACTCACAATTCATGACTTCTCAGTGCCTACAAACAACCCATAGCAACAAGGAGCCCCTTACCTGGGAAAGGCACAAAGGCATGGCGCATGCTCACTGAAAATGGCACCCCTCTATCTGAGGCCTTCTCCTCTATCAGTGTTCTGTGCCCAGGGTGCAGGCCACAAACCTTCTTATCTTGTCCTCTGTAGTACAAATAAAATCATCAGCTAGAACATTACAAGTCTCCAATCCATTCAAGGTCTGACTTACAATAAAAATAGTATTCCTATCAAAGAAACCTAAATAATCTAACCTGAAACCCACTCCAAAGTGTAAGACATTAGAGCCCTGTTAGCAAACACCCAATAAAACACGGAGCTACTTCTGTAAGCACAGCCCATAAACTGCTTGTGAGACACCTCAGCCTCATTTAACTGCACAAACCTCTAACCAGACCTAATGTAAACTATCTAGCTGCTTTCTCTTATCAAGTGCAGGTGGGGGCAAGGGACACTGTTGACGTGGCTAGCCACTGCACTTCCATATTTGGCAAATCACACCATGGTAGAAGCATTAACTCTAGGGCAGGTCTGCATCTTTACCATCAACCAGCTTCATCCATCACAGGATTTGAAATGGATGACATCTAAAACCAAAATGGTCTGTCTGGAATATAAACCATTGCACTGTTTTACACAATAGGGTCTTTAGAGCCATCACACTCTCAAAAGAATAATGTCATTATAAAGAAATGAAGCTTACATGGCCATTGGGAACCGGCCTTTGCCTGGAGCTTGAGAAGGTGGGCTCTCCCTTACTAGTGTTGGCATTTTAATCTCAAAATCTCTTGGCACATTCTGGATATTGGGTTCTGTAAAGGTTATCCGTCCTAAAAATCAAGAAAAAAAACAATTAGAAAAATAAACCTGACAACCACCAACTGATAGCTTTTGTAGCTCAGAATGATCTTTTATTAATCCAGCTGGGGCTGGCTGGATGGTTCAATGGGTAAAAGCACTTGCTTTCTAGCCTGACAACTCATGATAAATCTCCAGATTCCACACAGTAAAAGACAACTGACTCTCACAGTTGTCCGCTTACTCCTACAAAAGTGACATAAAGCAAATGAATGCATAATGCACACACTCACAATAAATAAACATAATAAAAGGATCTTAAAAGCACACTCAACAATGCTAGGCTGGGATTATATTTCAAGTTTTCTGCATTTTACAGATTAATAGTAAGCACACGGTCCTATAGTACCTCCGGATCTCCTAGGCAGATACCCAGAAGATGTTCCAACTGGTAATAAGGACACATGCTCCACTATGTTCATAGCAGCCTTATTTATAATAGCCAGAAGCTGGAAAGAACCCAGATGTCCCTCAACAGACGAATGGATACAGAAAATGTGGTACATTTACACAATGGAGTACTACTCAGCAATTCAAAACAATGAATTTATGAAATTCTTAGGCAAATGGATGGAACTCGAGGATATCATCCTGAGTGAGGTAACCCAATCACAAAAGAACACACATGGCATGCACTCACTGATAAGTGGATATTAGGAAAAATACCCACGATACAACTCACAGACCATTTGAAGCTCAAGAAGAAGGAAGACCAAAGTGTGGATGCTTCAGTACTATTTAGAAGGGGAAACAAAATAATCATGGGAAGTAGAGGGTAGGAGGGTCATGGGAAGAAGAGAAGGGGAGGAAGGGAAAAGGGGGGCAGGATCAGGTGTAGGAGGAGATGGGGGAGATGTACAGAGAGTCAGGAAATTGAACAGAGGTGTATAGCAATGGGGGATGGGGAAATGGGTGTAGCCACCAGAAAATCCCAGATGCCAGGAAAGCAAGAGGCTTCCAGGACCCAACAGGGATGACATTAGCTGAAATACTCAAAAAAGGAGAGAGAGAACCTGTAGAGACCATATCCAGAGGTTAGGCACGGCCCCCAGTTGAGGGATGGGGCCACCCACCAATCTCAAAAATATTAACCCATAATTGCTCCTGTCTAAAGGAAATACAGGGACAAAGAGTGGAACAAAGACTGAAGGAAAGGCCATCCAGAGACTGCCCCACCTGGGGATCATTCCATATGCAGACACCAAACCAAAACACTATTGCTGATGCCAAGAAGTGCTTGCTGACAGGAGCCTGATATGGATGTCTCCTGACAGACTCTGTCAGAGCATT
Organism: Mus minutoides; assembly: GCA_902729485.2. Lineage (NCBI taxonomy): Eukaryota > Metazoa > Chordata > Mammalia > Rodentia > Muridae > Mus > Mus minutoides. The sequence continues at coordinate 1,456,105 of LR749806.1, read as the reverse complement.
ACTGATACAGATGTGGATGCTTACAGCCAACCATCGGACTGAACACAGGGACCCCAGTGGAGGAATTAGGGGAAGGACTGAAAGAGCTGAAAGGGTTTGCAACCCCATAGGAAGAACAACAATATCAATCAACCACACCCCTGAGACCTCCCAGGGACTAAACCACCAACCAAAGAGTACACATGGAGGGACCTATGGCTCCAGGTGCAAATGTAGCAGTGGATGGTCTTATCTGGCAACAAGGGAGGGGAGGTCCTTGGTCCTGTGAAGGCTCAATGCCCCAGTGTAGGGGAATGTCAGGGTGGGGAGGCAGGAGTGGGTAGGTGGGTGGGGAAAACACCCTCATAGAAGCAAGGGGGAGAGGTGTGGAATACGGGGGTTGTGGAGGATAAATAGGGAAATAATAAAGAACAAAAAGAAATACCAGAAAGGCAAGGGTAGAAAAAAATAGTTTCTCTAAAGCCTTATATTTCTTATAAAGTCTTTATTTCTTGCATAGTATTTTACATCTCTGAATTGATTTAAAGCATATGAGCATTTTTTTTTTCCAAACACCACTTTGGGGAATCGTTATCGCCCTTGCTTTGTGATAGTCTTCATGGAAACAGGCTCTCTAGCAGTCTATAATTTCACCTTCTAATGAATCAAATATTTTAAATGGCTTGGACATTATTTTCCTAAATAAACTCCTTGAGATCTTTGTTACTTAGCTTATAGCAACAAAGTAAGAGTTTAATTCTTGGTAGCTTTAACATAAGTTTCATTTAATGGCTCGTTTTATGTCACAAAGCAGAAGGAGGCAAAATCTCCCCTCCTCAGCACACTGCACTGGATGATTAGTTGAGTTAGTGGCCAACAAAAAAGGAAGGTCAAAATAAATGACAAAGCATGAGTATGCATCAATGAAAATAAATTCTAATCATGAAATTATGCTCAGCTAAACTTCTATTTCTGTATTATTGACTATTATACCAATTATAAAGGCTCATTAAATATTATATTTCTAAAGTAAAAAAACAACAGAATTGGTAAGTACAAATATGTATGTAACACTCTGAAATGCTTAAGTTGATGTTGTTTGGGCACCATGTGGCCAAGTGAATGATAAATGTCCCACACAGGCTCAAGTATTGAGCACTTGGTCCCTGGTTGGTAGCGCTGTTTGAGGAGGTATAGCCTTGCTGGAGAAAGTACATCATAGGGCAGGCTTTGAGGGTTTACAGCCTCACCCCAGCTTCCTGCTTGCTCCTTCTGTTTCCTGTGTAGAGATGAAATATAATGTGTTTTCTGTCCCTGTGGTCAATGCATGCCTCCCTGCTCTGAGGGAGTCTCTTTCTCCTGGAACCTTGGAGCAAATTAAGCCTTTCGTCCTTCAGTTGCATTGGGTCATGGCATTTCATTACAGACACAGAAAAAATGACTAATATACACTATTTCATTAAGCTTCTAATATTAACAGATGTTCCAAAGTGAAACTTAATTATCAACAAGGCAAGAAATGGCTAAGAAGAACCAATACATGAGCTTATTAGGGACAAAGAAAAAGAGAAAGTTATTCAGAAAAAGAACTACATCCAGCCACAAGACAACAGTGTCCAGCAGTATTTGTCCTCTATAAACAACACAGCCAGGAATACAGGAAGTTCTTTTATACAAGAGAGCTTTTAGAAACTGATATGGTACAGACCTTGTCTCAGCTCTCAACAGCAGAATTCAACTCTTCATTCTGCTTTCAGACTCCACCACTGTTCCCTCTTCTGGCAGGTGTTAAACTGCCCTCTTTTCCCATGAACATCATGTCTGACAAATAACTGCCTAGAAAATTAGCAACTTTTCTTTGTGTCACACTTGTCTCTATTCCAAGACATCCATGTGAGACCCAGAAAATCCTACACCTTTCTTTTCCATTTGTGTAAAATGAGAGAGTTGACAATACCAATGTCCCTGGGCCTACAGAGACCCAGCTAGAAGTGAAAGGTTTAATAAAGTTAGCTAAGGACACCAAGTCAAATACAGACTCAAATACGGAATCCTGTGCCAGAGAAAGCACTCTTTCAGACGCTCTCCAGTTGTGCTTCCTAGGATAGAGGTGCTGTCTGGCTGTGTGTGGAGGTATTGAGGAATTCCTAAGTGCAGCAGATCTTCACAGGGATGCAAACTTGGGTTTCCAGGTCATCACAAGCAAACGTTACATATGAAAATCTTTTCTTTCACAAGTGGACAATTCCTATTTCTCCTCACCTGTAGCCGTGTGTGACTGTGATACAGGGTAGATCCTTTCCATTCTGAGAAAGGGGTTCAGCTGCTTTTCCCGCTGCAGAGGGAAGACCACTTTGGTAAGAGCATTACTGATTCTTCTCCATTCCAATATCAGGCCTGGTAAAGGATGTAAGTCCTTTAATTTATTTAAAATATCCTGCAAAGAAATATAACAAGATAAGGTTGGAATACTGTCCAAATTCAATAGCAAATCGGAATGTCTCTTGGATAAGACAAGACATCTCAAAATTTAGTCTGATAAATCTTATATCCACAACTGTCATTGTCTGAGTGTTTTTAGAAGTTCCGGTAATGATAACTTTGTAAGTACAGTTTATAAGACAGCAATATGGAAATTTATACCTATTAAAAAGACAAAATCAATGAGACATCAGTTTCATGTAGCATCTGCCTCCCACATCCCAAAAGTTACAGCATCTCTTTCCTTTGCATCTTTCCTCATCCATCCTGTCAGTGATTAGAGGCATCCTAGTAGTCTACACACACACACACACACACACACACACACACACACACCCGATACAGGATCTACATATCAAGAACATCACAAGGCATTTATTTAAAAGCAGATGTCTCTGATTCCACGATCCTTAAGAATAGAAACTAGGGAGGCAAAAGGATCAGCCAGGCTAACAAAAGGATCAGCCAGGCTAACAAAAGGATCAGCCAGGCTAACAAAAGGATCAGCCAGGCTAACAAAAAAGGATCAGCCAGGCTAACAAAAGGATCAGCCAGGCTAACAAAAGGATCAGCCAGGCTAACAAAAGGATCAGCCAGGCTAACAAACAGTCTAGCAAACAGAGCTGTGACACTTTCCATGGCAGATGAGCTGCTCATAATGAGGTCAGGCTCAAAATCCCACAGAAGTGCAACTAGACAGCTCTCCACAGCCAGTGTGGCTACATTTTCTTGCCCCATCTTCCCAATGTAATTTCAGAACACCAAACCCATTTTCTCTTCTTTCCAATCAATATAGTGTCCTCAGATGGCCACTGGAAAATTTCCTTTGAAAAGTAGTGGATTAAAGATCTTCAAACAAATCCATGGAAAATGTATTTTTTCTTGAAACTAAAGAAATAATTTTTTTCAGCTATAATACTTTTGGTGTTCATATAGATAAACAAACCATATTCTACTAAAAACCTAAACACACTGGATAATAATAACGTCTGCAGATGTGCATTCACAGACATCCACATTGTTTAATAAGGGCAGAGCTGCTAACCCAGACTACAGTCCTAAGTCCCATGGTACAACATCTCCACAGATCATTTCAGGAATATGAGCCACCAAACAATCTGCTTGCTTGAACCTGGTTAATATGGTTCACTGTGGTAGCTCTTGATGTCAGCAGCATTTTTTCACAACACTAACAAATTAACAGTAGTTCTGACTCTACCCCATGCATGCCCCAGGTGTGCCCCAAGCACCTTACTAGTGCTGAAGCGTCTTCCCAGCCTCACTCTGCGGTCACTCTCATTCCCTCTCCTGGTGGAACCCAGAGTCTTTTTGCTGCCTTGTGTTTTCATCTCTCCATTTGGTGGTAGCTTCAGTTCCAAAAATAAAACCTGCAAAAATAAATACGTTTTCAGTCAAGAATCAAATTATAAGTACTGTCATTCAGAAACTATGTTTTTAAAGTTATTTAAGAATATAAACTCTACAACTTAACATGGGGGTTTGGAAGGACTTTTTTTAGTAAACAACTGCACTGCCCATGCCTCTCGTGGTCGCTGGGTTGGGAGCTCTGAGGAGAGTGTTACAGGAGCACAGGCATGTACGGGCCGTGCTAGGCACTGACTGCTACTGACACTGAGGCTTGGGCTGGGTTGACCACTGTGAGCTCCTCTAAAGGCCCTTGAAAAGCAACCTGTGTGGCTGCTGCATTTAACCACCAGTGACAATCAGGAAAGTCATCTAATCCTAACACTGGGCCATAAAAGTCCCTAGACACAAAAGCTCAAAAAAGGTGGTTAATCCACTGTGCCAACAATAAAGGCTGGTGAGCGGCCAATGCAGGTAAGAACCCCTATGCAAGCAAGCAAATCAGAGGGACTTAAAGTTCAGCAATTCAGAACCATACCATATTTGCTATACTTATTCATTTGCTTATATACCTTGGATGGCTACTTTCCAATAATAATTCCAAAAATGGAAACAATTCATGTAATTACAAGATTTCTCCCTCAGCCCCAACAAATTGGCTTAAGAGTGTAGAGAAGGACATCCCTATGCTTGTCCAGTAATGATAAAAATGAAGATAGGTTGAATTTCACAATAGAAGCCGCAGCTGGCATCTTAGAAATGTCATGGATTGAGACTTATATTCAAACTGTGTTAGAAAAATATAAATATATGCATGCATATGGATATGCATAGGCCACATCTAACAAGTAAAAAATATAGGAATACCTGATTAAATTCTAACTGCATGAAACATCGTTATAATAATTTTTTTCTGAAATTTAAGATTTAACAGCAGCCAACATTTTATCAAGAAATCCCTAGAGATATATGAATGACAGGATAGGAGAAAAAAATCAGATTAGTGTTGTATTGATAATTATTGCTACTCAAATCACCCCGTTGTCAGAGGCACATTCCTTGTCACCCACCAAAATGCTCTGGATTCTTGGAGACACACACACACACACACACACACACACAGAAGCTTCTATTATAATATGCTTTAAACAGTGTAATGGCTGGCCACTCTCAAACGTCCACGTAGTTAACTAATGCCTTCTCTCCAATACTCCTGAATTATTTCTTACTAAAATCTATATTCCATCTTTGCTACCCCAGACCCAGTTGGGGAGGGACCCCTGGGGCCAAGCTTCCATGGCTCTTAAATGGCTGGTTCTTTGTCTTCCACAGCTCTCAAGCCTGCATTCTACTCCTTTCTTGGCATGGTGATTCTAAATCCTTCTTCTTCCCCTGGTTCCATTATCGGGGAAATCTAAAACCCCACCTCTGTCTCTCTGACCAGCCATTGGCCACCATCAACTTTATTTACCAATCAGAACTAGCTGGGGGCAGGGACTTTCAGGGTCTCACATGTGGGATTCTCATGCAATTTGGGAACCCATAATGCACGAAGTAACCAAACCAAACACATTAGTAAACAGGAAAATGGAATGTTACCAGCACTCACAAACAATCCTAAAAGGCATGAACAATCAGGACAATACAGACTTATCTATGTAGTAGTTCTTATCTTACTTATCTATGGAGTAGTTCACTTATCTATGTAGTAGTTCTTGATCTTAAATTTCTCTCAGAATTAACTGTGAAATTACCATATACAAATTAACTCACCTCATTTTAATTCAAAGACCTGGGCAGTAGCCTATGCATTAAAAGTCTGCTCTTACCTGAAGTTCGGTCTAGTGAGTGGTTAGTAAACACCCACTCAAGAAAGCAGGCAAATACAGGCAGGGACCCCTGGAGACCTAAAATGGTTCGTATGGTTTGGTTCCCTGAATCATAAATCCATGTTTGCGGGCTGGTGAGATGGCTCAGCGGGTAAGAGCACCCGACGGCTCTTCCGAAGGTGATGAGTTCAAATCCCAGCAACCATATGGTGGCTTACAACCACCCGTAATGAGATCTGACGCCCTCCTCTGGTGAGTCTGAAGTCAGCTATAGTGTTCTTATGAATAATAATAAATGAATCCTTGGACCGTAGAGAGCAGGTACTGAACAAATGGGACCGTCCGGAGCGAGGGGGTCCAGCCAGAGCGAGCGGCCTTACGGGGACGCCCGGAGTGAGCAGGGCCACTAAGCGAGCGGGGCAGACCAGAGCGAGCAGGGTTGACCGGAACAAGGAAAAAAATAAATAAATGAATAAATAAATGCGTGTTTGCGTCACACCACTTGTGTTGAAATCCATGTATTCTGTTTTTGATAAGTGTCTTGTGTACACAGTAATCTGGGTATACAGTTGAAGGTGAGAGAATTTAGAAACTCTCCCCCTTACACACAAAGAATGCCCTGAAAGCACTAACGATTCCAAAACAGATAAAACACAGGCTTCAAAAAACAAAGTTTCTTGTGTTCTTAAAAATACAAAACTCTCTAGCTTAACAAGGGCATCTTTATTAGGAACTATAATGTTTATTGATCATTTACCATCTATGTGATGCTCACTAAATATATTTGTACGTCATCGCCACAACCCTATGAGACACTTTTAATCACAAGCCTCACTTCATGTTAAAAACGGAGACATGAAGAGTTGATGTCCTAACTATTCTGACTCAGGGTCCTGCAGACAGGTAAGGAACAGGGAGGCAGAGCTCAGACCCACAAGTCAGGCTCTACAAACGTTACACTACTGGGTTGCACATAGAAAACACCAAACAGTTGGTGTTTCCCAGAGTATGAACACCCTCCTCACTCAAAGAAAAAAAGGAAACTCCAACTACCCTTTGCAGGGAAAAATACGGAAAAAAGTAAGAATGGAAAGTATTAAAAATAAAACAAGAGTGACTTTGTCAAAATTTCAGTAAAGTTATAAAAATCTTAAATTATAGTTAAAAAAGAAATTTAACAAAAGTCCCAAAAGATGTTAGAGCACAGAGAGCAAGTGCATATGAAAGAAATGGCATCATGGAGCCACAGTAACTCTGTCATGAGCTGCCACCACCAACTACAGAGCCAGGGCTCCTCCTTGGATGCAGGCATCCTTGGAGCGACATCCAAGTCTCCTTTACGACTTTCCCGTCCCAGAAGTGCAGGTACAACTTGTTGCCAAATGATTCTACTTAGTTGTTTCATTTTACTACGTGTTGTTCTTTAGAATGTGTACAGAGATAAGCTGTGACCCATGTTAAATAACTGCACACGTTCCTCCCAGTGTCTCCATGTCCAGGATACTACCTGTGCGATGTCATCTGCACTTGTAAAAGAAAAGCTGTGGCCAGCTAGCTGATAGGCTTGAGTCTCAATGGCATCCAGCTTGGCTTGCATAATATGCTTCTGACTTTCACACTCCACAGTACTAAAGCCAATTCCATTCAGTTCTAGCAAGGCCAGGCAGTACTGAGAGGGCATCTCCACTTTGCAGAAAATATCTGAAAAGAAAATGGAGAAGGAAACGGTAAATCATCCCCTAAGTCACCTAAGTCCTTGGCACTGCTGAAGCTCAGGACAATCCCCAGCAGCTAGCAAAACTGTCATTCAAATCCAGTCTCCTGAATGGGTCCCCAAACCAATGAAAGGTGGCAAAGGGTAGGTCATTTAAGCACTAGACGCTACCTACACCATCTGTGCAAGAGTAGAAAAGCTGGCAATCTTGTAAGCAGTCTGGACTAACAGATACTTCTTCTAAGACTTAGAAAACATTCTATGCTCAAATCAATTAGAAGGCTATAACTAATGCACAAGAGGAAACAAGACTATTTTATCCACATCAAGTTAAGCATCTCTCCGTGGGGAAAAGACCAGCTGTCAGAATATACCTATCTAAAGAGCAGAAGAAAAAGAAATCTGGAGATAAAATAACAAGCAGATCTTGAAAAAAAAATCATTTCTTTTGTCTTTTCAGATTTCATTTTTATATATTTTTAATTATATGTATGTGTCTATGTGTGTGTGTCCTCAGAGACCAGAAGAAAGTGTTGGATCTTCTAAAGCTGAAGTTCTAAGTTCTGGAGTTGCCTGATGTAGGTTCTGGGAACTGAACTCGGGTCCTCTACAAGAGCAGCAAGCACTCTTATCCTCAGAATCATCTCTCAAGCACCAAAATAATCATGTCTATAAACAAATTTTAATACCTTCCCACATTGCCTCCAAAATCTTCCTGTTTTTAATGTGTGACATTCTGTAGGTCCTATGACTGGGAAAGTCTTAGCATTATATAAAATACATTTGATACTCCCTATCACCCATTTTTTAAAAACTACATAGTAATAAGGCCTCAGCCTTCCAAGTATTTGGGATAACAATAAGTACCTCCACGCCCAGCTTATAATTCAAATAGTTAATGAATGCCTAAAACATTACCAATCAAGACTCTAGTATGATCTTCAGAGACAATAAGAATAACAGGCTTTCCAGGATATCCAAGGAGAGACAGGGCAGGGGCTGTGATTCAGTGTTATTGAGCACAAATGCAGGAGCACCCCTATAGCATGGGGGCCAGTCCCTCTCCTTGATCAGCCTACACTGGTTTAAAGAGGCTAAGAGGCGGAATCACAAAACCTCTTTCTACACAGCTCCAACTGAAGATCACCTCAGAAGAGCATTCTCTATGAACACATAAGTCAGTGTGGACTTAGTCTCTGTAATCCTGTCCCTTAGTGCTAGGAAGAAGGTGGCTTTGTGATGAAGGTAAAATAACCATAGCAATGAGTGTGATAACAAGCATTTATGGTATCTCATTGATCTTTACAGCAACTTCCTAAGAGCCAGACATGACAATGTCCAACAGCTTGGTGGAGGCTCCTGTCTGGTAAGAGAGGCAGCTCCAAGTCAAGGCTTAGATTCTCAGCACATTGCTCTGCTATCTAGTTAGCTCAGGTATAACTTCCTCATAAGGAAGACATCTTTTTTTCTCTTCATCGTCTTTATTATATATCATTTATTACACATCTCAAGTCAAGAAGTCTATCCTGGGCCAGCAGACTTCTTAACAAATCCATGGTGTCTTGAGAGAAAAGGAGAATCTCATGACTTTTCTTTACTAAAGAAACTATTAATAGCTCTAAAAAAGGAAATGGTTTCACTTTTAAATTCTATGAAAGATCTGTTATATGAATAAAATCATTTGATAAAATTCAAATATATAACTGTCAACAACTGAATATGATGCTACTAATTCAAGTCATTGTAATAAATAAGCCCAGAGGTCAGAAACATGGCTGAGTGAGCACCAGATGCATGCTTTTAACATGACCCTGGATGTTCTATTGATCAATGGCAGACTGAGGTCTTGTGGTAGAGGCCATGCAGTCTGCAAATCAAAAGTATTTACTACCTACCCCTTTACAGAAAACAACTCACCTGTGACCACAGAGTAACTCACTGTATGTATGCACTATCCCTAGCCTATAACATAAAATGTCACACACTCTGCTCTTACCATGAAGGTTTTCCTTCTGCAACAAGGAATTGAGTTGATTCATGGAGTTGAAGATGAGAACAGACTCCACAGATGCTCTGTACCTCCCAGAATGTTCAGTGTTCACATTTAGCCCCAGGCTCTGAATTCCTGGGCCTGTCTCCATTCCTTCTAGGAGTGTTAGCTCATGGGGGAGAAAACTGGTCACTATGCTATGAAGAGTTGGCTCCTTAGAATCTGGGTTGAGAAGCCAGCATGCCACCTGAATAAGACAGCAATCCAAAGGTTTTATATTAAAGGGGAGGCAGTCAATGCATTTTCAGTTAACATCCCTGCAGTGCTCTGGTTGGCCTTGTTCTGAAGCAGGCTTGAGAGCCAAATACCATCATAAGGGAAGCATGTCTAGTACCTGGGAGGCTGAAGCAGGAAGGATGCTGTGACTATGAAGCCAACCTGGGCTATAAGGTGAGTTAGCTCAGATTACAGAGTAAAATCCTGTCTCCAAAGAAAGTTTATAGAGGAATACCGAATGAAAAAATCTGACATAAAATTACCATTTCTTGTTTGAAAATGACATTTTTATGAATATTTTATCTTCTTATATCAAAATACTATGGGTAATAAAACCAATAATAAAATATTCCAAGTAGTGTAAGGTTTAATGAGACATGCTATTTAAATGAAGAATGCTACTGTAAATGTAACGATAAACTCATATCACCCATATTCTTGTTTTGACTCCAGAACATCAAAATTAAAAGTTAACTTTGTATCTAGTAAAGGTCTGTCTGCAATCTTTGTTCTCTCCACCATAAAACAAAACCTTAGAGAAGCTAAGATCCTTGGTGGAGATAACTTAGTGCCGGAGAATTTACAAAAACCCTGAATTCAGTTCCCACCACCCTATTTAAAAAGAAAAGTTTCTTGTCCACACCTAAGAGGGATCTCACAGACCATCACACTGTGGACTCCGCTCCCCCAAGCCTCCACCACCAGCAAGTACTCTCTGAAAACAGACCTATCTCGCAGGACAGTAAAACAGGCAGCATAGCCAACACACTCTCTGAAAACACAGAGAAAAGGAAAACCAAAGAAAACATCTACTCAACAAAGACAGACCCAGAAACCAGCACCTGACCTAAAATTACCATAAACTCAGATGCCTAGATACCAGCATAGGAACACAAGTACCAAGGTATTATGTCTCCACTAGAGCCAAGCTATGCTACCACAGCAAACCCTGAATATTTTAATATTCTAAAGCACAATAAAAATACCTTAAAACTATCTATATGAAGATGATAGAGGACCTTAAAGAGGAAATAAATCCCTAAAGAAAGCAAAGGAGAAAAGAAAAAAACAATTGAAGGAAAGTAATAAAAAAATTCATGACTCAAAAATAGAAATAGAAGCAATTAAGAAAACATTCACTGAGGGAATTCTGGAAATGGAAAATTTAGGAATGTTAATAGGAATTACAGAGGCATGCTTCACCAACAGAATACAGGAGATGAAAGAGAGAATCTCAGGAAATGAAGACACAATAGAAGAAATGGATACATTGGTCAAAAAAAAATGTTAAGTCTAAGAAATTCCTGACATAAAGCATCCAGAAAAATTAGGACACTGAAAAGACCAAATCTAAAAATAGGAATAGAAGAAGGAAAAGATTACCAGCTCAAAGGTGCAGAAAATATTTTAAACAAAATCATAGATGAAAATTTTCCTAACCTAAAAACAGAACATGCCTATAAAGGTACAAGAAGCTTACAGAACACCACTACATTGGACAAAAAAAGAGAAAATACCCACCACCACATAATTATCAAAACACTAAAGAAAGACTATTAAAAGTTGCAAGGGGAAAAAAGACCAAGTAACATATAAAGGCAGGCCTATTCAAATTACACCTGACTTCTCAATGAAGATTCAGAAAGACAGAGGGGCTTGAACAGATGTGCTGCAAACATTAACAGACAACAGATGCCAGCCCAGGCTACTATACCCAGCAAAACTTTCAATCACCATAGATGGAGAAAATAAAATATGACACGTTAGAGTCGAATTTAAATAATATCTATCTACAAATCTAGTCCTACAGAGAAGATACTAGAATGAAAACTCCAGTCCGAGGAAATTAACCACATCCATGAAAACACAGGAAATAATCTTACACCAGCAAAACCAAAACAAGGGAAGGGTGTGCTTGAGTGTACACACACACACATACACACAAAACCACCACCAACAACAACAACAGCAAAATAACAGGAATTAACAATCATTGGTCACTGATATCTCTCAATATCAAAAGTCTCAATTTTCCAATAAAAACCAGACTAAAAGAATGGATAGGAAAACAAGATCCTTCCATCCTTCTCCTGGAGGATGTTAAGAAACACACCTCAACCTGAAGGATAGATATTATCTCAGGGTAAAGGGTTAGAAAAAGATATTCCAAGTAAATGGACCTAAGAAGCAAGCTGGTACAGCCATTTTAATAGCTAACAAAATAGACCTCAAGCCAAAATTTATCAAAAGAGATGGGGAAGGACACTACATACACATTAATGAAAAAAAAAATCAACCAGAATGGCATTTTAAATCTTAACATCTATGCCCTAAACACAGGGTACACATTTTATAAAAGCAGCACTACTACAGCTCAAATCACATATTGACCCTCACATCCTAATGGTGGAAGTCTTCAATATCCCACTTTCATCAAAAGACAGATCATTCAGGCAGAAACTAAACAGAGAAATACTGCAAATAACAAACATTATAAACCAGATGGACCTAAGAGATATTTACAGAACATTTCACCAAACAAAAAGAATATATCTTCTCAGCACCCCACATAACTTTCTCCAAAATTGACCATATACTCAATCACAAAGCAAGTCTCCACAGATCCAATAAAAGTGAAATCCTGTCAGACCACAATGGATTAAAGCTTCATTTCAACGACAGAAAGCTTACAAACTCATGGAAACTGAACAACTCTCTACTGAATGGGAAATATGGATCAAGACAGAAATTAAGAATAAATAACTTTTAGAGTTGAATGAAAATGAATAAACATCATACCCAGACTTGTAGGACACAATGAAAGCATTACTAAGAGAAAACTTCACAGTACTAAGTGCCTCCATAAAGCAATTAGGGAGACCTTAAACAATTTAACAGCAGACCTGAAAACTCTAGAACAAAAGAACTAAGCATACCCAAGAGGAGTGAATGGCAGGAAATAATCAAACTGAGGGCTGAAATCAATAAAACAGAAACAAAAAGAACTACACAAAGAATCAATGAAAGGAAGAGTTGGTTCTTTGAGAAAATCAACACCCTTATCCAAACTAACTAAAAAGATGGAGAGAGAATATTCAAATTAACAAAATCAGAAATGAAAAGGGCAACATACATCAAGGAAACCCAAAGAATCATAAGGACATACTTTAAAAACACGTACTCTACCAAAATTAAAAATTCTAAAATTTTTAATAATATTTTAATAAATTAAGAATAATTTTCTTGGTAGGTACCACTTACCAAAATTAAACCAAGATTAGATAAACAATTTAAATAGACCTATAACCCATGCTGAAATAGAAGCAGTCATTAAAAGTCTCCCAACTGAAAAAAGCCCAAGGCAAGATGGTTTTATCACAGAATCCTACTAGACTTTCAAAGAAGAGTTAATCCCAATAGTCCTCAATGTATTCCACAGAATTAACAGAAAGAACACTAACCAATTCATTTTACAAGGCCACAGTTACCCTGGTACTCAAACCACATAAGTACTCAACAAAAAAAAATTTCCCTCATGAACATAGATGCAAAAGTACTCAATAAAGTACTTGAGAACGGAATTGAAAAACACATCAAAAGGAGCATCCAAGATCAAGTAGGCTTTATCCCACAGATGCAGGGATGGCTACAAGTAGTAAATGTAATCCACCAGGTAAATAAACTGAAAAGAAAAAAATGCATGATCATCTCAGATGACTAAAAAGCCTTTGACAAAATCTCTTCATGATAAAAGTTTTGGAGAGAATCTGGATGCAAGGGACATACCTAAATATAATAAAGGCAATTACAGCAGGTCAATAGCCAACCACCAAATTAAATGGAGAAAAGTTCAAAGCTAAAATTCAAAAAGAAAAAAGAATTCTATTATATTTGACTATTTTGCTAAAAATGTTAAAATAGTATAATTTTCAATTCCACTCTGTATACTTCATACATCTCTGAGCAACACCTGGGAGAAATGGTATATTTTTAAATAAATGCCTTGGTTAGGCATTAAAGTGTCAAACGTATACTCCAGTAATATAAGCTATTCCCTCCTTGATAACTCAGTCTACCAGAAAAGAGCATCACACTTTCCATTGCACAATGCTGTTCTGAGGACCAGTGATGTGATTTGCCTCTAAGTCCCTAAAGCACACTCCCTTAGACAATGCATACTCATGTACCTCTGTGTTCTGCCTCCATTTTCACATATTTGAAAACTTCTGCTCTCATATTCTTAAACTTAACAGTTTATATTTCACGTCTAATTTACCATGGTATAAAAATGCATAACACAAAAAAGTAAAGCTCTCTTTAATCTTTGAGGAAGAACATAATCTTTAAAGTTTAGGATTTATGACATTGCTTTTACTCACAGAGGCATTTGGTACACAATGATATATTCTGGGCGTATGAGATTCCCGGGCAGAGAGGCATCGTGTTTGAAAGTTTTAAGTTAAGTCGCTGAGGCTAAGTATATGTAGATAGTAATTCCTAAGAGCTAACAATGTTGCAGTATATAAAATTACATAGAGGATACAACCTTGGGGTCTTCATAACTGGGCTCCAGGGAGATGCCACATGACAGGAGGAGGACTTTATAGGTATGGATGAAATCATAGGTGACAACAGACCGCTCTCGATCAGACTTCTTTTGCAAGCAGGACTGAAGGCACTCCATCCTCTCCTTCACAGTTAGTGTTGCGTCCAGAGGTGGTGGGGCCAAACTGGGACTTATTTCTTGGAAGAAAAACAAAGTCTTAATGTAAAAATGACTAATTCATTTGAAACAGCAATGTTTAGTGTTAAAGACTGAGAAAGATTCGCAACCCTGAGGATCTGATTCCAAATAACTGCTTGTTCGGGTCATAGCAACGATGGGATAAGGTACTCTACAACCTAATATTTATAATATTCTATTTTATTATGTGAGTTAAAATTCTAAGTATCAAGACTTCTAACAATAAAATAGTATTTTCAGAACAGAGTTGAAGATAGGTAGAAGCTTTAGGAATTAAGTTTAAAGAGAGACATACAATGCTGTATCAAAAATAAAAGGAGTTCAACTAGCTACTCAGCCAACACAACACTCTACAAAGACCCTGGGGATCTCATTCTCGCTAAGGAATGGACACTGCACATCACCCTCACTGACTGCTCCTGAGGCTCCTGAGGAAGGAGCTACATAGTCAGACCCCAGTGTTTCTACATTATATTCTACCCTCCAAAGGCTCTTGCAACAGTCCCTCAATTCATAGGCCAACGTTTCCTAGATCAACACTACCCTTGCATGAACAGGAAGAGAAAGCAGAGATTGCTGCAATCCACTGTTATTGACTTTCTGTAACAGGCAGTAGAGAGGGTTTCTAAAGGCTGTTATTCTGGTCTGTGGTCATGGCTCCACAGAGGAACACCTGTCCTGCAGGTGTGGGGCTCTGGGTTCAGTCCCTAACAGTGCTGGAAAGAAGAAATATAAGGAGGATGTAGGGGTCAGTGCACTGAAGCACCAAACTACACCACTCCACAGGGACAGAAGGACAGATTTACTGGAGATTCAAACTGTTGGGCTGGCTGTGAGGACAGAGAGCAGCAAGAAAGCGGGGAAAGCCTTGTCAGGTTTAAGGGGATAGGTGGGGGCAAGAGCAGCCTGGAACCAGCATGGGGACTCTAATCTGTCACAGGCTTGTTTGGCTTAATAGGACAATAGATAACCATTACCAGAGGTAGCTGTCTGTAGGGGCCAAATAAAGGAAATACTGGCTTTTTTTTTTTAAACCTTTAATTTCTTTCTTTATTTCTTTTTTTTTCCCTTGCTCCGTTCAATCCCGCTCGCTCTGCTCGATCCAGCTCGCTCCGGCCGGCCGGCCCTGCTCACTCCAGTCAGCCCTGCTCACTCCGATCGGCTCTGCTTGCTCCAGTTGGCCCCGCTTGGCTCCACTCGCTCTGGACAGCCGGCTCACTCCGGACAGCCCTGCTCACTCCGGTTGGTCTCTCCAGTCCAAGGATTCGTTTCTTATTATTCTTCATAAGTACGCTGTAGCTGACTTCAGACGCACCAGAGGAGGGCGTCAGATCTCATTATGGGTGGTTGTAAGCCACCATGTGGTTGCTGGGATTTGAACTCATCACCTTCGGAAGAGCAGTCGGGTGCTCTTGCTCTTACCTGCTGAGCCATCTCACCAGCCTCGGCTTTTTTTTTTTTTTTTTTTTTTTTTTTTTTTTTTTTTAAACAAACAGAAACCCAAGGTTTCTGAGGAATTCTGAATTGGGGGTTTTGTTTACCCAGAAGCCGGCCTGAGTGAACCCAAACTGTATTCAGGACATTGTCGGTACCACTTGCCATTTCTGGGGCCTTCTATAGACCTAACAGAGGAATAAGGGAGGGGAAGATGGATCTATCCTAATTAACATGTGTGATTATTATATATATTATCTATGCTCTAATAATTATTTTTAACTCTAAAAATAAAGCCTAGGCAATATCAGAAAATTATTCTCATAATTTTTTTTTAGATCTCGAGAATAAAAGAACTCCCTTAATAGGTGTCATAGAGCATATTTGACTTAACCTAACACTACTTACTTACCAGACTGCTTTTGTTCCTTCTGCAATGACAAATAATAGGCGTCCTTTCCACCCCAGCACACTGCTAGTCCAACTACCACAGCACCATCAGAGTCACGCACAGGGAACCCATCATCTTCAACAGTGGCTTCCTGTGGCAAGCTCACTAAATGAATGAACAGTAAAACTGTGAAAACAACTTCTAATACTCAAGAATCAAGCAAACTATGAAAACTATGATACTCAAAACCATCCTGGTGGCACAAACTTCATAATCTCAGCACTTGGGAAGCTGAGGCAAGATGATTATAAATTCCAGGCTAACCAGGGCTCTGTCCCCAAAGCATGTGAACAACAACAACGATGAACAGCCCACTTATTTGTCCTAGTTAAGTTTCTACTGCTGCAATAAACGCTGTGGCTGAAAGGAGTGAGGGAAGGAAAGGGTCTATTGAACTAAAGAAGAGGTCACAGAGGAACACTAATGACTGGCTGGCTCCCCACACCTTGCTCAGCCTGCTCTCTTATACCATGCAGAACCACCTGCCCAGAGGTGGGGTCCATAGCGGGCTGAGTATTCCCACCTCAGTCATTAACCAAGAAAATGCCCTGCAGATTTACCTAGAGGCAATCTGAGAGAAGATTTTCTCAACCCAGGTTCAGTTTCCCAGGTTAGCTTGTGTTGAGATGATAAGACTAGGTAGCACGCTGTGTAGAATGGGTAAATTCTAAAATATCATTTGGGTGATCATTTCAGGTGTGCATAAGCTCCTTCGTGTTTGTTTGGTTTATCTCTGTAGCACTGGATGTACTGGAACTTGCTCTGTAGACCAGGCTGGCCTCAAACTCACAGAGATCCACCTGCCTCAGCCTCTGAGTGCTCGGAAATTAAAGGTGTGTGCCGCCACACCCAACTTATGTGTATAAGCTCTTTTTACATTCCCCATCAAAAAGATACCTGTCTCAATGAAGATAATGTCCCACAGCTTGCCTAAAACAGGCCTATAATGGCTAAAGAGAAAGCAGTCGGTAAACAAAGATGTCTTCTAAGTTTCAATAACAAATAAAGACCATGTCACACACAAAATAAAACCTTTACAGCAAATTTCACCAGTTCTTAACCAAAGGCACCAAAAGTTTTACTGTGAACAATCAAGTGTAATACTTTTTTCTAAATTAACATCTACTTAATTTTATAAAGGTCAAGAAACAATTTAATTGATCTTCACAAGACCAAGGGCCTCTCCTCCCATTGATGGCTGACTAGGCCATCCTCTGATATATATGCAACTAGAGACACAGCTCTGGGGGGTACTAGTTAGTTCATATTGTTGTTCCTCCTATAGGGTTGCAGACCCCTTTAGCTCCTTGGGTACTTTCTCTAGCTCCTCCATTGGGGGCCCTGTGTTCCATGTATATTCCAGAATATTTTTCTGAAATATTACAGAATATCTTTCAGAAAAAAAGAAACAATTTAATTTACAATTAAAATTTCAATACCTAAGAATACTGGTACATAGGAAGATAATACATATTTGTTAAATTTAAATGAACTTCATACGCCTCCATGAGAAGCCTGCCATTATGCTTGATAAATTAGGAATAGGAACTGCTATACACTAAGAGCACAAAGAATCTGTCATTAACACACATGCTCCAAGAACTGAAAATGAGACAAATACTAGCAACTTACTAAACAAACACATGAAAGAGATTTGGGGTAGCTAATCAAACCTGATTTCCACAACAGAGTGACAAGTTGATTATAGCAATTCCCCAGTCACAAGACAATGTTCACGGCATCATTTAAGCTAAGGTTCAAAACTGGAAACCCAAATCTGTAAGGATTTAGAACCATCATTTCATCAGAAAGGCTAATGCTCAAGATAAACCCTGGAAAGTTCAGCTAACATACTTCGTGAGAAATACAGTATTGTTTTGCTGTGTGCTTTTATAATGAAGTAAAGAGCAATTTGTGAGTGCTAACGAATGATAAAAATCTAGTACCAAAAAAATGTGAAAATATCCAAAAGATATTGTTTTATATTAATATATATGCTACATAGACCTCTTATAATGGAGAGCAATTATTAGCAACTAGCTAAACACACATATATCCATTTAAGAGATTCTTATTAAATGAATATACTTATTTAATTGAATATGTATTTCAATCCATCCATATAACTCCAAATTTCATTCATATATATATATATATATATATATATATATATATATATA